>BMAW01022078.1:0-76094 GCA_019974015.1 Nephila pilipes
TCCGTTTCCGTAATCTTCTATACGGCTGATGATTCCGTATTTTTTTTTTATATCTGTATTTTCCCTTCAGATTCTCTCTTCGTTCTAGCTTCTGTATATCCTAAAAGTCTTTTAAGAAAGAGATAGAAGCGAGTAATATTAAGAAAGAGAGTGTTTTAAATCCTCTACCCTGGAAAAGAAGATAAAGGATGAAAACATGGAAGATTTTCTAAAAATAGTGATGAAGTACACCACAATACACGTCGTCCACACTCTCAACTGTTACACTTAATGGAGGGCGAAATAAAGGATTCTTTTAGAGGAGAAAACGTATGTATTAATTGTTACGATATTCTATCATTTTTGATTCTCTTTTTTTGGAACTTTGACTTAACGGTTAGTGTCAATATTATCATACCAATAGGTTTTTATAATTTATGTAGTAATAAAATGCATTTTTCAAGTTTAATTTACAACACCCCGTTATTATTTTCTACTGTTGCCATTATTAATTAGTTAATTAGTTAATAATCAATCGTCCAATCAATAGAAAATCAAATCATGAATAAATGTGATGATAACAAAGTTACTTAATTGAGACATATGATTATACACATAGTCAGTTCCTATCCTTTTCCATCTTTGGAAAGGGTCCCTGTACTCATCTGATCTGACATTTAATATAATAATCTATCTTATCGAAACAAGAATGTTCGAGTCCATAGATGATTAAAAGATGAGGGCTCAAATCTTTGACCCTTTGTTGAGTGAACACTTTACAAAGGTGTGTTCCTCCTTGAGCTCATTTGTGTGTTCCTTCTTAATCTAAAGGTGTGTTTCTCATTGTTCTCTCCTTAAGCTCCTGTACTCAACGCAGGTCTGGTACAGATGTCTCAGGTTGATAACTTGAGCTCAGTGTCTCTACCGCCAGTCAACTTGAATATCAAGCATTTCGCTGCTTCTATATGCATCTTCTAAGTTTCATTCACTTCATTTGTGTAATTCAAATACAATCTACAAGTCTCGTGTCATTTACGAGGTCCATTCAATTTTTAAACAGAAAAATAATATAACAGTAAAAATGGTTCCTTAAATTAATAAAATATTTTATTCATTTTTCCACATAACAATCTTGAACGTTTTGAACTTGATCCATCATTTTGGGAGTCTTCTTATCTCCTCTACACGGAATTCTTTACCTTGATCTGGAAGCCAGTTTCGAACTTTTTTTCTTTACCCTTCGTTGAATTCGATGCCATACATAGCTTCTTTCATCGAACCAAAGAGATAAAAATCCGAAGAGGCAAGGTCAGGGCTGTGAGACAGATGATGTAGAAGGTACTAACTAATTTTTTTAAATAATTTCCTGAGTCAGTTGTGCTATATGAGGTCGAGCGTTGTTTTGCAGAATAAGCACGCCTTTCTTCTCCCATCCAGGACATCTTGTATTCAAAGCAAACATAAGTTTCCCTCAATCACGTCCAAGTAGTATAGTGTGGTGATAATGCGTTGTCTCTCCAAGGAATCAAAGAAAATTTGACCATGGGCATTCACTTCGTTGGTGACGCTTTAGCGACAACTTTTAATCTTTTCCAGCCACACGTAACACATCGAGCTGTTCATGCAACAAAAACTGTACTTTTTATTCGTCCGCGCGAATGTTCTGATGGTTTTTTTGAAAGTAAAAATCAGATTCCAGAACGTTGTTTTTCATAAGTACTGACATTGAACGGACACATCATCGTAACTAAGATTTAGAGGTTATCTTTACATATATATAAATCAAAAAGCTGAATAACACTTTTTGCAAGGATATCAACTAAATCTTAAGAAAGTTTCAATTGCATGGATTAAAGTGACTGACTACGTTTAATAACAAAACATGATTATCGATCAAAATTTACAATTTCTTGTTGGGTTCATTTAAAAACCAACTCATTATATTTTTAAAATTTCTTTTAATTTCAGGATAATTTGAAACCCAAATTCTAACATGTTAAAAATTATTTGATATTAATCCACCAAACAGGAAATATCGATTTAAATGCTTGTTTTTGGTAAGCGTGATTTTTTAAAAATACGAGTAATGCTTACTCAAAACATGATTTTACAAAAGGTTACTGAGATATCACTGTAAAATTTGGACTGTATATTATTTTTATTATTGTTAAGTCCATGAATTAATGTCTCAGTTTTCTAACTCATGCATTTTAATTTAAAGAGGTTTTTGTATCGAAGCTATTGGTAAATTTGATAAAAATGAACTGAAATTATCATGCGATGAGCTATAACTTTTTCACACTCAAATATATTTCTCAGATATTCGGATATTATGTTACATATGTCATAAATGTATATTAAAAAATTAAATTTAGATTAATGCAACAGAATTTTGTACGGATTCAAATTAATAAATACAATTATATATTATATGAATAAACAATGTGATTTAATATGCATAATAAACCATTAAATCTATTATTAAATTTTACAACACTAATGTAAGCACCAAACACAATGCATAGTTCTCAACAAATACTTTTTTTGGTAGTATTTGCCACAGAACTGGATAGAAAAATTCATTTTAATTAAATTATAGACCAAATTAAGCTTGTCAATCAATGTTTAAGTTCCTAGCTAAATAACCTGATGAATACTTTTCATCATGTTCAGGTTTACTACACTGTAGTACATTCGTTTCATTTGCACTTTTCTCTCCTTGACATGCTGAATCATATAAAGTCTTTTAGTTTGCTTAAAACTTTTTTAACGCATTATATGAACCACTTTTACTCATATTTTGAAGAAGAATTAATTTAAATTTAATTTCAAATAAAGAAAGAATTGAAAGTAATGCAAAATATAGGAAAACAAACTAACAGTGAGCAAAATAACACGAACCAAAAATGTAAACAAACATTAGCGATAGTAGAAAACACTGTAGCCAATCATCTGCAACAAAATGGCTTGAAATAATTATAAATAAACTGTGGCTTAGTGAGCAGAAAATTAAAATTAAGGTTTTAAAGCATTATTTTAGAGCAATAATACCTTAAAAAAGTATAAATCTTGTACATCCAGTCTTAAATGTCAACTACTACGCAACTATTAAAAAAAGCTATACTACTATGCAAAACTGCTACGCATTATTAAAAAAGCTATACTACTACGCAAAACTACTACGCATTATTAAAAAAGCTATATCTTGAGTTCTACCTCACATAAAGTAAAAATAAAGACTGTTATGGAATCTTGAAAAGTAAGACTTTAATTTACAATTAGAAAAAAAATCGAAATTTTCTTCAAAAAACGCTTTTTCAACCTAGTCGGGTACCTTAATGCAACAGAATTTTGTACGGAGTGTTTTGCGTTTCAATCAAACTTCACCAAATTTCTGCTAATTTTCTTCATTTCTTAAATTTTATTATATAAACTTTATTTCATATGAGTGAAGTATTTTTGACCTTGCGAATCATAACCATCTTAACAAATCAGTGAAAATTTATTGAAATACCTTTTTAAAAAAGTTACTTCAAACGTTGATCGATAACTTAAGAATTTCCTTCACTAAATTTTTTTTGTTTACATATTGAATGAACTTTGCAATTATAGGAATTTTCAGTTCAACCAAATTCGCTTGAAGTTTACCAAAATTTTAGACAAAGAGGAACATGCGATAAAATCTTTGTCCCACCATGTCCCATCTTTTTTTGCAAGGAATTCGATTACGTCATTATTATTTGAATAATATTCCTATAAACGGTTTCAATAATAATATAGAATAACACCGGTGAAAAATGAGTTTTCTGAACATGGGTTTTGTTTCAAACTTCACACTTTCCGTAACATAATTTTTCATACCTTAAATTTTAAGAGCTAAAAGGAACGTTGAGTCAAATTGAATTTATTCAATTATTAGTAACCCAGTTTCTGTCATTCGATTTCGTTTAAAGATGTCATAAAAGGTGAGAAAATAATTATTTCAGATGAAAAATAATATATAATTAAAAAAAAGTTTAGGTGTTAATATTCTTTTGATTTCATATATAAATTGTGACTCTAGGCTATTCACAATTTTCTCTTCTCTAACTTCGTGACCTTTATAGTAGTTTGGATTGCATGAAACTACAATTTCTTCCCAATCAAAAATACAATATGATTAGCTAAATTGTTAGAAGTGAAGTGAGATGAAATGAATTAGAAATAATTATATATGAATGAAATAGAATTGAAAGGAAATTGAAAGGGGGTTGGTTTGAGGAAACATATACTAATGGATATTTGTGATTCGGATTGAATCATCACAATTAATGTTTTGGTCAGAAGCGAATTCTAGTCAAAGTGCTGAGATAAGAACCTGTTGTTAGTGAAAAGTGTTTGAATCAGAAAGAGAGATTTGGAGAGCTCAGATTTCATTATTAGAGCTTAATGTAGAATTGATGATTTAAGTGGGATTAGAGAGAGACCTTATCGATATATTCTTCATTGATAATTAATAAAGTATCTTATCTTGCGCTTATATATCTTCAAGGGGAGTCTAATAATTATAGACTGCGTTTAGGAAAAATGGCAGTAGTTCTATTTTTTGAACATGGGTTTTGTTTCAAACTTCACACATTCCGTAACATAATTTTTTATACCTTAAATTTTAAGAGCTAAAGGGAACGTTGAGTCAAATTGAATTTATTCAATTATTAGTGTTAATAATTTATTTTATTATTTGACGTTTTTTAAATTTATCATCTGAAATAAATACATGCAATTTTTTTAAACTCAATTAAGCAATATGTTAATCTATAAAGCTGCATGTAACTTAAATTAAAGCAAATTATAAAGTATTCAACGGCGGATTTGATGACCATTTAGTGGCTTTACGAGAAACTTGACGTAAAATTTAATTCTTTAAATAATTAGTTTTAATCAATTATTTTTTATTAATTATAATTAAATTATCGTATTGTCATCCAAAACAATCGTATATAGAAAACTACAGCTCAACTGAGAAATTTAAAATGTGAGAAAAAAGCCTTTTAAATATTTGAAACAGACCCAATTACTATGTGACTTAAAGAAAACCCATTAATTAAAGGTTGAACACAAAATCTTCTACAGTTTGCAGTTAAATAAACAGGAAATAGGACGATCGCTCTCATACTGAAAATAATGAGGTTAGGTATAAGAGGAAATAAATTTAAAACGAAGAAAGCAATAAATGAACTTTGAAGAAAATAAATACGAATTCTAAATTTGAAAAAGGGTAATAAATAACAAAGGAAAATATTGCAAGATATGCAATTTATAATGTTTAACAACTTTAGAAAAAATCGGGAATTATAATAATGAATCAAGCAATCACAGGAGCTTAAAAGTTACAGCATTTATTTTAAAATACACCTAGATGAAAAAAATACAACAAAATTCGAACCAATTGATCAAGTTTATTAGTAATATATCTTACTTTAAAAATATTTAATGTTTCAACGCTTTGTTATGAAAAGACGAGTGAAGTGTTCTTTTCATTTTTATAAAAAAAATAAGAAGGTGGAAAATAATTCATTAAAAATTTAATGATTCGCTTTTGTTTTTACTATTCTTTTCATTAATATTTGAGGTATTAAGCCGATTGCCAGAATATATTGTTTATTTTACTTAAAATATATGAACTTTTTATTAAGAAAGAATTATGTGCTTTCTCTATCCATTTATTTGAAGTAAATTGTTTCCATTAACTGTAGCGGAAATATTTAAGTACATAAATGTACCATACTTTCTTAGAATCTTGCAAATTTTTTAATTGAATTTTATAAGCTTAAAAGTTCTGTACAATAATTTGATGAAATACTTCTTGTTTGTAAATTTCTTTAACATTAATCTTTCAAACGATAATTGCAAAAGCAACATTTCTTCGGAAATGTTTTCTCTCTTTAATGGAAAATTAACAATGATACCTTTCTTAAAAACATTTTTCTAAACGTGAAACTCATAATGACCTTTGGCTTCGAAATTAAAAATATTTTTATCATTAATTCTCCTAAAGAATTAAAAAATAATTTAAAATAAGTATTTATTTTGTATCACGTTTATTTCATTCGCTTAGGTATAGTATCGTTTGTTTATTCTAACACACAGATGAATCTTAATGGAAATATAAATTATGTGGTAAAAGATTTTGTAAATAGAAAACAGAGATCATTAATTTCTCTTGCTTATATAAATTTAAGAAAATATTTTAAACCACTTAAGACTATAAGCGTTTTTTTTTTGTAATTATTAAACGGATTTATTTTAATGAGAATGAACTGCTTAAATTATTTAGTTTCATTTGTTAAATCCTTTAGCATAAATCATAAAACTTGAAGTGAGTTGATTCTGTTTCATTTAAATTGAAATTAAATTTCTCTGATGTCATGAAATATTAGATTTAATTTCTCAGATCTAATATATTATTAATGCTAAAGTTATTTATCTTATAAAAGGAAGCAGATTCACTTAATCCACCCCAAACAAATTTTTTTTTCTATTTTTAAGGTCTTCAAGACAAAATGTGCATATTTGCAGCCTATATTTAGCGTCCGAAATAATAACCATTGCTTTGGAAAATGAGAATCGATTTCAATGGGAAAATAAATTTTAACTAGTAGGAAGTAAAAGAAGGAGAAAAAATATGTTTCCTTATTTCAATAAATAACGAGACTTGCACGACATTTATATCCTAATTGTTTTGCTATTATGCAAAGTTTCAAACTCATACAGTTGGATCCCATTAAAGCGTGATTCAGTATCAAGCGAGTCTTATTACACCGGTTTTACTACAGGTCTATCATAAAATAATCGCTTTTGCTCATACCCCTAGATATTGCGGTATCATATATCTTATTTTTCTTTTTGTGAAATTCGAATTAATTTTTCTGTTCAGATGATGTTATGACTTGTTATGATGTTAAAAGCAGATATTATTAGCTTCTTTTAATGTGTGTTAACATGTTTTTTTGAGAAAATAGCGTCGATAAAAATGCGGGGACATAAGTTAAAGGATGCAGGGTATTAGGTTTAAGGTATCCGTACACGTTCGGAGAATTTTTTTTGAAATACATTGGTATTTGCTATCAAAATATTGTTTAATTCTAAAATATAACCTAAAACTATGAAAAACACATTTAATAATCTGCTTTTAATTCAAAAAAAAAAAAAAAAATTGGAGTGGAAGACCTGGTGAAAATAGTACATAAATTGACTATCAGAATAACGCTAATAACTCAAAAGTAAATAGAAATATCATTATTCTGTAAATTTTATCTTATTTACCATAACATATTTTAGGGCTGGTACTGCTTTCATGATGAAAATCACACTACTACAATTTTTATTGCGTTTTGAGTCAAATAACAATGAAAAATCAAAAAAAAAAAAAAAAAGTTATAACAATACATGATTTACACCTTTGTTATCCAAAACGTATCAATTTTACAACCATGAAAATAGTAGAGATTCTTAAAAACTATAAACGATAGATACTTACAAAATTTAAATTAATTTGGTTCCTAACTGTTTCTGACATCTACGTTGCCATATGTAAATATGTCGAGAAAACCCATTTTGAGAAAAATCAAAAACAAACTTTCAAATACAATCAAAATCTAGCTACCGAGTAAAATTCAAATCTCTGTAACTTAAGTTCTAAATAAAGTATAAGCAAAATTGAAACACCATTAGAAAGAAAAAAAGTGTAAATTTAAAACCGACATTAAAATTAGAAAATCGAAAATTTTGAAAAAAAAATGACGTTTTAAAGGTGTACGGATACCTTAAAAGATTGACAGTATAATTAATTATGATTATAATTATAAGATTTTTTTTCAGGCAGGAGAAAGGAAATAATGGCCCACTAAGAGGTTTTTTTTATGGCCCATCAAGAAGGTCTGAAAAATCCTCATTGAAATTCTATTTCCCTCCTGGGCATACTATCCTTCAAAACAAACTAACAAGCTAATCTATTTGCAAGACAAGCAGAAGTCTGAGGAAGTGAAATTAGATAACATAAAGTGCATGAACAAATTTGATCAGATGTATTTATAAACTGCGAAGAGTTTAATACTGAGTTACTTGGTGATAGTGAATTTAGGTTAGATGTTTGAACCCTCCTTTCGTATTCACAAATCTTACCAGAGTAGAATAGATAAATAAAGGGCGACTCTCTTCAGCGAAAGATGCAGCGACTCTCTTCTACAACAGCTTCAGAAGTTAAAAACATCTCACTAACAAGCCAGATGGGACGTCTTTTCAGCCTGGTTGGTTGGAGAGTGTTCTTCGGACCCACGGGGCCTGGGTTCGAAGCAACGCTTCAGCATCAAGGTTAACTCCCTTTCTCTCCGGGCACAGATTGACATCCCCCTATACACCAATGTTTCGTCCAGCCGCCGAATTCCGTTGGGATAGTGGAAGTTTAGAGAGGGAGGTGTCATCCTCGTTACTTGACTGATGTATGAGTTTACCAACGTATCCATGAAAATCAATACGAATATTTAAAAATAATATGAATTTTTCACATAATTTATAAAACGATCTCATTTTTCAGTAACCTCATTTAGTGAACCTATGTATTTTGGATGAGTACCATTTCTTATTAAGGGACATTAAATTTAAATTATAGCAAATATCATGCTTTGTATATTTCATTGTTGACTGCAAATATTCGAAAGTTGAAAGCATCTCCATAAATTTAATTGTAAATTCAATGAGCTTTCATAATAAATACAAGGCTTGGATATTATATAACGAGATTAGAGTTGCTACAAAAGAAGTGCGCATGTGCCAAATGCCAGCGACCGACAGTAGTGAAGTCTTCTATTTTGAATACAGTGTAAATAATTCCGTAGTTCTGTAAACAAATCCGTATAGCCGTAGCCTAAGTTCGTATTAAAGTTATTTTTGTGTTGTTGTTTCGCTTGAAAAATGACAAGTGAGCAACAAATTGTTGAGAAATTTCACATGAAACATGGAAAAACTTCTACTGAAACTTATAATTTATTAAAAGAAGTGAATGGTATTGAATATTTATTGCGTGAACGTGATTTTGAGTGACTTAAGCGTTCTCAAGTTGGCCGAGAAGACGCAGAGCATGATTCTCGCCTGAGTCACCATCACACGACAAAAACGGAAGACAACATAAAAAAAATCAGTAATCTGATTCGATCTAACTTTCTGTAAAGTATTCGCGCTATTGCTGAGCCTGTAGGAATTGACAAAGAATCCGTACGGTAATTTGTTTCCACCAAGACAACGCGCTGACTCATTTCACATTGTGTGTCAAGAGGTTTCTAGCCAAGTTCAGCATCCCAGTGTCAGACCATTCGCCTTATTCGCCGGATCTTGAGCCATGCGATTTCCACCTGTCTCCTAAGATGAAATCTGTATAAAAAGGAACGAGATTTAAGTCCATTAAAGCTGTGAAAGAGGAACGGCATGTATCCTGAAGGAGCTGACACAAGAAGACTTCGATTTCCGTTTCGAACATTGGAAGATTCGCATGGAGCGTTCTAGGGATAGAGAAGGAGAAGGTGTATATTGAAGGCGATAAGAAATAAATATGTATGACATCAGAATTAATTTTTTTACAAAATCTGTTCCGTTATTTAATATTCACAAAGCGGAAAATTAAATTCAAGAGCAAAAAGGTAAGAAAAGTGCAAAACTATATTCCAACATTTAATAATTGAACACAATTTTAATTTGCTATCACTCTACATTAATAAGAAACACAGCACAAAAATAGAATTAAGATAGTACAAAGATCATTAAAATAATAAAAAAAAATTCTATACAATATTTTGCAAAGAAAGCTACCCAAAGTGCACTTTTTTATGTAATTGTTATTAAATTACTCATTTAAATATGAGAATTAAAGTAAACGATGAAATATCGAGAAACTGAGAAGAGTAACCTTTCCGATATTAAAATTAAAGCAAATAATAAATTATTGAATTGGATATATTTAAGCTAAATGCAAAAAAGAAATTATTTAGAATTGATAAGTGATCTGGTTCGTCAAAACGCTCCACCTAAAACAATAGCTCCTTAGGTGGTTAATAAGTTGTGATAAAATGCTCTAGCCACTAGCACTATTCTTTTTTGTTGTTTTTTAGCATTCAATGAACACCAAAGAGGCATCGAGAAAGTTTTGCTGAACACTACTCTGCATGTACACTGTTGTAATATTGTGCAAACGTAATTAATATGAAGCGAACTAGAAAAGAAGAAATACTGTACTGAAAGCAAAAAATAATAATCACGGAGCGATAAGATAAGCAGGCAACGGCCAAAAATTACGAGGTTTCCATTAATATAACTAATTTACCCTCTCATCATAATTAAAATAAAGTAAAAGAGCATAATTAGTTAAGTTTTCTTAATTGTTAATAAGCTATCAAAATTAGGATCAAGGCAGAGAAATCCAGGGATTTCAGCAGAGTGAGGAACTGCTGAAACTATCTAGGAGTTTAAGAGATGAGAGACCTAATTGCGATTGGATGCTATAGCAGTAAGCTAAGGAACACCTACCACATTGGTCAAGAGAGCAAAAGGGGCGGGACTTCAGTTCGGAAATGAAAATCGACTCCGAAAAACCTGTCGTCCGTGGGATATTGAGAGATATTTTTAGAATGATAAAATAGTCTAAAATTTATGAAATTATTATTAAGTGTCATTGTCAATTTAGAAGAAATGATGGCCAAAAGAATGGGAAATATTTTAAAGCGCGAGGAGAATGAGGTATAAAAATGGAGTTTCGTTCGGTTTTTCCAGAGCCACTAGCGACACCTTGTGGTCAGAATTCTCTAAAAGTCAAATTTAATGGTCTGATAAGGTGAGCAGCGTAGTGTAGCGCTTGGAGTTAAGGTCAACAAATTCCCAAATCAACCCGAGAAAAAAAAAATCTGAAATCAATCAGCCCGAAGAGTGCTGGATTATTTGAATGTACCAAATTATCGAATGCCGGATAAAAGAGAATATACACTTGCACAAAAGGAAATACCTACACTGCATATATTTACACAAAAGGAAACTCAATGTCAAGTGGTATCTAATTAAAGGTGAAGCCGTGATGTAGGGCTATTCGCGCGATTTTCTCTTCACAAACCTTAGGAACATTTTGGCAATTTGAATTGCATAATAATAGGATTTCTTACCAATTAAAATGAAACGTAATTAGGTAAATTAAATAAAGATTAGAATTGTAGTGAACCGAATTAGCGATAGCCCTATGTAAGTAAAATAGAATTGAAAGGAAAGAAAAGGCGATAAAGAATAACGATGGTCTGACAGATATTTGTAATTTTAGACTGAAACAATGTTTTTAATCTTTTTGACTGAAGTGACTTCAAGTTAAAGTGCTAAGGTAGGAATCTGCTGTTAACCGAGAAGTGTTTGAATCGGTACCTGCGTTCTGATAAGCTTACACTTTATTATTAGAATATAAACTAGGGTTAACTGAGTCAGATAGATTCGAGAGAGAATTGATAGATTGGAATTATTAACGTCGCATTAAAAGCAACAAGGGGGGGGGCTATTGGCTACGGACCTTGCAAATTTGAAACATGGTCAAGTGACTGGCACCTCCCTCTCCTAACTTTCACACCATGCTAACGGGAGGACTTTGAGCCTTGATAGATTTGACGTGCATCATCCCGGCTACACGGTGGATCTTTGGTGGCATCAAGGCTCGATCCCCCGACTCGACGTAAACCGCCGGCCGCGAATCCGCAACCGTGACCACTAGGCTATCGCATCTACAGCTTCGAAAGGGACTTTACATATTCTTAAGTAGTCAATTATGTGTTTTGCTTCCAGCTTTTACGTATTTTCATTTGGAGTTTTATCTCATTGACTATTTAATTAGATTTAATGATGGCTGTAGAATTAAATAATGAAGAAAATACGCCTCAAAGATAACATACCAGTTTTAAAGAAAATTCATTTAATTAATGATTACTCAATGCAAGGGATATTCCTGCAAAAACATTATCTTGGTGCTTTAAAAAATTCCTACTATTAGTTCACACTCTCCCTATATATATCATGTTCACATTTTCAAACGTTCATAAAGTACTTTTTGTTCTTCCACTCAAGTTCGAATGCATTTTTTTAAACTTGTAGTGGATGACACTTGATGTTAATACAGTTTTTTTTTCAAATATTTATTCATTAATTAAATTTTATTGGGGAAAATGCAGTTGAGCCCAACCACTTGGAGCGATTTCAAAAATTGCCAAACTTAGCGATTTGATTTTAAGCTGAGTGTTAAGTTCACGAATGCTGACCAGGGTAGCTATATTTGACAAAATACCGCCAAATAATTCCTGCCGCCGAGAGTAGTTGGGCTACACTGCATTCCAACTATTTAATTTACCGGATGAATTAAGAAACAAGCCAATGCTTCTACTGTGTCATTTGTCTTGCAGTGGCAAATTTGGTAGAGCGTCGACGCAGAATCTTCATGCCTTCGGATCGAATCTCGTCGAAATATTAAATTTTTTAGTTGATTTTTAATTAATTATTTTTAGTTTTATATGGAAGAAAAAAAAATTCTCTCTTATATAAGATATTTAGCGGGATATAAATTTAGGAATAAATACCATCGGTGACGAAGCGTGTAAATCGCTGGAAAAAACTTTCTTTTGCCTCTTCGTATTGTGATTCTGTCATATATATATTTATATTAATTGTAATTATTTAATAAAAAGTAACGAAGTTATCGAAAATTTTTGTTGAGCTAAGTAGGAATTGATTTACTTATATATATCATATATATGTTCATATACATTTACATAAGCTCTGGACAGCAGCTGTATTTCAACATAAAAATAATTGACGATAATCAAATTTTTGATAGCTTACAAGTACTTATTATATTTGACGATAATTATTTCCGATGATCTGTGAAAAGAGAATAAAATCAAATATTTTTAAATACATTGAAAACTTCAAATGGCGACCAGGAAGATATTTATTTTTTCTATGATCTCTTCCATTAAAGTTGCATTCCAAATACAATCTAGCGAATTTCTGCGCTCCTGAAAGAAAGTCATTTAGTGGGATAGATGCTTTGTTCACTTACATCGAGAAAGTCTTTGTTTGGTTGGCCATTGGAAAAGCTGTAACATTTCGAGCTTAATGATTATTACTATAGCTTTGAGTCGACTGGTGTATTATGTTTACTATGTTATTATGTTTTGGAAAACTCATTTTGGTTGTTGAGGACAGTAGAGAAATAGGATATCTTGTTGGATGGCCTGGTTTCAGAAGTGAAAAAAAAGTGATCTCTCTTACTACTTCTTGCAAGTGATCATAAAAACTGACAGAACAGCTCCTTGTTAGC
The DNA here is from genome assembly GCA_019974015.1 of Nephila pilipes. NCBI lineage: Eukaryota > Metazoa > Arthropoda > Arachnida > Araneae > Nephilidae > Nephila > Nephila pilipes. The sequence continues at coordinate 13,352 of BMAW01022078.1, forward strand.
AATTTTGAGCATTCCTTTTGTTGATGAACGGAAATAACTGAGTCCTATAGAATTTCTACTTTGTTCATTAAAACTAGTCTATTTTAGCTACTTGAATGCAAAACCCAGGTGAATATATTTTCTGAATATATTTCTTTGCATATAAAATTGTCTAGGAGGAGAAAAATAGAAATTCCGTAGAATATACAATACTTTCACAAAATCAAACGGTAAGGGACAAAATCAAAGGGACGGTAGACGAAAATCTTAAGACTACTGGCTGCCTACTATTTTGTATTCGTGAACGTAATATTAATCCTATGGAATTCTACTACCGTTATAATATCTTTACTTTTTTTTGTTATCTATTCGAATGCAGAAAAATGCACCCGAGAGACAAAAAATAATGACGGTTTCTGTAGAATTACAATTTAATTCCAATTTTTGAAAATATTTAAAAATATTATTAAAGACCGGGAATTTTACGAAAGTATAATTAAAATAGAGGTAAAAATATTTTTGTAAAAGCGAAGGAAAATTTTAATTCCGCAGAAACCTTTTTTATTTTTTGCTCTTTCGGATACACTTTTTTGGTATTCAAATAGATAAAAAACGAAAGATTTAACATTACGATCACAAAATCAAAATGGCGGTGTGTGTTAAATGTGTGTCGTAATCCACTGAAACTAGATTTTGTTTTCAGAGTCATCAACCTTCATCTGCATAATCAGCCGAAATTGCTTTTTTTAAGAACTCTGTTTAATTATCTTACTTCAGCCATCCATAATTTTCCACAAAACTCTGAAAGAACATTAATCTAAAAATCGATTAACACCATCGCTAAAGAATTTTACCACTCACTCAACGTTCTTTTTTTTTTTATTCCAACCCATAGTCGCCAGATATCATTCACAGGAAATCTAATCCACCGATTAGCATCCTCTCTTGAACGCGTTCACCCGTTCTTTTACCAGAGACCTGTTTGAAGAAAATTAATTAACAGAAGAGGCACATGTCAGGAACTCCGCACTAAGTTTGGCACCAATAAACGCATTCTTCTGCGTTGAAGGGATGACATAATCTTTATTTCGTATATCGAAAAGACGTTTATTGAATTATACAACTTCCTTTCGACACGCCCGACATATTCACTCCTTACAATATGAACAACAGAACCTCTTTGGCTGATTTAGTTTGGGTGATAAGCCTTCTTGTCTTTCATTCGGGCAGTTCCGTGAAATCTATTATCTCCTGATTGTCGATAAAGTTTAATGAATTTAACGTCATTTTTCTTTCGAAACGTGAAACCTGATTGTTCTTCCTACAATTGAGTAATTAATTATCGGATGCGGTGCGAATGACGGAATATGCTAGGGTGAGGTTAGGTGCGATGAAAAATTGAATTAAATGTTTGATTTTGGATTCAAATATAAATTCAAATTTCATCACTCTCAAAATGTCAAGAAAATAGTGTTTTTTAAATTTTAAGAGAACTAATTTACTTTTAAATAGTTAGATTTAGAGGAAACTCAAATGTAGATGTTATTAATGAAATGGGCATTACAGTTATGGCGAAATACTACTTCTATACGACTCTTGTGCCATAATATAGTCAAATACAACTAACTCTAAAAGTCAATAACCTACTCAAAGACACACCTGTCACGTCTCACACAACTTTTATTTATTAATTTCTGTAATATAATACCTAAGGGGCTTTCGGTCCCTTTAGGGGGCCTTGGATTAATCTACCTATTCCAATATTTTCTCAATAATACACTCTTACCAAAAACCTTTCCAGTCGAGGTTACTTTCATTTACTAAATACTCAGTGAGAGTTACCATCAGCAACAACTCTTGATATCATCGATCTTTAGCGAGCAATACACTCAGCGCATATCCCACTCGTTTTCTATTCTCTAAATTTTCCTTTACTTATATACCATCATATATAACTCACTTCACTTTATTTCCACCTGCCTCTTATTTGCAAAATCCCGTTTCATTTGGGTTGGGAAGAAATTGTTATTTCCAGCAATCAATCTCAAGTCCCCAAAGTTAGTGAAGAGAAAATCGCGATTAGCCCAACGCCACATAATGAGTTAAATTATAATATGATGTTAAATATATAATTTAATTAAATTAGAAATAAAACTGTGCTTTTGTTAGAGATGGATTTTTTTATCACTTATTTTTTTTTAAAAAAAAGATTCAAATTGAATAAGAGAAAAATAAAATATGACTGAATCGGAATGAAAATACAGTTTAGTGATGAGTACAAGAGGGAATCGTAAACTTCTAATTATTACTAAAAAATGAGATATATGGATAAATGTATTCTGCATATTAAAGGTTCCTTATGTACATAATGTTGTAAATTACATGCATTGCTGTTGATTCATTTGGTTTCAGGAAGCCATAGATTGAAGTAATCCGCAGTATGGAGCAGATAGAGTAACCTTCAAAAAGTCAAGAATCGTTTGGAGAAAATGTATAACTCTGGATGATGACTATGTAGAGAGGTCTTAACCCTTTCAATACCAGCATATTACATTTGATACACTCGCGGTGGCTCTCCTGTGCCCAGCGTATCACAATAGATACGCTCCGGAATGCCTTCTGCAGACCAGCGTATCAATAGTGATACGCTTAAAGAGAACGTTCTATTTGATTTTTTTAATATTACTAGATGGTGTTACATTACCGCAAAATTTATATAGATAGGTTATTTGGAATGTTGACCTTGGTTATATGGGCTTAGATTTTACTTCTGGGTATCAGGAGAAGGGGGGAGGAGGGGGTTATTGTTAAAAGCACATAATGCGGAGCGGATCTTTAAATGTAATGATATGATTTAAAGCGTGCACTTGCTTTTAGTGTACATTTTTCTTTCTTCTTGCTTCTTAGAAGATCGAAGGATAATTTATGGCCCTTTAAGGGGGTTAGGGCTTTAGGTAGCAGATGCTCTCAGCTGTTCATTTCATTCAGTCGGTTTTTATTTGTAGTGACAGTCATGGCGAATAGAAAATATTTATCTGATACTGATATTTGCTAAATAATGAATGAATCTGACAGCAATGTTAGCGAAAATAATCCAAATCTGTACATAGACATTAAAGTAAAAAAAAAAGGAAAAAAAAAAGGACCAAGATGTGCCCTTTGCTTAAAATCTTGCGTGAAGCGTCAGAATATGTGTGTAAGACATATGACTTTGGACTATGCATTGATTTGTTTTTTTATAAATATACCATACAGCAAAATAAGATTTATCTTTTATATCTATATAATGGTACATCATTACACCATGAAATTATTGCAACATATGTAAATATATTTTGTATTTTCTTAAAAGTATGATTTCTTATGTAATTTTATGTATAAAACATTCAATTTTCGATTAAATCTTTTTTTTTTTCTTTTGTATATATTAAGTTTAATGCATTTTAAATAAGATATGTAAATACCAAAATCTTTTAATGAATAGCTGATTTTAGATTAATTTTTTTCACGAATTAGGCTTAGTATCTAAAATCACCTGGGCTAAGAGTGACACTCCGAGGTAAGAAGCTGCGGGCCCAGAGAAGCACTTCATTTTTCTCCCTCCGGTAGCGAAAGGGTTAAGAATGATAAAGGAAATTTAATTCCCATTCATATTTGCTTAATAATAATTAAAACCAAATGATGCTGAGTGTTTGTTTAATTATCGGCTTCCTGAAACCGAACAAATAAGGATAGCAGTATTTTACAACATTATGTTGGCTGTTACTCAAGAATAAATTAATATACTTGAATAAATGTTAAATAAATATCTCTGATATTTCTCAGTAATAATTTAAACTTTCCGTTACTCCTTCCTATATAGGAATCAGAAACAGTTTTAAAGAAATTATTAAATAAGGTTTAATTACCAATAATGCGCATTTCAGTAGTAAATGACTCTGAAGGTAATAATAATAGATGAACATCTTATTACCTCTGATTCTGTACAATTTTCAGCGACACATTTGTAACGAGCTTTCACACGTTTCCCCGTCTTTTAAACTTCTGAGGTTCTTTTTTTATGTTAATTGAATTTGAGAACTGACTCTGAGAAGGAACCATCTCTTTTGTAAATTAGCTTTTCTGTATAAGAAATACAGTGAATAGGAAATGATCAGATAGAATAATTGGACGTATTAGATGGTTAAGAGGAGACAGAAGGTTAGCAAGATGATGTGCACACTGTATTGATGCAAGAAAGGGAAAGTGATCTGCTAACGAGGATTAATTTATTTATTACAGTTTTCATATAGTTTTGCTGTTTTATTAATTCATGTTCTCAATTGTAATCTTTGGTTTAAGACGCGATTTGATTAAATACTGAGTACTTTTATTCGTTTAACAGAATAGAATAAAATTAATTTGATTTACTTAACTGAGTATTTCTTGATTGTTTATTTATTGTGTCTAAATGGATTAAAATTTAAGTAGCGAAACGAATTATAAATGGCTATATTAAGAACGAATTATAAATTAAGAACGAATTATAATTTGCCTCTGCGGAGCATACAATAACTGTTCACGAGTGTGCTAAATATGTGGCGGCATCCTACGTCCTTTTTTTGACGTCATTTTGACTGCGGAGCTAGCTGTAAGGAGATTTCAAGAAAAGGGGCAGACGATCTTTTCTCCACTCACTTAAGTTTTAAATTTGTAAATGTTAAGTTTGAGATAAATGAGTGGTTCTTTGCCTCTCAAAAAGGACATATTACGAAAAAATCGTTTGCTTAAATGATTATGGAAGAGATTTGCTCCTGTGCGAGTGGTAACAAAAACATTATTATTATTATGTGTTGTTCTATAAATTTTAGAATCAGTCTACTGTTGTAATGATTGGAGATGTTTCTGTTTACATTAAAATAAGTATTATTTAAAAGATACAACATTTGAAGTTTCTTTTACGTTTTCGATGTAGCTATTTAATTTAATGGAACTAATTAATTTAATTAATTTAATGGCTAAAGTGAAATGTTATTGTAACAGCTCTCCGGAACGACAGAAAAGTTGCTTGCATTCCGTACACTTCTGAAAGGGAATTATGGGGAATCGACGGTTTTATCAACACACTCCTTCTCCATAAGTTGGTGACCCGGACGTGATTTGAACACACAACCTTCTGATCTAGAAATTATGGGGAATTGACGGTTTGATCAACACACTCCTTACCCATAAATATACCTTATTTTAAATTTGGAACTATCCGCTTTGAAATTTTCTATAATAATTATGTTACACTGCATTACTTTTCACTTTATAAACCTTTTGCTTAATTAGTATTGAAAGCAAATATGGGACGAATGAGACAAAGGATGCTAGAGTTCTTAACCTGGTTTGGATCTGATCTACGTTTTATTATACTGTGTGAGGTAGCATGATTTTGGTATCTTCACTTACCCTGAAGTTTATTAAAAAATAGTATTTAACAGTTTTCATGTAAGTTTGAAAATACTTGGAGGTTAAATGATAAAGGAATTCAGTCGGGCCTGCCTGATTGGGAGAGGCATTGTGTGAAGTTTTGTCGTTGAGTTGAGCTGTAGACTAGCTGTGGATATGATTTACTGTCAAGTGAACTGAGTTGGAGTTATTCCAGGAGAATGTTTCTTGGTTTTCTTGTTAAGTAATTTGGGGTGCATTTTTAAATTTTCTTGACGGGAATTTATGTCAATATTGTCTATGTTGTTGAAAACCTTTCTCGATATTTTAACAATTAATTGTTTTACTGAGCACTAATTTAGGGCAGATTCCCATTTCGCGTATACCAAGTTGCACCAGTAATTTATCTAATGATGGAACTTTGCGGTTTTTCTATGGTATTAGTATTAGACATTTACAGAAAATCCCCAGGCAGAAGAAGCATAGATAATGATAGGTCTGAGTATCAGAGTATAGATAAGAATTTTGTTCTTACAATTTAATTTGGATTTCTGAGAAATTAGTGGGAAGAGTATGCTGGCTATTTCTCTGGAATTTTCTTTAACTTGTGTTAAATGTTGTTTTAAAGAAAGAGGTTTATCAAGGATCCACCCGAGATATTTTGTTTGCTTGAACCAGGGGATTTTAGAGTAATGTAGGTAGTTAAAAGAGTTTATGTTTTCTTTTGGTTATGAAAAGTACTGCTTCAGTTTTACTAACGTTAAGGGCTATTTTACATTTAATGAAATACTTTTCAATGTCTGAGAAATATCTATTATGCCCTTTGGCGACAGTTTAGGGATTTTCATGGAATGCTAAAATTCAGTGTCGTCAGAAAGCAGGTCAAAATGATCATAACAGTGATCATGTTGTGCGCTTTTATGGGATGTCATTCACGAATAAACTGAATAAAGTTGGAGGGATTAAGCTTCCATGTGGTACTCCTGCAAGGATATATCTGTTTTCTGAGAAAGAATTATATATCCTGTTAGTGAAATTACATTCTTTAACCCTTTTATGCATGAATTTATATTTTTAACAAATGGGAAGAATAGAAAAAAAGTCCACATAAGTTTTTTGTCTAATTTAAAAAAAAAAAACCATACTGATCATCACAATAAAAGCTACATTTTCTTGAACAATTTTATCAATATATGCAAAAATATAAATATTATTCAATACTCTTACCTTGTTTCTATCTGGAAACAATTTTTCCACTATATTTTTTATTTCTTTTTTTTATAAATAATCATAATTCGTAACATACTCATATAGAGCGCCAACAATGAAAATTATCACATATAAAGAAATAAACAGCCAGTGATTTGAAGTTACTAGCTTCTAGACAATTTTAAAAATATCCAGATGAGTTGTCTATCGTAAACTGATTTTTGAGCTAGAAAAATAAAATGGGACAAAAATGCGAGCTAAATGATTTTGAGCATGGTGAATAGATTGGTTGTCATAACTGAGGAAGGCCTATTGGTATAATTTCGGCCATGTTAGGAGTACTCCAGTTCCACTGTATGTAATGTTATTGTGAAGTGGAGAATTCAAAGACTTTAACTATAAAAACACGATCTGATTCACAATGCTGGCTATTTTAAGGACAGAGACTGTAGAGGGCTGAAAATGAGTGCCAAAGAAAATCCCATAGATTTGGCCGAACTAATTCACCGGGTATTTCAAGATGCTTCTCGATGTTGCATTAATACAATGACAGTACATTGTGAACTTCGAACATTCCGTTTTCATGGCAGAATTGCATATAATTCAAGCATTTAGGCTGCGAATGTCAAGCACCACTCATAATGGTGCAAATATCAACAAAACTGGAACATTGATGAAATGGCGTTATGGATCGACCGATCAAAGCAGTCTGATGGCAGAGTCTAGATGTGAAGATTGCCTGGTGAACGCTTTTTAACTGGCTAGATTGTGTCGTAAGTTAAATTTGGTGAGTCGAGCCATATTGCTTAGAGGCTGTTTTCTCAGCTTCACATAGGTCCTTTGATACTTGGGCAAAGAATTCTCAAGACTGAAATCTATATGGAAGTTTGGAAAATTCTGAAATGCATATTTTATGCCAACAATTTGTAGAGTTTTCATACATGTTTAAACAAGATCGTGCTCCGGTCTACGCTACAGGGCTTGTGCGTAGTTAGTTGGTAGGCTTGAGGTTTCAGGAGTTGGATAGTCCTGTTCATAGTCTAGACTTAAATCCTACAGAATACTTATTCGACGTATTAGAACGAAAATTGTGCAATCTCAGCTACGCAAAACCACATTAGTGACAGAACTGAAATGTGTTATTCAACAGGTACTTCTGCTAACATATTATAAACACAGATGGACAGCCTTCCCTCGACAGTGGAAGCTGATATTAAGCTATTGTAGTGTTAGCAAAAATTTACCCAGTCCTATACTGAATTTTGTCTTCAAAGCAAAGCATACAGACATCCGGATACCTTTTATCATATAGCGTACATATGAAAGTAAAAGCTTAAGTAATTTACAGTTCTCACGCAAACTTCTCTTTTATCGAAAATTTCCATTTAATCGTTTCTTATATTTAATTAATATTGCAGTTATTATGTTCTAATTTATTTCATTTTTTTACAGATTCTTGAATAATACTTATTTTTAGGTTTAGAACCAATGCTTAATGAATTATTATATTAGGTCGAATCATAAATAACTTTGCATTTTTTTTTATCTGATGTTACTTTTGCTTTGATTACATAACGCAATTAGTTTACTATGTATTCACCACTATTATGTATGTTTTTCTCAAATCAATTTCTTTCTCGTAAAATGGGGTTGCTTTGGATTGGAAGATTTTTTCTAAAGCTTGACTAACTTTCTCTTCAGAATTAAAGTTTTTTTTTTTCATTCAAAATATTTTATAAGGAAGAGAAGAGAAAAAAGTGGTAGTCTATCGGGGAAAGGTCCGGGAAGTAAGGTGGGTGAGGTAAAATAGACCACTCATGCTCAAAAATATTTTCTCGAGTAAATGAAAGAATGACGTTTTTGCGACTGACTAGTGCAGGTCATTTTTTGGAGTTACTCGATCACTCTTTGCAGAAGCAGTAATCCTTAAATTTGACTTCAACAAATCGTGATGAATTATACCTCAACTATTCCATCATACACACAAGAAAATCTTAGTCCCAGGAATGTTTGTTTTTGTATCCGGTACGGGTGGTTGATCCTTATCGAGTCATTGTTTTTTGCATAATAATGTTTTAGATAACCTTTGATTTTTAGCCGTTATAGCAGACTTGTGATGATTGATATGAATTCCTTTTTATACTGTTCAATGTACTCAAACCAATGATTGCTAGGTGCCCAAACTTTTGATCTGTTAACTTTCTGTAATTTCTTCTGGTTGTCTGAAATGTATTCGAACTTTCTACTAAATCTCTTGCTAATTAAGGTGAAGGTTTGCTCCAATATTGTCTTCAAAAGGTTGTCGGAAGGACGGAAGTCGGAAGGACGTTACGCCATTGGTTCGAATTTGAGATCGTATTTCCAAAATGGAATTTGTCAAACCAATTTCTAACTTATGGGTTATTAGTCATTCATTGTATACTCTGCATATTTTTTCTGCTGTCCTTATAGCCATATTGCCTTGTTTAAACTCCCAAAGCATTACATAAAGAAAATGTACTTTTTCGTTCTCCATTTTAGGGATTAAGGACAACAGTTTAATATAACGTACACAATCAAAAGAGTTGTTTGAAAACTGACTGAATCTTTATCGATTTTGTGAAAGTAAAAACTCATTTGCCTCAATGATACATTATGCGTAGACACCAACAATACATTCTACCTAGCCGGTTTGGAAGTGATATATGATTCTAGATAATATTTCATCAGCAAAAAGTTCAGTTTCAGAAGTTCTAAATAATTGTACTCAAACTTTACTATAATATCAAACTTCATTTTTGGAATACTAGTATTTCCAAAAATACATTCATTTATTTTGGGCTAACAAAATAACATTGTATTAACGAGTTACTGTATCAGCAATGTAGTGTAAAAACCCTTTTATGATAGCCATATTCTTATTACTTTATCACTCGTTTCAATTTTTTTTATTTATTTGTTTATTTGAGTTTCAGAACCCAGAATTCTAAGAGAGCCATTTTTTTTTTTAATTTACAGATATTTTTTTCGATTCATTTTTACTAAAGTAATGCTTAATTTTTTGCTTAGTCAGGATATATATATATATATATATCCTGACTAAATATATATATATATATATATAATCTGTAAGTAATTTAATCCACACATCAAATTTCTTTAGCTTCTATGATTTGTCTTCCAGAATTCATGTAACAATTTTATTTAAAATTCAACCAAAATAGTATCTTTGAAAACAATAATGTATGCTAACATCAATCTGCTTGTATTTTGTTACAACACAGGAAGCGATACAATTACGATCATATTTTACATTCTAAAGCAAATAATGTTTATCTCAACAATAAAACAAAGCGTCTTTCGGTTAATTTGCATTTAAATAGAAACCAATTCTCTTAGTACTAAATCAATAACGCCTATTTGCTGTTTCTTGATTAGACAAACATTTTTAAATACCTGTTAAATTAATATTTGTGACGTATTTCCTTCATTGTTTAATTCTACAGTCATTTAACCTCTGAGTAAATAGTAAAAAGGTTAAAGAATCCAACTGATGGTACGTAAAAGAAAGACAACACAGTTTATTAACTCTCAACATAAAATATACAAGATCTCATTCTCTTTCGAATCCCTCTTAACTCTGTTAATCCAAGTTAATAATTTATAACAAAGTTTTAGATCATTAAATACCTTATTCAATCCAAGCTCTTCTCGATTATGACAGATTTCGACTCCTATTATCCTGATCAGGAGTCACGTCCAACTATTTTCAATATTATTGATTTTTTTATTATTAACGATTCGCTTCAATCCACAACATCTATCAGTTGGTCATTATCTTCTACCTCCCTTATCCTTCCTTTCAATTATTTTTCACTTATATATCCTTATCTGTCTTCATTACGCTTCTTATTTTCATCTAATTTACCTGATCACATTTCATTTGGTTGGCCAGGAAAATTAATTGTATGCAATTAAGATTATCAAAAGGTCCTCTAGGTTAGCGAAAAGAATATCGCGAACAGACCAATGTCACAACCTCTTAAGACCCAAGTAAAAACTGTAAAATATTTTTAAACAATTTTAGCACCATTTTGATTAAATATCATCCTTAAAGAATATCGAGAAAAAAATTTCAAAATCATTAATTGGGTTTATTACATAATACCCAATGGAGAACTAGGGAATGAATGCTTATAAAGTTTCTATGTATTTGCAAATTTAAAATGAATAATACATGTGTGTGTGTGAAAAGAAAATGTTATTTAGGATGAAAATCATAAAGGAAGTTCCTATTTTAAAGGTGTATGTGATTGTCAAATGTTATTCATCTTAATACATATACACTTGCTATTCGAAATGCTCTTGTTGAAACAACTCAATTTTTCGCAAAATCCATTCAAATTTATTTCTTTAAGATTTAAAGCATCACTCTCTGCAGTATAATAAAACAGTCCTTTTCAAAAAATTTGAAATTTTACTTCAAATTTGGGAATGCGTAGGTTGAAAAATGTCAATTGTGAAGGAAAAAGGCAAACTTCGATTTAAAAAAAAAATTAAATATTTTTTTCTTGTAAATTTTTTGAAAAATTGTACTTTTTTTAGTTTTTAGTAACAAGTTATTTAATTTTGAAAAAAATGTACTAAAACTATAATTTATCTTAAAAAATTTCTAAAATTACATAAAAATTTAATACCTTTTTTACAATATTTTTAATTTTTAAAAATTTTAGAAGTTACAAGTACGAAGATTTTCTGTAAGGAAAGAAGTTTATTTACAAACCCTTGAGTTCTTTTGTTAAAAATAATTTTCACCTTAAAAACAGCAAGCTATATCTCTATTAAAGCTTAAAAAAGTGTTTGAAAGCTTCAAAAAATGGGAATAAGTTTCCAAGTTCTCTTTAACCGAAAAAAAAGAATTCGAAATTTAAGAAACGCATGGGAAAATTCTTTAGATTATACTTGAAAGTAACTTCTTACCACAAGGCATTTCTTTTGATTTTTGTTCCTAGTTCATTTCATTATCTTCTTACCAGATACTATCATTAATCTAGGGAGAAAGTTAAAAGTATTGTTATCTCTTAACTAAAGAACAGAAAAGAATTTAATCAGTATAAAAGAGGTAAAAATGATATTTCTTTCGAAACCTTTTTTTATTAACTTAAATCGAAAAAAAAATTGTTCTATCCTTTTAAAGTAATTTTTTTGGATCCAACTATCAGAAAGAAAGGAAAAAAAGATTGATTACGGAAAACATAAATTCGATTAAAATGGTGGGAAAAAAGAATTTAAATTAGAAGAATAAAAATTTAAATAAAGAACTAGTGCTTTATTTCTGTTGCTGACTGTTTGAATAATTTTTCATTCTAAACGTGGAATTAGTATGAAGTGTGAATTGAAAAATAATAGCTTAGCATTTTTTTTTTGTTATAATGATTATCAAAATCCTTATTGTACCTGAAAAATTCATTTGTTCTCAATGTTTTTCATTTGTTAGCCCCAAAAATGGCCATTGTTTTAATCAATGACAAAATGGTCAATTGGGAATCTTTCAAAATTTTATCGTAACAGTTCATTTCATAATAAATTTCCTATAGGTTTTTTTCGCATATGTTTGGTGCTTGCTTTCACCAGTAAAGAACTTAATTTAAAAAAAATATATCATAATAAATTTCCTCTAGATTTTTTTTTGGGATTGAGATAAGACATACAGAAAATTCAACATCCTTTTTAATACATATTATGGCAGCAATAAATGCATTTAGTATAAAACATATTCACTCAATAATTTATCGTTTGTTTTAATTTTAATACCCGAAAAGAGTATTAATGTCTACTTTAATATATTATCTCGTTTGCTTTAATATTTAATTGAGTACTTTAATAATTATTTTAAGAACGTTAGCATTTTGATGGCTGTTCTTTGAAAAGCATCCATAGAACAATTTTTTTATTATTATTTACTTTGTTTCCATGGGTCGTTGATGTGTTGAGAACTGAATATAATGATACACCTAAGGTCGAAACAATGAAGCGTCGTTACACCCAATCTTCCGACATTCCCTTCTACCCTCTGGTGAAAGTGCATCTCAAGGACAGAACACTCCTTCCGATAATAAGGTGAAATAAAAATAATAAATTTTTTAAATAAACTGAAAAATGCGGCATCCATTTCTTAACCTCTCCAAACATATTGCGATTCCCATTCTAACCAATCCATACCAATCGAAATAACAGTTTTCAATAACAATAACAATAATTGAGTAAACATAATAACCTAGTCAGTTCTAAGCATTGATCGTTATCATTAAGACAAAAATGTTATGGCTTTTCCGATGCCCATTCAAAAGGTTTCGGTGACAGTTAAAAAAAAAGCTTCTCTTCGAATCGTCAGGAATGTTCACAAAAGTGTGGGGAGATTGTTTTGAATTCCATGGAAAATGATTGTGGTTAGAAATTATTCGTAATACGATTTGGGGTATGAATTAATATTAATGCTTTTTCCTTATGGGAACATTAGGATTCGTAGTTATGGAATATTAGCGTTATTTTAGAAATATTTCCAATCGTGTAAGGGATACTTTTCCCAGCAAAGGACAGTAATTGGAGTCATTTCAATGATATTCTTGTGGAGCCTGGAGAATTTAAACAGTGTTAAAGGGGTGATTTGAACTACCAATTTGAGGGCTTGCATACAACTTATCAGGGATGTTTTTCGCAACCGAGCCACGAGGAAGTTCATTGTAGGCCATTCCTTGGAAACTTTCACTCCCGTCGTTGATAGTTTCACTTCTGAGGGAGGAAAGTGTTAGTTGTTGAGGGATTTAGTGAAGATTAAATACTGAAAGATGTTTAGAGAAGGTTCTTTTTCCAGCCAATAGTGCAACTGGTATACATACTTTATTGTATTGAGTGTCATTTGGAACGCTTCCATTAGCGTCATAGACAGCGTATAGTGGAGTGGACTTAATTACTAGTCTTTATATATGAGTGAGATATTTCAGACTGACTGAGGCATCTTTTACGATAAGGTTGCATTCAACCAGTTTATGGATTTTTATCTGGTGGTCTTACTACAAGTAATACAATATTTATAAAAATAAAAATTTTACTGGAGTTTGAAGATTTTGTTGGGTATCATTCTTTTAATATCGGGTTACTGTTGGTGATGAGTTACAGAGTGTTTGGTGCGGTTCTTCCACACCAGAAAGAGTTGCCATTTGTATGGATAGATGGGCATTGGCCATCTGGAGAGAAGGTGTTACGTAAACAGCTCCGACTTTCCAGCTACATGCCGCTCTTATTTGAAAACCTTCTGAAGAGAAAACGTTTTGTAAAAACAGCTCTGATTTTAGCGTAATGTGCCGCTCTTATTTGAAAGTGTTATTAATTTGTTTTATGTAATTAGGAATATACATATATTCTAAAGAAATACTGGTGGCTTTATTTTTATTGAAGAAAGGGAAACAATACAAGCACTTTTTACAGCATTATTTCTGAGACCACAAGACCACGAATTAGTGAATAAAGAGTCGTAAAAATGATTCTAAATTGTACTAGAATAAAATGTAAATAATCACTTTGAAAAAAAGTTTGAAAATGATTTGTTGAATACTGTTTCAGTTACGTTTTAACTTTGGAAATTTCGAGAGAAACATTTTTTTAGATAAATGCATTTACAATGAATTAATTCATGCCAAGTAAGCAAACACGCCTTGCCTAATAATGTATGAAGATAATATACATGAGGATAAAAATTAAAATTTTAAAGCATTTTAAGCAGCTTTTCACTCTGAAACTACTACAGAGTCATTACTAAAGCAAAACTTAAAATTCCTAAGATCATAGTGGAATTTTTGACAAAATTAATTTTGATTTTTTAAAATTTTTTTGCTTAATTTTAAAGTAGTGTTTTAGAATAAACGAATGTTTAAATTCGAAAACAATTTACATTTGGTATTTTAAGGAATTTATATGAGATACCATATCATAAAAATATTCAAAACTTGTCCTCGTCTTTATAAATTTTACTCGTATTTATATGACGACATAAAATACTATTTAATAAATATGGAATAATTTAGAGACATTTATTGTTAGCCATTTTAAATGAAGAGCTCTTGAATTTTACTCTCAATGTCTGTTACTGTAAAAGCATTTGGATAGTTAAATTCTGTAGAATTAGTAAGGAATTTTCTACATTAAGGCTTCCTTCTATCAGCCAGTTTGATTTTGTGACGTAATGTTAATCCTATGGAATTTCTATTTTAAATCTCAAATCCAGATTGCTTTATCCATTTAAAATCAAAAAGATATAACTGAAAGTTATCCGAAAGATTTCAGGGGAATTACATTTACCTTCTGATCATAAAAAATATTTTTAAATTTATTTTGATGATGCGCTTAAGTTTTCCGATCCGTACAAAATATTTGAATATATTTTCAAAATTCGATTATTTCTATAGAAACCTTCAAAATTTTTTGCTGTTTCGGATGCAATCAAATCGATAAAATAATCTAGATTTTTGGAGGAAAGTAGCAATTCTGTTGATATTACCATAACATATTGAGAACATAACGTTCTGAAAATCAAAATGACTCGTAGATGGGAGTCTCTATAGAATACAAAAAGTTTGATGTTTTCATCAAAATTTTAAATGATGAAAGGCGCCTCAGTAGTATGGTGGTTATGGTGTGTTGCTGATTACAATCATGATTTGTTCAAATAACATTGTATGGATTTGGGCTTCTTTTTTTCGGCCATTTTGATTTCTTGAGCACAATGTTATTCCTATAGATTTCTGCAACCGTTTTTAAATTATTTCTATTTTATTTATTTAAATACATTAAAATGCATCCAAAAGAGCCAAAAATAGTGAAAGTGTCTGTGGATTACATTTTCATTTTTTTATAAATCGAAGGGAAAGTGTAATTCCACAAAAACTTTCATTATTTTTGCTCTTTCGGATGTACTTTACTGCTTTCAAATATATAAAATAGTGAAGATTTCACAATGATAAAGTACAAATTCCATAGAATTAACATTTCGCTGACGAAATCAAAATGGCTGGTAGACGGGAACCCTGACGTGGGTCGCTTCCTATAAAATTCAGTTAAGTTTCAGTATCCATATATGTTTCGTGTATTAAATGCATTTTTTGTCTTCAAAATCATAAGATTCTTGCAAAATATTCCTTTGCCTTTTTTTGAAATTCCTTAATAAACATAAATCAATCTAAAAAAATGACATTTTTATTTTTTATTTTGTGTAATGTAGATGATAAAATTTTTGCTTTGGATAAAGTTTTATTTATCATATATATTATAATGATATTCAGCCTTAGAAAGTGATAGCGAGTTTGTTCATGAGCCGTTATCATTAAAGTATAAACACGGTGAAAAAAGTCGTATTTTAAAATAGGTCTAATCTTCGAAATACCTTTAATCTATTTATAAGTTCCCTCCAGTTGCCAAAGAACATACATTTTTCAAAATTTAAAACCTTTTTTGCAGCGAAATGCTTTCTTTTTGTTTTGGAAGATAAATTTTGTGTAAGAATATTAATTGGTCCATAAATTTAGATTATTCTGAGATTCCTCACTTCAAATGTATAACACCCAATCATTTTTAAAAGCAGTATCCTTTTTCATACAGGCTATAATTCGTAAAAGTTCAACTCTGATTCAACCAGATGATATTTTTTCTGTCATTTGTGATGGATATATCTAGATAAATATAATTTACTATCTAAATACTCGAATTTATGTGTCTGAGATGTGACATAATTCTTGAAATTACTTCTCATTGATCCAGATACCTTATCTATTACTTAAATCTGTATTTATGTGCAAAAAATAAAGTAAAATTTCCATTTACGTGTACTTATATATCGAATTTGTTTGAATTAATTAAAAAGCAAGCACATTTTCCATGAAATAATTACAAATTGAAAACTGAACTTGATAGTTATGCTACAAAGGTTAAGAGGATATAGTTAAAGAAGGAAATTTTATTTAATCTAATCAGGAAATATACTGAACAGATAGGTGTTTAATGTGTGTATTGCTCTATATTTTATGGTCGCGAACTCATGGCCGCCTTTTGTATTGCTCTATATTTTATGGTCGCGAACTCATGGCCGCCTTTTCTCTCGTCAAGTCCTGGGTTCAAGTCCAATGCCAGTAAGATTCATCTTGTAGTTGATGCATTTTTAATCTGTCGAGGTCCCAAGTCCTCATGTCGCCATTGTATGGAAGTAGAGGAAGATATCACCTTAGATGTCATCCTCATCACTTGACCGGTGATCGAAGTTAAGGGATCAGTCGTCAATAGCCCTCGTGTTGCTTGCAGTGAATCGTCAATAAAAACAATCACAATCCCTATTGGTCAGAATATTTTAGTGATAACTGTGTTGCTTCGAAGGCCTTAGAATGTATGATTGGAGTCTGTTATGGTTCATATTCTTCAATATCTAATACCTCTTCACTTAGAACATAGTGATAATGTAGCCTAATGGTCATGGTCAAAGACTCTAGACTGCTGCTCTTTTCTTCTTTTCATTTTTTTGAGTCCTGATGCTATCAAACATCCGTCATATATCGGGGCTGATACATGTTAAATCTGGTGGAGGTTTCAAGTCCTCCCATGGGCGTGATGTGGAAGTTTGGAGAGGGAGGTTCCAACTCACGGAGTCGTTCTCATCATTCGACAGAGGTTTAAAATTACTAGGTCCATCGCCAATAGCCCTTGTGTAGCTTCCATAAGTGACGTTAATAAAAAATCCCACTCACCCACTGTATTTTCTAACCTATGTATGCTGTGAAAGCTAATGCTTATTATTTATCCGGATTATCCGGATGTGTTAAAGTAATTAAGATGTCTTCGACAAGGAAAAATAAGCTTTTTTTTCCATTTTTTTTTTTTTTTTAATAATTCTCAATTTTTAAATTAAAAGCAATGAAAGTAACATTTTATTATTGAGATACCTGTATACTTGTGTATCTATTTATGCACCTAAAATCACATTTACTATTGTAAATAATAATTTATGAGAAATTATTTATTATTAGCAAAAGTCTTGTATTTATCTTTGGTGCATTTGCATAAAATCTTCTGAACTCAATAACTTTTAAAAATTAAAAAAGTACTTATAAACACAACAATATATGCACTAAATAAAATAATAATTTCAAAATGGATACTTTTAACTTTTAAATTTTACGATTCCCTTTTTTATAATTTTTACACAAATATTGTGGAATGCATAACGTTTTTGAGTGTTTATCAGAAAAATAATTATGTTCACTGTGTATGAAGTAACCTCATTTCTTATCGCGAAAAATTTCAGAACTATGGATAAAATAGATTTTTTTAGGAAAGTGTGTGCACCGGACTATCCTAGAAAACAAATTTCGAGAAAAGCGCAAATGCGGATACTTTTCGTTTATTTGCAATTTTAAAATTCAATTTTCAAATATTCTAACTTTCAAATTCTCATACATAAAACATCCACTGAATCAGCGAAGTACCCTCTGTTTCGTAAAAGAAAAATAGATAAAAATGCAAAATAGAAAGGATTTTAGTCTCTCGGTCACTTGCTAGATTCTCTGGTCAAAACTTTTTTCGATAACATTTCTAATAGAAGAAAAATATTATATAATTTTTTGTATACTTATCTACTACAAGAATTAACTACATTTCTTACTTTGATTGCACATGGTTATACCACTCTACTATTCCATTAAAACTGTAATATTTAAGAAAAACTATTGACGTATCATGTTAATAAACTTTTATGCATTTTCATATGCTCTATCACTGTGATTTTAAAATTGTAACAAATTAAATTATATTTTTTCCTAGATCGGTTTGATTTTTATAGAATAATTTAGGTTTAAAATTTGCCCGTAGAACTCAAATATGTTATTTTTAATTTGTCCATGCAATTGGGCTGATGAACTTTAAATCTAGTCGAGGTCTCAAATCCTACCATTGGCGTGGTGCAGAAGTTTGGATGTACCAGCGTGTCGTCTTCGTCACTTGACCGGGACTCAAAATGTTTCCAATTAATATCCCTGCTTCTCTGCCTCATATAGTTCAGAGTTTAAAAAAATTAGCCTTTTTCTTTGTCTCTCTCTCTCTTTCTGATAGTGAGTTCTGGCGGTCAATTAGTAATATCGGTATTCGGGTTCTGTTCTATATTTTGAAACCAAATTTGAATTTTTATTCCAATTCTGGTTTTGTTACTCGCTTCTAAACTTATTATAGTCCCTTAATTTCTTATTTAAATAATTTCCTTTTGAAAAATTTAAATTTATGTTCCTATGGCTCAGTTGGAGATGCTGACCAAAACATTTTTTCTTGCCCTTTAACCAAAAGTTCTTAATAAAATTGTCCTGTTGTTAAAACTAAGCCTATTGGGCTGAGGTCCGTGTGGGAAAATTCTAGTTTGTATTTCATACTTAAATCCTGTATTCTTACAGTTCGTAAAATTTCCCAAGAAATATCATAATTCTTTAAATTTTTGATTTCATGTCTGAATATTTCAATTTTCTTTATTATGTGCATACTTTGTACTAAAGCTGTGACTGACTGTCGTTGGGCAGACTGTCTGTGGTTGAGAGTTATAGAGTCAGCATCCGCTGTTGGCAGGAAGTCGAGAAGTTAGTGGAATACAGATTGATATGCATTTTAAAAAAAATGTCAAGTATAAGAATTTTGACGTCACACTCTGTAAACATATTTTAAGATTTTATTTACTTTTTTATTCCAAAATTTTGTAATATCTTATATTCAATGTTCCAACATGTGTCGTTATATCTTACCTTTTATTGTAAAAAAAAAATTGTCAATAAATGCTGAGTGAGGGTGTGATTTGTTTCGTATACAGTTTTGAACCCTTTGGGTGAGCTCGGCTTTTGCATTCTGTCGATAGCCCTCGTGTTGCGTTTCAGTGCAACGTTAATAAAAAAAATTGCATTTATTACTATAATATATATTTTAAGAATCTTGGAACATACCTTGATAAATTTTAAAGAAATATTTCAATGGCATGATTGAATAAATGACTACATCTTCATTCATGAGTATACGGTAACTTTTAATATTTATCATTTTACGAGAAAAACATACTTTTAAGTTCTGTGAAGATTTGTTATTATTTTTTTTATCAACTTTACTCAAATTAACGTCTTATTTTTGCAACTGTTTTTGTTGATTTCTTTATAATTTGAATCTTGCGGCTCTAATTCATTTTACTAGCAATTGAAATTCTAATACTTACAATAGGACGTTACATTGAACAAACGGAAAAGAAAATAACATATACTCAGATTGTGAGACATTTTTCAAGCGAGCTTATTTTTTGAATTATATATCTCTAAATTTAGAGCTAAAAGAAAAAAAAAAAAAAGAACCTCCTATCAGGACTTTAGCAATTAGATGGTGACTAATTCTCTACTAATCCTTCTTTATGACTCTAGATTAAGAGCAGTAGCTTAGAAAAGTGTCGTCATACATCAAGAAGGAGAATCGAACATCTACGAAAAATTTCGACTTTTTCTGTTATCTTCTTTTCCAGAAGTGAAGATTTTAAAGAGAGAGAGTTCTCTCCCTCCTTTAACATCATTCTCCTCCTTGGCTTTATAGAAGCATTTGTAGGATATCTCAGAATTTGAGAATGAAAAAATCAGCCATGGAAGACTACGCTCCTCAGAAAAAAAAAAAAACAATTTGACTTTTTCGTTAGAGTATCAACTTGAATTTTTTGCAAATCTTATTTTTCTCACTGTTTTTCCAAAGTAAAATAGTTTCAAACGTCTCAAATCTCTAGTATAATCGAAAACTTAGCATATACACTTTCTTTTATTATTAACTGTTATAATGCGAAACGAATGCAAAGAGTTAGAAAGACAAAAGAACAAAGATTCAATTTGTCTGAAGTACTTCTAAGTCTTTATGCCAGGTTTCTCTTCTGACGCTGTACCTGAACATATTTGTAATGAGAGTGAGCTGTAATTGAAATAGAAAAAAAGACGTATATTAAGTGATACCTATGTTGTTGGTTAGGCCGAAATACTTCTTCAAAACTGAAAATAGAGTAAAATAAATCTCTTTGTATTCCCAATTGGAATGAGTTATTCTGAACTGTGTAATCAAGAATCTATTCGGTTGTTAGAAAGAAATAACATAAAACAGATACATACGTCTGGAATGTACTCTTCAGACGATAAAATATAAAATACATTCTTTATTTTTTTATCCTACTACGAAATTATCGTTTATAGTTAGAATTTTGGTGTCATTTTGATAAAAGAACAAAATCTTAATAATGATAACATACTTTTTGCTTCAAATCAACTTGTTAGGGTTAAATTAAAAAAGAAGAAAGCGACTACTTTACAATCACAAACAATTCATAAATCTCTAGAAAGAAAATAAAACAATTTTATTAATAACTAAATTGTTTAATGTCCTTCAGAACAGAGGAAAGAAAATGGAGTTAGAATATTAAAAATAAACATTACAACATATGTGACAGGAATATGTTTGGATTATAAATACCTAACAATCAAAGCCTCTTTGAACCTCAAATTCGGGTCCAAAATTTTATACTAATTTCAATAGCACTCTCGGTTGGTTGTTTTTGAAATATTTTGACTTCAATTTTACTTTTGCTGCTAATTCAGGCAACAAGGGGTTTCTTCAAATGACTTTGGGCTTTAAGACTAAGAATCTCTAATTAAAGTAAATCCACAATAAAGGAATACGAAATGTTAGTTGGAAAATTAGTTTCCTCTTTTTACAAACAAATTTCCATTATTCAGTTTCTTGTCATCACGCTAACAATTTGAGTTTCTCTGCTAATTTGGGAGAATTTCAAATGATAATTCTTTTATTAACATTTGTATTTCA
Source organism: Nephila pilipes (assembly GCA_019974015.1). Classification (NCBI taxonomy): domain Eukaryota; kingdom Metazoa; phylum Arthropoda; class Arachnida; order Araneae; family Nephilidae; genus Nephila; species Nephila pilipes. The sequence goes on from BMAW01022078.1 coordinate 34,844, forward strand.
TAAGATGAACCCTTTCGCTACCGGAGTGAGAAAAAAGAAGTGCTTCTCTGGGCCCGTGGCTTCTTACCGCGGAGTGTCACTCTTAGCCCAGACGATTTTAGATACTAAGCCTAATTCGTGAAAAAAATTCCTCTAAAATCGGCTATTTATTAAAATATTTTGGTATTTACATATATTGTTTAAAATGCATTAAACTTAATATATACAAAAGAAAAAAAGATTTAATCGAAAATTGAATGTTTTATACATAAAATTAAATAAAAAAATCCTACTTTTAAGAAAATACAAAATATATTTACATCTATTACATAAATTTCATGGTGTAATGATGTACCATTACATGAAATATATAAATATGAAAGATAAATCTTATTTTGCTGTATGATATATTTATAAAAAAAATTAATGCAAAATCCAACGTCATATGACTTACACACATATTCTGACGCTTCAAGCAAGATTTTGAGCAAAGGGCACATCTTAGTCCTTTTTTTTTTACTTTAATGTCTATGTACAGATTTTGATTATTTTCGCTAACATTAATATCAGATTCATTCATTGATTCGCGAATCTCAGTATCAGATAAATACTTTCGTCATGACTGTCGCTACAAATAAAAAACGACCGAATGAAACGAACAGCTGAGAGCATCTGCTACGAAAAGCAAAACTCCCATAAACATCCATAATTTCCCATTCGACCTTCTAAGAAGCAAGCAAGAAAGAAAAAGCAAACCGAAAGCAAGTGTACTCCTTAGATCATGTCATTACATTTAAAGAGCCGCTCCGCAACACGGGCTTTTAGCAATTACCCCCTCCTGATATCTAGAAGTGAAATCCAAGCCCATATCACCAAGGTCAACACTCCAAATAACCTATCTATATAGATTTTGTGGCATTGTAACGCCCTATAGTAACATTAAAAAAATCTAATGAAACGTTCTCATCAAGCTTATCTCTATTGATACGTTGGGCCGTAGAAGACACTCATGCAGCGTATCGCCCCTGATACGCTGGGAGTGAACGGATTAAAACGCTTTCAAGAGCACAATGACCATTTCAGGGACAGGTACTATATTTTAAGGAGATAAACTGGTAAAAAGTTCTGGAATAATTTGGTGGTCATTAAACTTATTGACTTAATTTGAAATCAGGTAATATTTTAAAGATTTATCTTGTCTTCAATAAACTCAGCATTGTATCAAAACAATGTTCTCAATTACAATAGAATCCCACTTTTTTTTCGAAAATAAATATGTATTGCTAATAATTTTTACAATGAAATACTGTAATTCTATACAAAAATGTAAAACATTAAAAAGGATTAATTACTAATGATTGTATATATATATAGCTTCTAGATATTTAATTTGCATCAGACCCTTTGCGGGAAGAGTCTTTAGTAGAATCAAGACTCGAACTTATCGCTGACTGCGATCTCGCGACCATGACCACGTTGCTACCCTATTCTACATAATTTGGAATTGAATTATCAACTAGAATTACAGACTTATTTTAAATTAACCTACTTTTGAATTGAACTATAACTTTGAAAGTACGCTTTTATAGATACAGTACAATTTAATAGATTAAATTTTTTAAAAGAAAAAATATATTGCAAGCATTTTTTAAGCAAAATTATTATGACTTTGATTTTTGATACCATTAGAATGCTTCTGAAGAATATATTTTTCACGCATAGCCCTGCAATCATATTAAAAGTCAAACAGTTTGAATTTTCATGAAAGAATAAATGTGGGTTTCCATGACCAAATCATTGTCGGAAGCTAAATTCTGATTTATATTTTTAATGAAACATAAAACTGTATTTTTTACTTCACTAATTTTTACCAAGAAAAAGCATCATATTATTTTTAGATATATCCAATTCTGAAGTCATAGGTTTGGATATGAAATACATATTTCGTTAAAAATATCCGTGTAAAAATGGCCCTCCGTAATTCACGGGAGCAAAGAGGAAAAAGTTACACAGTATATTTTGCGAAAGACATTTACAATGTTAAGTATTAACGTAATAAAAATGCCCTTCAGGTAAATTTTTTCTCGTCTTTTTTAGGAGCCACATAAATCCCCCCTCCCCCCTTCTCTTCATCTGCGCCAAAAAACACTAAACGGTCTTATCAAAAATAAACACGTTGTAATTCACTCGGTGAAGCTCTTATCTCATTTGGCCTCAAGTACACACATTTACCTTCCTCTTTCGAGAGCCCAAATTGATTCTGATGCTTTATAACATTTCACTTATTAGTCGAAGGAAACAAACTATCGCCCTCAATTTTTATTGGTTCCAGAAAATCGAGCGTTTCGAAGAAGAGGGTCTTCAAACACGAGTGGTAAAAGCAGAAATCACACGCACGGAGTGAAGGTAGAGGCATTGCTGAATGATTAACACGAAGTCATTACGCCACTCGATGGCATCAGCGAGTGGTGGTTCGGCCGACCCCCCCTATACTTTGGTACATCTGGCAACTCTTAAATGACATTCCTTGAGCTGGCAATGGTGCTTATCTTTATGGGTTTGCCGATTTTAATGGGCAGCGTTAGAAGAGGAGACAGCTAGATGCTTCTCGTGTTTTAAGGATGATGTTGATGGTTCTCTTACCTTTGTTTGGATAGGGTTGGCAGAACAGTTTTCTTTTCGAGATAGAATGGGATGATAGGGTAAGAACAGCTTAAGGGTACTCTTCGAACGTTTTCCTCTTTATCGAAGTGAATAGTTCCCGCTATGATCGCAACAGCGGCACTTATATTTTTAGCCTTCAAATCTCTGGTTCAATATGTACGATATATCCATTACTCTGTGATGGAAATTGGGAAATAAGTTGTGTTTGGGTGAAGAGCGTTGAAAAGAGTACCGCAGGAGCTGTAAATGAATTACTATATTCATACTTACGAATTAGAATAGGCTTAATGCGTGGTAGTAGTAAGTTATTTACATTAGAGAAGGATTAATAAATATAACTATTTGAAATTGGTACAGTATGAATTGTGTAGCATGATTAGAATTGTTAAGATATAATTTTTTTCCAAAATAGTTAGTCATTAATCTTTCTGTTGGCATAACCTTATGGTCTCCTTATTAAAAGGAAAACAGATAAGTATTTAACACATTTAAGATAATCATAATATAATAGAAATATATTTTGAACTTTAGAAGTAAATATATTATCTTGAACATAATTCATAACACTAGCACGAATTGTTTTTAAATTTTATGATATCAGCAGGAAAATTTTTGATGAATTATTAATCTTTAATTGCCGAAATGCAAAAATTGTTAACTTGTTTATGAATTTTAATAAAGTTGTTAGATTAAAGTAAAACATTTTTTTTTCATTTTTCTTTCTATATTTATTTTTTACACCTTTTTTTTTTTTTTTTTTAATTTTAGTCTTTAAGTCGTTTTAAAAGTTGTTAAGTTTGAGTTATTTTCAACAGTTTTCAACAAATTCAATTCTGAAATAATGAACACGAGAATTAAAAATAATTAGATTTAATTAGCTGTATATAGCTCTTTTATACTGGTAGTTTCGATGCGAAAATATAATTTCTTACAGTGTTCAGGAAGTATGATAATTTGTAGTGTGTAGATGTGTTATTATTATTTTAAAATATTTTGTTCACGTAACATTACTTTTAGATAAGCAAAAGTAATTTTCGATCATTATTATATGGGTTCTAGCTATGAGTTCCTCAGGTATTTATCTGTACTTGAATTATAAGACTATTTAATTACGAGTATTTATTTCTACACTTCTAAATATTATTTCTATATGTTTATTTCTTGATGCTATAATTATTTTTCTAATTTATATTTAACCGACTGATTTTTAAAAATAAATTTAGCTGATTCTTTGTTTCAATCTGTAGTTTTTGAATGCGGAAAAATCACCAAGGAAAAAATTTGAATTCGACACATTAGGTTAATCAGTTATATTGCATACAGCTAATATATTGACATTAACCCAAAAATCATATTAATTCAAATAATATGGATAATTGAAAGTAATTCGTGAAGAAGCTTTTTTGGTCTTCCGCAAAGTAGTTGTTGATATATTAAAATTACAAGATCCATTCAAAATTTTCGTTCCTTTCAATATTCGAAAAACAAACCAGACATTCTATGTGAATATTTATAAGGCTTTATTCTATTTTATTCGATTTCAAATAGGGGACAGCTCAAATGTAATCAGGATTGAAGTCGTGGAAATGAAATTGAAATTAAAAATTGGATAAAAAAAACTCAATTTGTTTAAAAAAGAATTCCTTCAACTGCTTTATTTAATCTTTATCCAGCTTTTCAATTCTATTACCTTGACTACATTGTAGAAAGCAAACTAATAGTGATAATTTGAAAAAAAAAGGGGGGGGTAGGAATAGATGAGAATTAAATTTGATACACGAAATTTGAAAAAAAAAAAAACAATTTCTCACATGTTATTTTTCTTATGTTTAAGTAAAAAAAAAAACAATTTTTTTCAATAATAAAATATCATTATCGAGGGGAGAAAATATGTATTAAGAGAAACCATTTCAAAGAATAGAATCATAGGAAAAATGAGTATAACGGATTGTCGCATATTTAGAGGAAGTGATAAGTTTCCTACAGTTGAGGCTTGCATGTGTCAGATTCACTATTCCCTCTCTTCCGATTCTCTTCTCATTTAATTAATATAATACGCGGAACTCCTTTGACTTAATTTACTACTTCCAGTTTATTACCACCATTATTTCATCCTTTTTGTCACTATAACTGGAGAGAAAGCACTTCTACTGCAAAAATTTACGAAAGCCATTAGTCGCCAAAATTTTATTACGTTGCTGCTCTATTTCGATGACAGCTTAGTGCTTCATTGTCTTTTGTTACAGTAATATATAGATTTTCAACTGTTTGAATCATCCCAGATTAAATCACTTTTATCGATATCTTTTGTAGAATTGAACATTACTGAGTAAATAATAAAAATAGATGAACAGATTAGTTTCTGTGTTATTTTTGTGATCTATTTTATGTAAAGTTCATGGCTGAATCAATTGTGACTAAAATTAAAAGCGACGAATATGTGAGGTCTATCTATAAGGAAACGGGATTATATGTAGAGAGGGAGGTTATTTCTATTCATACGATTTATAGTAAATCTGTATTGTTTTTCTTCTTCAATAAGTTCTCCATTGATACACTCTTTGATGTATTCGAATTCTTATTTTGCACTGGTCATAAGCGTGTTGTACTTCATTTTCTTATGACTTATTCTTATTTTTTATGCTTTAACGGCTGTGACCTACTCTTCTTAACAGTCTACAATGATTGAAAATGGATTTCTTTTAGTATAGGTCCTGAATTGGGGAAATGGAAAAATGTCTGTCATAGGGTGTTACAACAGGAAAATACGAAGGATATCTCGGGATTGCAATTCATTTTTATCCAAGATTTGCTTCATGGAAGATACAGCGTGAGAGAGTTCATTATCTTGATGCTGAATCAAATTACTTTGCCGAAATTGTGATCAAATTTTGCTAAATATTTCTCTGAGCTTTATTGCATCGCTTTTGTGGTAATGATAGTTCGAATATTTGGCCGAATATTGACACTTTTTTTGTCGGTTCTCGAATGCCCAGAGTGAATTCGTTGAATTCCACTTGACCTTCAGTGAATCTTTTGAGTCTCTGAAGGAGGGCATGCGGCCTTCTACATAAGATTGATGTAAACATCTATAAACACTCCGTTGATGTCCGTTTAATTTCATCAAAAAATTTCAAATTCACTTGCAATTCGACTTTAGAACAAGACAAGCATGTCGCGTGCAGCTTCTACAAGAGAGCCATGAATGCGATGAATGAAGGAATTAATAAATTTATGAGTGAGTGAATGAATGAATGTGTGAGAGAAGGAGTGAGTGAAAGATTTCGGGCACGAATGAATGATTGAATGAGTGAGTGAATAAATGAGAAGAGGAGTAAGTAAGAGAATTCACAAGTGAATGAAGAAGTGAGTAAGTGAATGAATGAATGATTGAGTGAGGGAATGAAGGAATGATAGAAGGAGTGAATAAAAAAATTCGCTAGCGACTCAATGATTAATTGATTGATTGAGTGAGTGAATGAATAGATGAAAGAAGAAGAGTTTAAAAGAATTCAGGATCATGAATTAATGTTTGAGTGAGTGAGTGAATGAATGAGAGAAGGAGTAAATAAAGGAACTCACAAGTGAATGAAGAAGTGAGTAAGTGAATGAATGAGTGAGTAAATGAATTGATGAAAGAAGTAGAGATAGAAAAATTAGCTAGCGAATGAAAGAGGGTAAGTGGATGAATGAATGAGTGAATGAATTTATGAAAAAATAAATAAACCAAATTTCCATTCCGTTGGTACATTATCATTTGCTTTAATTCTGATATTTAATTAGATAGTTTAATCATTATTAAAAAGAATTTTAGCATCTTTGATGGCTAAATCTGTTCCTAGCAAAACTTTGCAGGGAACAATTTTTTTACTTTTCATGTCCTCTGTTTTCGATGAGGTTGGCAAGTCTGCTTTAAAATTCCTGTGTTTTATTTACTTCGAGTTTTGTTATTTAAAAAAAATTATGTGTATAAAGAGATATTTTAGAGATTTTAGTCTAGGTGTTGCACATACACAAGGACCTGACTAAACATGTGCGTAAAGCCCATTGTATGAATGCAACATTCGGAATCAGAGTGTGTGACGTTGGGCTGTTCGCGATTTTCTCTTCACTAACCTTGGGAACTTTTATAGAGTTTGGTTACATAAAATAACAATTCCTTCCCAACCAAAATGAAGTGTTATTATGTTATAGATGCAGGTGGAAATAAAGTGAAGTAATTTAGATATAATGATATATAAGTAAAAGAGAAAATTAGAAGAAAGAGAGTGAGAGGTTAACTTCGAGCATAGATTTTGTATGCAGCAGCTAATATCAAGAGTGATATGTATATAGTTACTGATTATTGGTGCAACAGAGCAACTGTTGGAGGAAGCGATTTCAACTGAGAAGCCTCGGTAAGAATGTTTCGTCTTAGCGGTATTTAAATTTGTTGCATAGGAGTAGAGTCCAAAGAGAGACATATTACAGTAATTGGTAAATAAATAACCAATTTGAATTAGTCTTGCATGTCATTGGATTATTTATTGACCTTTAGAGCTAGTTATATTTAATTGAATTATGGCACAAGAGTCAGATACAAGTGGAAATCCGTTCCAAGTGTAATGACTATTATTAAATGTCTTCTTACTTTAAATAAATTGTTTTACTTAAAATAAAATAAAAATTATTATTGCGTATTTTATTTTGTTTCTGCAATTAAAAAATTATTCGGAACCTAAAATCACTTTTGTATCGTAATTTTAATCCCGTACAATCCGATTTGCATATATTAGGCGCTTTATGAAAATCTTAATATTTATCTTACTAGAAACAAAAAATCTATCTACGGTACTTTGCATCAAATTAAATCTTTAGTTTTCTTTGTTGCACAGCTAACGAAGAGCAAAACAAAAAAGTGAATTTTCTTATTATAACGGTATCCCAATTGACGCCATAAATAATTACATGAAAAATCAGTCTTACCAGTAATTCGGTACGTCTTAAAAATATTAGAAAAACAATTTACGAGGGTGGGATTTTTCACGCATCAGAAATAATTGAAGAAAACAATCAAGATTTTTCATGCTTTTGATTAATAATTATTTTAAAGCATCTAATGAAATATTTTCAGTGAAAAATGTTTTTTTTTTTACATATAAGTTTAAAATAAATGTATAAAAAAGAAAAAAAAATTTTGATCAATAATTTTGAAATATGGCTATTTTAAATATTCTCTGCAATCTCCAATATTAGATATGCAGCAATCACGTTAAACGAAAAAGGATGTTATCGTTTCTGTACCACTACATGTAAAAAGGACTTGAAAAACATTATTTAAATAAATTAGAACTACGGAGAAAAAAAATCTAATACAAATATTACAGTTCTATAAGAAATTTTCCACTACTTAATTTTCTTAAGAGTAAAATTTTCTTTTGTTTACTCAGATTGACAAAGTAATAAAAGTTATAATCAGCTTAATTAGAATTTAAGATCAGCCTAATGTAGCGTTAACAAAAAAAAGTAATAAAAAAAGAAGTATTAACAAAGGAAGTAAATTTCGTAAGTAGTTTTAAGCTCAGTCGAGCATCTTTATTCTCTTTCTTCTTTAAAATAACATCTCTTAGGATGCTTAGTTTGAAATTCAAGGAAATAAAAACTTCATATAAAGAAATTTTTCTCCTTCCTTTGCATTGTTTTTATACAAAAAAATTTCTTATTTAGTAATAGAAAAACTGTTGAGTAAGAATTGTATTTATTTCATTTAACTACAAAAAATATATAATTTTTAAAAGATCGAGAATTTCAATATATTATAAAATCATTTAAAAGGATTTTAGAAAATGCGAAACGTTGTTTTTCACTGAATGACGAAATCATATATTCTTAAGCGTAGATATTATTCATAATAGTTCAAAGAAATTATACAAATTAGAACTCCCCTTAAATTTTATATAGCTTTCTTATTAATTGCATAGAAATATAATCACTATTTCTAATAGTTAATATTTACTTGTAATCACTCTTTTATTCTTATTCTTAAAACAATTTAAATATTGACACGTTACACACAGATTTATGGCAAAACCTTTCGTTTGAAAAAATACTCTACAGAAGTACACTCTATAACAACAACAACAGCAACAACAAAAAAAAAACGACACACCAAGAAGGAGTTGCCCGATTGTAGTGAAATTTCGTATGCAAAGACATTTAGACACAACATGCAAATAATTCAAATTTGGTGTCCAATGGATGAATAGAGGGAGATACAGCTTATAGGAACTACACACTCAGCAGGTGTATATAAGAAGCGATTCTCAATCTGATAGGCAAATTTTCTGCTGCATTTCGATATAGGATACCTTTCAACGACTTAAATATTGGCTCTCCACAGGATTTGAGCTCATTACGAGCAACTGTCAGAGTTTGAAAGAGATTGTATCATTGGATTGAAAGAGGCAGGTTGGGCTAATCGGAGAATAGCTCGCCATATGGGTCGAAGTGATGATGCGATGAGAAGATACTGGCAAGAATGGGTGGACAGTGGCAGATTTCATCCTCTTGATAGTAGCGGTCGACTTAGGGCTACAGCAGATCGGGAGGATAGAGTGATTATCAGATCAGCTCTCACAACGCTTGATTCATCGTTATAAACCTTCAGACGTGAGACCCGCACACGAATGTCCCCCACGACTATTCACAGATGGCTGATAGAACGAAATCTACGCTCGTACCGATCGCTACACCACCTGTCACTCACGCCTGCACACTGTTGAGGCAGATTACAGTGGTGCTTGGCTCGATCAGGTTGGAATGATGTTGTCTGGGGACGTGTAGTGTTTAGCGACGAATCTCGCTTCTAACTGTGTCCTGACCATCATCGAAGACGTGTCTGGAGATGCCCATGGCAACTTGCCGATCCTACTTTCACCATTACACGCCACACAAGCTCTCAACTCGGAGTTAGGGTCTAGGGTGCGATTTTTCTTGTTAGCTGGACTCCTTTGGTCGTCATTAGAGGCACACTTACAACACAGCGGTAGGTTGACGACATTTTGAGACCTATTTTGCTACTTTTCCTTTTGTAGTACCCTAGCCTTACTTTTCAAGAAAATAATACCAGACCACATACGGCACGTTTTGCTATGAACTCTCTTACAGCTTGTCAAACACTTCCTCCGCCTGCCAGATCTCTCTCCAATCGAGCATTTCTGGAATATGATGGGAAGGCGACTGCATCTACCAGGGAATGCTGATGACCGACCATTGGAGCAAATATGGCAAGAAATACCGCAGGAGACCATCAGGGAGCTTTATCACTCTATTCCACGTCTTGTGGTAGCTTGAATCCTGACTAGAGATGGGTCAACACTTTATTGAGCCCTTTACTTTGTAACTATGTAACTCTGAAATAAATCATTCAATTTTTCTGAAATTTTAATTTTTTTCTGTTTCTGTATATAATTTTTCTACTTGCCAATTTTTTTCTCGATCAGGCAACTCCTACTTGGTTCGTCTTTTTTTTTTTGTTATAGGGTGTATTTTTTTATCATTAATTACACTACTTTTCTGATTGAACTGTTTTTAATCGCACATAATGTATGTTATGCCATTTTTGTTAAGAGACGTAGTATTTTTAGTATATCTTTTCCTCTTTACATTTACTTTTCTGATAATGATGATTTTTTTTTTCAATTTTTTTTCTTCTTAAAATCCCCAAAACATACCAATAAGAAGCCTAATTAGGAATAAAACTTATGAGAGTCTATAGACGAACAATTGTCTTTTTGATAGAATTGAAAAAACTAATTCTTTCCTACTGAAAACAAGTAAAGTGTAGGGACAAATCTATTCACTGATTTTAAAAAATATCTATCAAAATTTTCTTTATCTCAATGCTAACCTGCAGAGAAACATCACATTGTTTTTCGTATAAAACTTTTGAAAATTATGTTCAATACTGGTGAAAGCAGACATGAGAAGTGAAACATACTATAAAATACAAAAACTGTTTGTACAGTAGATCCTCGTTGATTCGGATTGGTCAACAATTTTTTTTTTAAATTAGAGAATCAACCTGAAAATTTCTATAGTTAGTTTAATTGTTTGATACGTGTATTTTAAAACAATTTTCATTTCTGAAATTTTCTAAGAACTATGAATACATGAAAGAAAAGTGGGAAAGAATTTATTAATGTTTAGTGTTTAGTCAACAAAACTTTAGTTACTCCCTCTGTCACCAGCGGTAACTGTCATATGATATTACACTGTCTAAGTAAAAAATAGAATAAAGAAAAGTTAAGCATTTTTTTTTATTTTTCACAAAATAGACGTCTTTATCTTCCATAAATATATGATTTTCATATTCTATTTCTTCAATATAATTATTTCTATAGCAATCCCATGTCTATTACTTCAGTAGCAATCCCATGCGATATCACTGCAAGATATTATGCCGATACAATTCTTATTTTTCTTTCAATTAAATTTGGAATTGTTTTTTGCTCCGATGACGTCTCGACTACGTATTAAGAGAGCAGATAATAAAACCCTTTTCCTTCTATTTTATTTATATGAATCAAAATTTCTCGGAAAGTAAAACATTTTAGTTTGGAGTATACATTAAAAGAGATTATTCTCGAAGTTCTTCGGTCGGTGAAATTGTCTTTTCGTTCAATCATTTTGTATTAATCGAATTTTATAAGATTTTTAAAAAAAAAATTTCTTGCGAGTGTGATTTCTTATTGATTAAATGATTAGTTATTTATAGTGATTGGGATCTCGAAGAAGGACACATGAAATTGTATAATTGTGCACATTTTCATAATCGTAAATGTTGGCGTGGGGTGTAGAAGTTTGGAAAGATATTCAGCAGCTGAAGTGTAGACCTCACCACTTAACTCCATTAATGGCTTTTATGCTATTTTTAAGCTCGACTTTAGATAGGCAATCAGTTTAAAATGTGTTTGAATCTATTTCATACAAAAGGTATTTTTTATACGAGTTTACTTGAGGGACTTTATTTCTAACATAAAATCGAAAAATATGGTATAAGTGAATTTAATATGAAGAAATAATAGATAAATAATTCATTTTCAAACCATATGAGCATTTATTTGAAAATTACTCACAAATAAATAAATATAAAAGTTTAAAAGTTACTTGGAGTTTCATTTCTCAAGAGCTATTTAATCACTTTGACACTTCTTAAAATTTCTAATTAATTTCTTAACGCTTAGTTAATTGTAAAAAAACGGTGCCAGTGATCTTCCGATCGTTTCTCCCTCCGACTAATTTTCTAAATCCTCGTTAATTAAATAAAACAAACATAAAAACCAAGTGCTTTAAGAGTTTTTATGAATGTGAGTTTTTGGGCATTAACCATGTAATGTTTTTCTTTAATTAAGTATCCAATACCTTTTCTTAAATACCCCAAAGATGTAGATCTTCTTTGAAGACGTCCTTGGAAGTATTTATAAAACATATTGAAATTGTTTTAAGTGGCATTAAATATGCATATTTGCCGAAGAAAACTTTACATAAAAACAAAACTATTTCATGTAGTAAATTAGGATATTAATTGATACAGATGAAAAGATGGTTCCCCCCCCCCTGTAATATTTCTAATTTTTAGCGATACTCAAATTTCATAGCAAAGAAAATCTTGAGTACATAAATATTATAAGGAAAAAAATACTAACTAAATAAGATTTGGAAAACATTTAATCTAAATAGGAATTTCTCGTTATTACTTTCTAGTCATTCCATTATCAAAATGATGCTGCGGTAGCCTAGTGGTCAAGGTCGTGGACTAGTGGCCGGCGGTTTTCATTCAGTCGCGGGTTCGATCCTTGGCCGCCAAAGACCCGCCGTGTTGCCGGGGCTGATGCACGTTAAATCTGTTCGGGGCCCAAAGTTCTCCCGTTGGCGTGGTGTGGAAGTTAGGAGAGGGGGTGCCAGCTCAGGTGTCTTCCTCGACCGTGGTTCAAAATTACGAGGTTCGTCGCCAGTAGCCCTCGTGTTGCTTCTAGTGCGACGTTAGTAAAAAAACTAAACTAAAAACTAAAACTAAACCATTATCAAAATGTGAGAGTCATTAGCCAAAACAAGCAAACAAATAAAGTCAAATAATGATGATAACTGAGATATTTTATCCACAACTACGAATGATCAATATTAAATCACTGACCTACTTCATATGAGGCAATACTAAGTGTGGCTATTAAAAAACAAGACTGACGCTGTAAAACATGTTTCTAATGTCATACATATTTACTTATTACCACCTTCAATAGACAACCCTCCTCTATCCCTACAACACTCTATGTTCTTTGTTCGAAATGAATGCGAATGTTCTATTGTTCGAGACAATACTGGAAGTCTTTTTGTGTCAGTTCTTTTAGGACGCGTGCCGCTTTCTCTTTCACAGCTTCAACGGGCTCTTCTCCAACCAAATGAAACAATATCTGGTAAATTAGTTGAAAATAAGTGCAATCAATTGGATTGGAGTTAGGGATATAAAAGTGAAATAAACCTAAAAGAAATAAGAAGGGAGTCAGATGATAAAGGGAAGCCGATATATGATTCTAAGGGAATTGGAGTGAATGATTGTGTGTGTGTAATTAATCATTTGCAGTAAAATTGATTAAAAGCAACTTCCGAAGAGAAAAATCTGTTGTAGTCAAGAAATGTATCACACGGGGCGAGTTATTTGGTATTACAAGAACTTTTTTGCTTAATTGTAAGCTATGATTGATGTTAGTTAAGAGAAATTTGAGAGAGAGTGACTTTACATCTACTCATATTCTGAGGAAGAAAGTTAATAAACCGTGTTGTTTATTTAAAAAACTCATTAGTTGGTTTTGTGGCCTTATTGACAATTGTAATTGAAGTTTATAACATCTGAAGAGTTGAAAAAAAAACGGAGGTTGCTATACCTACCTATTGGTCATGATCGTCAACTCGCGGGCAGGTTGTTTCCTGTCTGGTCACGGATACGAGTCTTGATTCCACTAAAAATTCAGCATGTAGAGCACTGATACACGTTAAATCTGTTGAAGCTCCAAGTCCTCCTTTTTGTATGGTGTGGAAGTTTGGAGGAAAAGTTTCCAGCTCAGGTATCCTCCTCGTCATTTGTTGGAGACTCAAAATTACTAAATCAATAGCCCTTGTATTGCTTCTAAGTGCGATACTAACAAACAGTCAATCTGTCTAACACATTTCCAATCTCTCTCTTATTACTAATCCTCCAAACTCTTATTATTCGTTTCCTCAACTTCTTGTATGTTCACTTCTTTTATCAATCTTATTCATTATACTTCGGAATTTTTTCTAATTGTACATCAGTCACGGTTCCTTTTCAAGAAGCAATTAAGGACCCATTGTGTAGCCGGGGCTGATGTACGTTAAATCTGTAGAAGCTCAAAGTCCTCCCGTTGGCATGGTGTGGAATTTAGGAGAAGGAAGTGCCAGCTCAGGTGTTGTCCAAGTCACTTGACTGAGGTTTATTATAGAGAGGTCTACCGCCAATAGCCCTCGTGTTGCTTCCAGTGCGAGGATATTGGAACCAACCAACCAAATCATTCTCAAGAAGAGAAACATTAACCTCGATGATATTTATATTTTTTAAGGGAATTTTTAAAATGTGATGAATTAAATGAAACTTCGATTATGATTTATAAGAAGCAAAATGCTTTATTTTTGAACTCTGAAACAATTACAAGAAATGTTTCTTAGAAAAACATGTTGATGTGTATAAATTCTTCATCTAATAAATCTAAGTTGAATTTTTATAATCCATGTGTGTTTCTTAACTTTTTAGAATACTTTCTTGAATATGAAATGTTTGGTGAAATAAGAGAGATTTTTTTTTATATTGTCCGTATTCATCACTAACGCATTTATGATTTTTTCTAGGTTTCATTCTCGGGTAAGGTATGAAACAACAATTTAGAATTATCGCGCTAGAGTGGAAGAATACCACTTTTAAAAGTAAAAAAAATTCCAGCAAATTTAAAATATTGATAACACTTGCCTTTAAAGACTTCTTTTGTTTTGGTTTTAAAGTGGAAGTTAATTTTTTTACAAATGAAAAAAAATCAGTGTATCTTAGATTTAAGACTTCATGAATCCAAATCTAGAAATTAGAAATCGGAAATTTCTCTTAATCTCAAGTTTGACGTCATTTTGTGAAGCTTATAAATTTTTTTATCAATAACTATTCTCTTTTTTTATTTACTTTTAAAGTCCTTTCTAGAGTTCAATATGAAGTATAAATTTTTAGAGAAGCCTTAGTAAAACAATATTATGCGTCATTTACAATCTTTGAAATGAGTAAAATTTACTTTTTTTCTGATTTCCCTGCCCCGTGACTGCTTATATCTAAAATTGATTTTCGATTGAATGATCATAATCAATATTTAAAAAATTCATTGAAAAAACTATTATGCTGCACTTTTAAATTCAAAAATATGTGCAGATTTAAAATATGTAATAAGAACACACAATCTTTGAAGCAATTCTGTTAAAACACTGAACAGTCAAAAGGACGAAAATGTATTCTTTTTAAAAAGTGTAGAGGTATTTAAATAATGTAACGAATATTTTACAAAAACGTGCTTATGGAAATATAAGTATTATACAGAATGATTTATGTTTCTCCAATTAAACTATTAGAAAATGGTTCAAATTTTTTAAATTTTTATTTTCAATTGAAGGAATGAATGTAATTTTATCACTGTTATTAAATTAATATATTAAATTTCCTACGAGTACAATTTAAATCAATATTCTTAAGCTTCTTGATTTGTTTCGCTAAGTGAAAAAGTAACCTTTTAATTAAATTACCTTTCATTATCTATTTGAAAAGTAATTTAATCAACTCACATTGTAACGTCTGTGGCATATCCACTTTCCTCGGCCTTCTTCAATGTTTGTTGGTCGAGCTACCAACTTGACACTCCTGCATCTGGACTGCCGAGCGACACCTGATCCCCGAGATGTCAGCAGAAAGGTGATCGTGGCTATTTCGGCAGCTTGTGAAGATTGGGGGAATTTCGCCGACAGGAAACCGTTGGAGGTCGATGGCCCTAAAAGAGCGTCAGTCCCTGCTTGGTTCCCGGTCCAGACGGACGTCTTGGTATCTCCTGTCACATATTTTTGTATAATCGCTGTACATAGTCACATTAAATATTTTAAACTTAAAAATCAGAGATTACCTATTTGTCTGATTAACAATAAATAATCTTCAAACGGTACAACATGTATGCAATGAGAGTACATTGTGAAGTACAGTTATTACTTCTTCCTTCTTCCATTTCTAACATGTAAGAGTCAATAATAAACTCAGGCAAATGCATGGGATGATAATGATAATGAAGTTGTTTTATGCAAATCCTGAATAATCAATATTTAATCCTTAACCTAATTTATATGTGGAATTAGTCCCGGTATGTATCTGATTCAACGATTAATATAATAGATTAATCTTTGCTTCACCAAACAAATAGAGTTGGACTACTTTGAAGATTTATAGATGAGAGTTCTAGTCCTTGACCCTTTGTCGATTCTGTCTGCATTCAATCTTAAAGCTCCTTTCTCAACGCAAGTCTGTCACAGAAAAAGATTGAAAGCTTCAACTCACTATTTTATCACTCATTAAACAACCGACAATTGAATGCTGGCCATTGAATGAGGCCTTTGCTGCAATGCATTTTTTCACACAGTGCATTCTTCATTTCCATTCACCAATACTCCCCGTGTGGTGACTGGGAATGACAGAAAAGTCCCACTGTAACTCATGCACGTCGTAAGAGGGGACTAAAATGAATACCCAGCTTCTGGGGGTATAGCCGGGTACCCTGCCTCTAGGATTATATCAAGGGACCTCAGGGACTTGCCTTCTTCAGGTAAGTACGGGCATCATGACCCCGAGGCACCCTAGTGATCTATTTCTTTCCTATGGGGTTTACTGTCTTTGATAAACACGGGTGACGCACTCCCGAGATACCCTAGCGATCCTTCTCTATTTTCGACCCTCCCTCTTGTCAACCAATTTGTGTTCTTTCTTCAATTTCTTCTCATCTAGACCTCAATTAAATCTTGTTTGGCATAACATAGCCATATCTGGCTCTTGCGAAAAAAAACTTTACTTTCTCACTTGACCCTTCTTCTCGATCAATTTTTTTTTTATTGTTTTAATGTCTAGATCACAGATTTACCTTATTTGGTGCAGTATGGCCACATATGGCTCTTGCGCCAATAAAATTTCTCTATCATCATCATCATCATCACTTCACTAATTCTAATCTAATCTACATAAATCAATCCCTCTTATTCGGAAAATATTCATTCTCACAACATTACAAAAAAGACCCAAAATGTTAGTTGAAGGGATGAATACGAAAGAGCTCTTATTGTAACTTTTGTTCAATTTTTGTATATTCATAAGAATATGTGAAATCAAAATAGTATGTAAGATCATTAAAAGTATACTGAAAAATTGATTTTGATTAATTTTTCGGATAAAACACATTTAAATGACAATCATTTATTAAATTAACAATTTGGTTCCGATGAACAATGCTATGAAGGAATAATTATTTTTGCATTATTTAAATGCTGTTATAATGAAATTTATAATTCCATTTTGAAACTACTCTCTCCCCTTTGCTGTGTTTCGAGAATTAATAATTACTTTAAACAGTTTGGAAAATGAATCTATTCAGATAAAGGGTGTATTCTCTCACTAAAATAATAAATATTGTATTAAAGCAAGCGTGGAATATAATAGACAAATTCTACAAAAATGTCTTCGACTTTTCTCTAAGCCTTCGAAATTAATGATCGTCTGTTTTTAAGAGCTTTTTCCATGGATTATAGTTAAACATTTAGAAAGTTAATTATTTAATTCTTCGAATGAAGGCGAGGGTGACATTAAGCAAATTAAATTGTTTCGCAAAATAAGTACCACTTTTAAAATATTATTCAAAACCAGTGTGCATCAGAGAGATAATGACAAATTTAAAGGAAAAATGGTTCATTAATTAATATGTAAAGCTTTCTTATCGACTTGGGCTACTTATCTTTGGAAGAAGCTGTGATCATTAATTTTCTGCTAAACAAGTTTCATTTAAACTATTGTATTTATTTCCCTTCAAAAATTTAGAAGAAATATCTTAGAATTTGCAGAAATTCTAACTAAATTAAATAATAGCCGACTTAATTTTCAATGTACCCATATTGCTGAAAAGTAAATTATACGTTTTAGGAACAATGATAAACTTAACAGAAATAACAAAATATATACGGAATATTAATAAAAATAAAAATAAGGAGATTGGAATAGTTTCTAATACATTTATCTTTTTCTTTCCATAGTTAGATAAAGTTTTGTTTTATACTTATTTAAAATAAACAAATTAGAATTTTGTGGTTGACTAAAAAATTATACTTTTCTAAGATAAATTATGTGACATATTTCCTCCATTTTTAACGCTATAGCCCTCTTAAAGTCTAAATAAATAGTCTGTAAGGGCTAGACTCAAAGAAAAAGTTAAGAAAGTTTATTATATATTAACATGGAATATGCAAGATCCCTCTCTCTTACTCTCGAATCCCTTTTAACTCAGGTTAATTCTAGTGTATATTCTAATAATAAAGTTTTAGCTTATCAAGTCACTCGAGTGATTCACACACACTTTGTTTATAATATATTCAACTATTATTATTTTAACTTCAATCCAAATTGTTCGTTTTTGATGTTTAAATCCAATTTACAAATATTTATCGGCTTGCCGTTACCCACTACCTCCTTTTTCTTTTCAGTTGTATTTCGCTTATATATTACAATGCTCACTTTAATCCATTATACTTCTTACCTTCATCGTATTAACTTAATAGCGTTTTATGTGGTTGACAGGAAATTTTGATTTCATGCAATTCTAATTAACAGACAGCCCCCGAGGTTGATAAAGCGAAATCTACGAATAGCCCAACGTCACAGTTGTATTAATAAAAGTGATTTATTTAATTCTTAAATGTTAGCCGGTTGGAATGCAGATTAACCTAATCACCCTTGGCGACAGGAATTATTTGGCGGTATTTTGCCAAATGTGACTACCCTGATCCGTTTCACGGACTTAAAGTTCAGCACAAAAAAAAAAAAAAAAAAAAAAAATCGCCAAGTTAGGCAATTTTTGAAATCGCGCTAAGTGATTGGGCTAAACTGCATTTTCACTATGTTAGCCCATCTACAGAGTGATTTTTATAAATATAAATTGATTACAATTTTCCCTTTACGACTGAACTCGGGAAAATTAAGAATGTTGTGTTATTGAAAAGATGCATAAATGAAATACTTTATCTCAGCATTTGAGATTCTCAAAACGTTTGTTTTTGTTTACGCACTTTAAAAGAAAATATACATTTAAAGACATTTCAATATTATATATAAATGTATTCATTACTATTGTGCTTTAAGAAACTTTCTTTTTTCAATATTTTAAACTGTCGTATTTGTACATTTTTTTGCTATATATCATTGTCATTTTTCGAATTTGTTATATACATTTCTGAAAATTTCATTCTCCTGTTTACTCAGCTTAAAGCTATCCACTTTTTTGTTCAATAATATGTTTATTCAGTCACACTTAGAAACAACTATAGTCTAGTGACAAGGACGACAGATGAACTAGCAACTCACTCTCCAAACTTCTACATCATCTTAACATGATAATATATATAGCCCAGACTGATTTAATTTGTAAGAGCCTAGCTACATAACAGGTCTTTGATAGCATCTAGACTTTAATTTATGGTTCTACGAAAATCATATCGACTTTGGGGCTCGCGAAATGGACTACTCAACTGCCACAGCCACTCATGTTGGATAGCATGCTGTGTACTATAAGCAAAAAAAATGTTTCATTCGTTGTCGGTTTTTTTATAATGAAACTTGACGGTAATATGGTCAGAGCAGGGATCATGGAGACTATGGAACGGACTTCTTTCATTAACTCCACAGCCAATTTTAGTCTAATTAGATAGTCAATTAGTTCAAAAACTCCAACTGAAGACGGAGAACGCAGTTTATCATCTATCACGGAATGTGCAGCATCCTTCTCTCTCAAATATCTCTTAACTTGTTTATTCCTTATTTATGTTCAAATAGTAAAGTGTTAGCTTACCAAAACACTAATTCCGATTCAAACACTTCTCAATTATAGCAGATTTGTTTCCAATTATTCTAATCAAGATTCACTTCCAACTAACTTCAATCCAAAACGATTAAGTAAATTATTGCTTTCCAATACACAAAAATCTATCGGTTTGTAGTTATCGTCTATCTCCCTTCTCGCTCCAATGAATTCAATTTTATTTAAATATCACTAGGCTTTTATTATAGTTCTTAACTTTATATAATTTACTTAATGACGTTTAATTTTAATTGGAAATGAGTTGTAAATTCATACGATTCAAGTTACCAAACGGTTCCCGAAGTTAATGAAGAGAAAATCGTAAATAACCTGACGTGATAACCCGGTGTCTTCTCAGAGTGATATATATATATATATATATATATATATATATATATATAACACAGAGAATATGGAGTGGTGTGCCTTCAATATGACTGGAGGATAAACTAATTACGTTTGATTTCAGAATATTATCAACGAACATAAGAATTGCGCATATACTTTTCACACTTCCTCATTTTTAGCCATATTACATGAAGATGAAACTTTTTTTTATCCTATGCCTGTCTCCGACCATTCAGTCATGAGTCAACGAGCATCCCAATACATTGAAGAACGATACATGCCGCCGGTAAAAACGTTGTGAGCAACACACAAAGATGTTGAGTTAAAAGAGTTAAAAACATTGAGGCCGGCAGGAAATAAACTAAGGTGTTCTCCAGTCATGGTCATGCCATGTTCGCAAAGAAGACAAATATCTGTGCCAATGAGTCCAATTCTATACAGGTGGCTCTGTGGATAATCGTGGCCCGTAATAAGTCTAAATCAGGCCACTCCAACTGCTGTAGGTAAGAAACAGGAAATTCTTGGGGATTTATTGAATAAGGATTTCCATTTTTTTACAGAGGCCTTTTCGCTGCATATGCAGAGACGGTTAGATTTGAGAGAAGAGAATAAATATCTTTTTAAGTGTCACAGAGGCAAAGGAGGATTTGTTTGTAACATTTGAGATCCATCTTTGGCCAACATATCTGTCTGCTCATTTCTATATATCTCACAATGGCTTGGAATCCATTGCCGGATAATGTGGTTCTTAATATTCAATAGGCGAGAAGTCAGTCATTTAGCTAGAACAGGGGGTACTTCGATGTAGGCTAAAGACATTACCCCCTGAAGATAAAACTGGAACATAAATCTCATATTTTAAATGATTATTGTCCGGCAAAGAGGTAAGTTTTATTGAACGCTTATGATTATCTATGTTTATCCACATAAAGATGGGCTGAATATCACCAACATGTGTCCTAAATTTAAGTAACATTCATATGAAGGAGTTCAAATTTCAGCTGGAGCTCCATGTCCACACCATACCATCTCTCATCAGCCCTTCTATGTGTCAAGTGTTGGGCAGAAACAATAATACGAGGCTGGATTGAAATATCATTGTGATTAATGAGTCTAAGAGTTGAGTCAAAATTCCCCCAAATTCTCGTGGTTAACTCTCTTCATGTTTAACTTTTTGATTCTTAAAAATGATATAGTTGTTAGGTAGTTTCGAATTTATATGTCTAGACTTATCGGAGGGTTGTCTAGACTTACCAAATCTTCCAAATGGCGTGGTGGGGAGATCTGAAGAAGGAGGTACCAGCTCTGATGTCACCTTCGACATTATACCGTATTTCAAAATTATGACTTCTATCGCTAATAATTCTTGTGTTGCTTCTATTTGCGACATTAACAAGCAATATGTTAATCAATCAAAACTATATCTCTTAAATTCTTCATCTGCCACTTGTGACTTAAATTTTCTATTGAAGTTAAATCCGATATTTCACTTTAGGATCTTTGATGAAACCGGGAATGGGTCAGAGAGTTGCAGAACATAAAACTTACCATCAAGTTCTCCGGAGTTACATGATTCCCATGGGTAGATAAAGTGCTACCATCTTAGGAAGTTTCTTATTTTGGTCTTCACATACATATTAATTACATACATACAGCAGACTTATTTCCCATACATACGTATAGTATCTGCAAGAAGTCCTTTTTACGGGACTTTTTTGAGAATTGTTGTGGATTCAGTGAACACCTTAAAGAAGTGAGTGTTGTATGGGTGTGTGGTAAAGTAGGTATGGATTTAAAGAACTTTAGAATTTTTTTACGATACGTTTTGAAAGACATAGCTTAAATTTATTCCATTTTTTGTTTCAATTCAGGATTTTGATCCGGTAGTTTTTGAGCACATTAAAAAGTAAATCTCAAATAAATTAAAATGAAGTGTTATTTCTGGAATGATGAATTATTAAATGAAGTGTTATTTAAAATGAAGTGTTTAGTGAAGTTTATTATAAAATAACAAATACTATTTTTTCTTTAGAACAATCAAATTTGTAGAAAGAAAACGCATGTATCTGTCTACATACAAGCACCTTTTGCTTAATTAGGCGCTATTTGGAATTTCTGTAACTTAAAAGATCTGTTTTAAAACGTATGTTTATTCATAAGTAGTTATATCAGTGATCCATAAGGACAAAAATTTGAAATAAAAATCGAGGTTACTTTTTATTACAAGTTCTGAATTTTATTTCTATTGTTTAAAATTAATGCACCTATAAAGTTATATGCATACATTTAAAAGTGATAATTTGTAATTTTAAATCGGTTTCAGGAGGGTTGTAAATAACTATCTATAAAATATATATTTCAAAAATTAAAACAAAATTAAATCTAAATTGCAAAATCAATCAGAAATTAACGAACATTTTAGATTAAATTTGAAAACTAAGCTTTTCAGAATTCCTTCTTCTAACATCTTTAATCACAGTCCTTTTATTTAAATAAGCCAAGGAGGTTTAGCTGTTGAATGAATGAAGCAATGACAATTGAATAACATTATACTCTGCTTAGAAAACTTTAACTACATCTTATATTTACATCAGTTTTTAAATTAGATAAAAATAAAGGTGCATTCAGAACAATAAATTTGTATAACGTTCCTATATATCCTACATAATGAAAGTCAGTTTGCAAAAAACTTACGAAATATTATATAAATATTGTATATTTAGCCAATTAACATACATTTGTTTCTGAAACTTATGTCATTATTATAATATTTAAATTGAGAAAACTATTTTATTCCGTATAGAATGTTCAGACTAGACCCCAACTCTTAAATTTTATAAATTTGTTATCTTTTAAGTGGTTTAAACTCATAAAAATAAAACTCACCCATACTTAAATGGAAAAAAAAAAGAAATTTTAGAAAGCCTTTTCTGATTATAGTTTTTTTTAATGTTGGAGGCAAATCGGAACATTTTGAGCCATGACGATGGAACAATTGGATGGTTCTTAATTCTTTGCGTTAAGTTTTTCTTCAAATTCTCTTATGTAAGAACGGTTATCGTAAAGTTTTAATTATTATATTCAGAAATAACCGAGATATTTGGATAATATTTATTCTTCGTATTTATTGATTCTTATGTACATAATGTTGTAAATTACAACAAATGACGTTGATTTATTTGGATTCTGAAAGACGGGGATTGAAATAATCCGTAGTGTGGAGAGATGTCAGAATTCAATCTACGAAGTTCTAAAACGATGGCCTTCGAAAGGTCAAGAAATTCTGAGAGAAATGTGTAACTCTGGATGGAGACTATGTAAAGAAGTCTAAAAAATAATAAATAAAAATTGAGTTTATCTCTCGAATAGTTTCAGTAATAATTAAATTTACGATATTAAAAAATAAAAAATTAAAACTTCATGATACTGTTCGTTATTTATGACTACAGCTTCTTGAAATTAAGTAATTAATATTAATTACTAATTAGTTAATTATACATACGGGACAATTAATATTCAAAATAAATTTTATCCCGGTATATCGATTTGTTCTTAGTAATTAAACCTTAACGATAACCTTTCTTACAGAGTAAAGTATCTCAATTCTTATCTTTTACCACCTTTTTCCGGGTTAAAGAATCAGATCCAAATAATACTCTTCATTCTTTCTTTTTAGAGAATTTATTAGGATATGTGCAAAAGAAAGCATGAGTAGAAAATAAAAAAAAAATGATTCGAAATCGCCAGGCTGCTAAAGATTATGGCAAAAGATCGCAGAAGCATAATCTCTAACATCTTCTATTGATGCATCTCAATGTTAGAGAGAAGTTTGTGGAAGGATTAAGAAAATGACCGAAAACAAGTGGAAAAAAAAACTGAAGCACCCAGCTGTTCATTCCATGAGATTTTACGTTGAAATGATACTTAGGGGAGTTTGGAAATTTTAAAATCCCTTTCCGCAACGAAATGCTTTCGTGAGATAAGCCGCGTGACTCTTTCTTTTTCCAACTGATCTCATGTGATAAGAGAGAGCGACTTCTTTGATAAGAGCTTGAGGGGGCTTAAAGAGTTTGAAGCAAATAAATCTAAGAAATATGTTTTCCGAAACAAAAATTTCTTTCTTACTACACTCGACAAGTTTGAAAAGCTCGGTTTCTTCAAAAGTACTCTGTTTTCTGTATTGAGTTTTGAAGACTGGTGAAAACATCAAAATAAGTAGAACATAATTGCTAAAAAGGCACATAATATTTTGTGACTTATGAACTTTTATTACTTTTGTGACTGGAATATGCAATGAAAATTTTTAAATATGGAATTTTTCACTTAACTTTGAGCAGAATACTAATTGTTTGGTGATTTAATGTCATTCTTACTAAATGTTATATAAATTGACATTGTTTTCCCTATTATATATATATATATATATATATATATATATTATTAGACCTGATTTTAGAACTAAGGCGAAATTATGTAATGTCTCTTACAATTACCTATTCTAGGAAAAAATACTTTGAAAAGTATATTAAATACCGGATGTGTGCTATATGTAATTGGTTCGATTTATTATCGATTTCTCACTCTTTCGATGGAATAAATCTGTAATAAATTAAAAAGGCCCACTATATCTTATGAATTTAACATTTTCTAATAATAAATATATATTTTTTCATATAATAAAATGTAAGAGTAATCGAAAGTTTATGTATTTTAAGAAGTTAATGTATAATCGTGACATGATGCTCAATTTTAAGGTCAACACATTACTTAGTTTTTTTGATCGATTGTTTATTAATGTCACACTTAGAAGCAGCATGTGTGCTAATGGCGATGGAGTTTGCAAATTTTAGATTCTGTAAAGTGAAGAGGATGACACACGTGTCAACACCCCCTCTTTTAATTTCTACACCATTCCAAATGAAGAATGTTAGCCATGCCAGATGTAATTTGCCAGCTACATGACCAGTGTTTATTAGACTCAACGAAAATAACGAGATTGCGACTATGACCATTCCACTTTCGTGGCTGAAATGATAAAATAGAATGAATAGTCGACAAATTTAATTTACAGCAGTCCCATTTCAGAAGTCATAAGATCTAGTAAATCATAGCATTATAAAGTTATAATTATTATCCTATAATATTGCAAAGGTTTAATTATTACCATGATATAATTGAGGTATCTGTATACCATTTATTCTGCTTATTAATTGAGTCTTGTGTACATAATCCTTGTATATAAATCACAGTTATTAACGGTGATTTATTTGGTTTCAGGTGGCCGTAGTTTGCAGTAACCCGCAGAATGGTAGAGATTCTTTTTATTATTATACCGAGGTATCGTAAAGTCTTAGTTATGAATAAAAATAATTGAGATAGAAGTTTTAATTTTTGTTTCTTATTCTTATATATATACACACTCTGCGATATATAAAAAGTAACACCAAGAAGGAGTGGCCAGAAAGAGACGAAACTCGGCAAACAAAGGGAGACAGCAACGAACAATAAGTGATCTTTATTTCGAAGTGATATGCATCATACAGAACGAGAATAGCATCGCCTCAGTAGGTTGCAGGACTACCGTGGACGGCGATGTGCGAAGCAACACGTCTAGGTACAGAGTCAATAAGTGTACGGCTGGCTTCTTGAGGAATGGCTCTCCATTCCCTGTCAACCATTCGACCCAGTTCGTCATCTGAAGGCAGCAGTGGCATGGTCTGCAAATAGGATCCAATCACATCCCAAATGTGTTGAATTGGTGAGAAATCAGGAGAGTACGGTGGCCAGAGAAGTATCTGTAGACCTTGCGCAGCACTTTGGCTGATTCTAGCAGCGGGCAGTATGGTGTTATCCTGTTGTTAAAAGGCTTTGGGCATCACCTGAAGCTAAATGAGTGTCACCGGCCACAGCATATCATCCACGTATTGTTGGACCCCCATAGTACGCTGAATACGAACTACAAGTGACCTGAAATAGTATGCAATTGCACCTCAAACCATGATGCCATGTTGTCGCGTGCTTGGGGTTTCCGCAACTGCTGCCGGATTGGACCTCTCTCCCCGTCGACGCCCCACTCCTATGAGGCGACTGTGACTGAGAACACGATCTTGTGCCATTCCATCGTCCCCATCCCTCGAGTCCGGCTTCATTGCAGACGCCTTGGTGTAAATTTAATCAAAGTATATATTAGTTCTATAAGAAGCATTTTGATATCTTCTATTTATAAATGAAATGAGCTTCTTTTATTAATTGAATTGAGGAGTATTTTGCAGCAGTTTTTAAATTATGTCTGAATTGTTTATAACCATGTTTTATTTAAGAATCCGAGGCACTTATTTCAAATAAAATTTAATATCGGGAATTCAAGCAAGTAAATAAGAAGTAGAAGTGTATAAATTTTGAGTTTAATTAAAGTATAAATGTCACCTAGATGAGAGGTGGGACTGCTTTTTGTTTCATTGATAACTTAAGCATTCAGAATAAAAAGAATGATACATAAGGAACATAACGGCTATTAATAATTGCTTTTCAGATTAATACATGACTTCCAGCAGTCCCCAAGGTAATGAATATCTTCATTGGAGATTCTTTGTAACTGTCTATTTTTCAACGAAAATTCAGCATTGCATAGTTTTCCGTAAATTGCTTTCTATTCAGGAATTTTTTAAATGAACCAAATATATGGTATACGAGAATGTTATAGAATTTTCCATGAAAATCGCTGTAACAATTCTTTGTTCGCAGTAGCTACGTGAGAACGGGCATTGTCATGTAACAGAATAAATCATTTGGACAACATACAGCTTCCAAGATTCTTGATTACTGTTTTCAATTTGTGTATGTTGATTTAGTAAATGGTTGCATTAACTTTCTTGGAGAAGCATGTCACTATCTGAGGTACAAAAATTCACTGATTTAGTCTGATCAGATTATCCACAGCAGTAATGATTTCTTGAGTGATGATAACATTCGCTTGCTGTTGTCGAAATCTATCGTCTATATTGGATTGTCCTTTACGAAATTCATTGTTCTACTAGGAACATTGAAGTACATGACAGATAATCCCTTCCATACACATTAGCATTCCATGATAAATCGCAACTGGATTTTCGTTTTCTCCATTTAAAATTTGAATGGCTGCACATTGACTTCTTTTGGAAGTATGCGTGATACGACCGGTAGCTGCCGTTTTGTCACGGATACAAATGACGCGTTCCGACGATACTCCTTATTTTCCTACTATCCGTTAATTTAGTGGTGTCATAGTTGTTGACTCGCGGCCATTGTTGCTTTCATCGAGCTGCGGGTTCGAACCTGATGCCATTTAAGACTCGCCGTTTAGAGGGGTTGTCACAAGTTAAATCTGGTCTAAGTCTCAAGTCCTTCTGTATGACTGGTGTAGAAATTTAAAGAGGTACCTTCTTCTCATGACTGAGGCTCGAAATTGCAACATCCTTCGCCAATAGCCCCTGTGTTGTTTTTCAATGCGAAGTTAATAAAAAAATCAAATCAATCAATCAAATCCTATTACTAAGAATCATGTTAAGAAGGATGCTCAGCATTTTGCCTTTTCAAGCGATGGCGCATGGGCAACAGTCTTACTTTTATTTGATGACCCTTAAGTTAAATTATATATTTCTTTATTTTAAAGTAAGTGATTTATGTTTTCTTAAATAAATATTTCAATGTAAGAAACCAATGTAATCCATTTCTTGGTTTAAAAAAAAATTCAAAACGAAGAATAAATAAATTAACTTTATTTTTGTTTCCCTTACCTTAAAAGCACTTTCCACTTGTAAATAAGTAAGGAGAGAAATCAATATGTAGAACCATTTAGAGGTTTATTTTTGAAACTCATTTCCCCGAAAAAAAACCCGGAAAAGCAATTAGATTTTGACTAATCCCACATTAAATCAATTCTATAGGCATCGTTATTAAACTCAGCGACCAAAAAATAAAAAAAGAAGTACAACAAGAAAGACGGGACGTACTATTAAAAATCTGATTGCTGTTTTTTCAATTTCTTACCTTTTTTACATGAGCGAGAGTTTTAAAAATGCATGCGATTCTTTAATACTATGATCTTTCTTACAATTTGGAGGACTTCTCAAAATATTTCGGAATAGCATAAAAAGACTTCAAAAAAAAAAAAAAAAAAAAAAAAGAGGGAAAGGACTCAGAATCATCAGCTGCAGAAGATTACGGCAGAGTTAAAAGGAACATAATCTCTTAAGACTTTACTGATTTTGGGGAAGGTTGTAGAAAAGTTTGGAAAGGATTCTGCACGCATCACCGAGTACAATAACGAAAAAAAGAGTCGAAATATCAATTTATATATTAAGATAAGTGTGAGATTAGTTGATAAATCTTACAACTTAGAAAGTGGTACCAAGGAAATTATACAGTCTATCCCCCATGGAAGCGCTTATGAGATATAAGCCGCATACTTTTTTCAAAGAGAAAAACGTTTAATAGACGAGAGCTTAGGAACATTAAAAGTTCTGCAATTGGTCAGTTTGACTGATAAGTTTTTGAAACAAATAAATCAGTTTCTAAAAAGAATAAAACCTTTATTTCATATCAATACGCATCAAATATTATATAAAAAAAATAGAAATTATCTGGTTAATTTCTAACAAAAATCTGGAAGATTGGTGAAACTAGATTATCAATTAAAATTTTTGAACGGGAGTTCACTCTTTTTGAGTTTTCACTATTAGATATTATAAAATATAGGGTTGTTCAAAATGAATCATCGATTTCAAAATTCCAAATTTTTAAAAGTAAACGATATATAATGATAAGTAATACACGAATAAAAAGTAAAAATGTGGAAGTTTTATAATGGGAACAATAGATGGCTCTTGTGAGTTCTTCGTGAAGATTTTTCATGAAAATTCGTTTAGAAGCTTTCACACTACCTGAGTCACCTGATATTGCTCCTGATGACAGATAAGGGAGTAGCACGGATGAGACAAATTTTCCCAGGATAGTTCTTTGATTTTTTGACGATTCGCCACAGCAGCATGTGGTCTGATATTATTATCATGCAGTACGATGTGCTTCCTATTCCGTCACCGGACTCTTTCCTTTGAAATCTTTGTTCGCTGACAGTATCTCTCTGTATCTTATGACAATGTCTCTCTATATACGCTGAAAGTAACTCTTTGCATTTTCTGACAGAATCTCTCTATTTTCGATGACAGTATCTCACCGAATTTAACTTTACGTTAGGTTTCAGAGGCTCATTTTGTGTAGGTCTTTCGACGTCCCAATTAATACTATTTCTCTGTCTGTTTGAAGTAGGCCGTGGTAACCTAGTGGTCCTGGCTTCGGATTCGAGGCTGAAGGCTTTCGTTCAGTCGCGGGTTCCATCCTAGGCCACTGAAGACCCGCCATGTAGTCGGGGCTGATGCACGTTAAATCTGTCGGGACCCAAAGTTCTCCCGTTGGTGTGGTGTGGAAGTTAGGAGAGGGGTGCAGCTCAGGTGTCGTTCTCGTCACTTGACCGAAGTTCACAATTACAAGATCTATCTCTTGTAACCCTCATGTTGCTTCTAGTGCGACATTAATAAAGACTAAACCAAACTGAACTTTCTGTTTGAAGCTCAGACTTTCTATAGAAGTAGAGGGTACTGTTTTTGAGGGATCAAAGAATGCTTTTTTTCTTACGATGATTTCGCAGGTAATCCACTTTATATCCATTTATAATCCAGTCCAAGAAGATTTCACATTTGTTCCGAGAAAGCAAAGATCTGCATATGACAACATGATTAAACAAATCTTTATCACTCAACACACGAAGCTCACGTCTGGAAAATTTATACACCCTTTCTAAATAACAACAGCGAAAATTTTATTGTACATTTAATATTATTAAATAAATGAAAAAAAAATGTATCATTTTCATTAACTTCACTAATGAACAGAACTTTCCAGTTGGCCTAATATGTTTTAACTCACGGAAAAAAAGATGCATGGAGGCAATAGAATAAAGAGATTTTGTTTCAGCTTTTGTTCTTTTATTCATAAAAAATATTTTATGTCATGCGCAGGGTATTAAGTTTATCATCCTTATGACACCATTTGAGACACATTTTGCATTCACACCTGATTTACGGGGCTTGGGAATAGCTTCCCTGTCGTAGATGTTTAACTCTCAATTAACAATAAAAATTGATACGGAAATCTACAATTGGGTATTTAGTTCTTCTGTAGTCTTCTGCAGCTGTCTTCTTTTTAGATGCTGCAATCCGCTTCAATATCCAACGGTCAGTCTCAGTCGGCCTTCACTTTCGCCCACAGTTGAGCTTAGCGGATTATGTTTTTCCTTAAACGTGGTAAGCAGTTTAGACTTTAAGACTGTACTTGGAGAAAGATTCACAACATCAGCCATTGTTTTTACCGATGCTCTTACAAGACACATTTCAATGCCTTCTCTGAAACTGTACAAGATCCTACATCTCGCATGACTAAGAATAAATAAGTAAGTCCTGAGCTTCATAATAACTTGCAAACAGCAGAACAATATATTTACCATTTTCAAATATTTCATAGGGGAGGGGGTCCAGACTTATAGGTAATTAATATGGGACCTGCTTATAAAAACTATTCATATTGAAAGGTGTTTCCCTTATTTCGATAAAACTACACCTGTATAAATGAGCTTGTAACCATTATGTAATAGTTTTATTAGTTTTTGTTTATTTTAGCTTTTTATAAAAAGACTTTTTAATAAAAAATTTCACGAATTAGTTTTAGACAAATTTAATAAATATTTTTAAAGTTAATGATAATAGCCTGATCATATTAATAAAATAAAAAATGGCTTATTGTTTAAAGAAAACTGTTGTATCATTATTTCACAGAAAAAAATAGGTAAAAAATCTTTAGGAAGATATTCTTTATTTTTAATTGTCATATGAATGCTTCATAAGTTTTTCAATAGTCGTTTATTATGAGTGTGTGTTTCATAATATTTTCAATAAGCAACCGGTATATTTTTCGATTTTTGGCAATAGTCATATGATGAAATCAGTACAAGATGTGGGATTTTATGTTCCACTCCCAAACCACGCCAATGCACAGGGCGTCAAAGGATTTTTAAGACTAGTTCTGTGAAAATAAATGAAGTATTATTTGTTTTTGTTTTTTAAATTTCGTCTTCAATACTCTTGCTACAGTGATTTAATACTAATTGGAATGCCAGTTCACTTTGAAGAATTCACTCCAAAGCATGAGTCAAAAATGTTTGAATGGTTGAATTATCAACAAAATAACACCCTTTTAACTGCCCTATAAGTTTTGGAAAGAAAGAGGTGATAAATTAGATGAATATTGCAGATGATTCAACACACAGATTTCATGCCGAACCACTACTTAAAACATGTGCGTTGTGACTGCTTACATTATCAAACAACAGATTCTATATGTTTCCTCTCGATATTCGACGAATAGATGAATTCTGAGCACCAAACGCAATATTGTCAGAACAATTTTTTGTGGATAATACCATTTATATCGAAGAATGTAATGACTATAGTTTTGAATTTGGATGGAAAATTTCATGTTTGTTTGGTTTTTAGTCATTCTTTTTTACTTTCAAGCCGCCCTTTGTCTCTTTGTTTGTATTGAGAACACCATGTTCCTACATCTGGCCCTGCAAACATTGATTTCATTGGAATTTGAAATGTTAGCCATTTTCAGTGATTTTAATTATGTCATTGCAATGAAAGCTTGTTTGATTTTTGCCCGTTCGTTAAATTATGTGAAACAAATTTAACATTGACTTCTGTTTTACTTAAATTGATATTCAAGGTGATTGTAATCTTTTTAAATTGTTGTTCAAGATGTCTTCCATCATTCTTAATGACGAACTTTGATAGTTTGCTAGGAAATGACAAACTATTTTCAATAATATCCCGTCCCCTAGATTAATGTGGTCTTTCAGTATTCTTATAATCTTGCTTATTTCATTCGTTCAAAATTCTTTGTAACATTAGAAAACCTATGATCCATTTAATACTAAGCAACGTAAGATCGTTTCATTAGTTTGTATGTTTCAGGGTATTTTGTTTCAAGTTTTGCTCTAATTATTGTCCTTTATTCCATTTAAATATTTGAACACGAAAATTTTTACCTCTCTAATGAAGGGCCGTATCTTCTGCGTTAGCTTAAAAAATGCTCATGACATTTGCCAAAGCCCCAGGATCGATGTTTATCACGTCTAAGATATAATACAGGTGGCGCAAAAGTAGGCAGAGATCCAGCATTAGTCTTAAAAATTATTCGACGCACTGTGTAAAGTAAATTTTATTTCCGATTCGACAGTTTTTTCAGTGGAATTGCGAGACCTTAGCCCACTATTCATCATAAACAAGTTCGTTACTTTACTAACCCATTTGTCAAAAACTAGAACTCGATGAACTTTAAGAACCCATATTTATAATCTGTTATTCTAGCAACTAGGATACTGCTGACTATTATTTACATGATTTACTGTCGGATTTTGTTATATACGAATCTGCTTTACATGGATTTACAGCTGTTTCCTAGATAAGAATCGTTTCAGATAGTATTCCGATATGTTGTGGTGTGATAAATCTCATTTTTCTTTATATGAAATTCAGATTAATTTTCAATTCAGATGACGTTAAGGTTTCCTATCAAGTTAGACATTTATAACTTTTTTTTCTTCTAAATTGTTGTGTATGAATAACCATTTCTTGGAAAGTTAAATGTTATAATTTTGGTTCATTATTAATAGCTTATTATCAAGACCTTGTGGTCAATTGCATTAACTATACGTTCACTTATTTTGTATTGGTCTAATTTCGAGAATTGTATTTATTTTTCTAGTATACTAGATTTCCTTTATAATTAAGAATAATGTCAATCAAAGCCTTTATACCAAAGAGTATACCTCATTGTTACCGAATAAATTTGAAAAGGAGCAAAACAAGCAAAAAGTGCCATGGAATGTAATCTGTTTTAAGCCTACATAATGTAAATAGTGTTAGGAACATGAGTTGATGTTTCTCTGCAACAGTTCTTTTACAAAGGAGAATATGCATTTACAGACATGTCATCAGTTTGGAAAATAGAGTGTAAGCAATGACACTTTTACTTATGTGACAAAACGTGGCAACTTTGGTGGCAAATGGAAAGTACTCGAATGTGCTGGAATCCGGGCGAAATATCGATAGGGAAGAAAGTGACGGACTTTTTGTGAATTTTGGGTGTGACGTCTCAACAGGTCGGAACAGGTATAAATAAGCCTAGAGCTCGAGTCAATAAATCTGCTTTTGGAGTCTGCCTTTTTAAATTCCTATTATTAGCTCACGCTCTCTCTATATATATACTGCTGTTTGTAGAAAATGCAACACCATGAAAGAATCATCAGAATCAAATGAAATTTAATGCAGAAACGACTTGTACTGATACAAATAAATGATGAAATTTTCAAAACAAAAGAAACAAATTAAGCGTCCGAAATCAGTATTTGGTGCAGCCACCATGCGCTGCAATAAGTGCTGCTATACGACGTGGCATGGAGTCAAACAGATGTTGAATATCTGCTTGAGGAAGAGAATTCCATATCGCTTGTATGCGCAACCAAAGTTCGTCTTTGGAAACTGCAGGACGCGGATCACGAGCGAGACGCCGACCAACCATATCCCACACGTGCTCAATAGGCGACATATCCGGTGAATAAGCAGGCCAAGGAAGAAGTTGCATGCGTTGTGCTGAACAGAAGTCTCGAACAGTCCGCGCAACATGTGGGCGTGCATTATCCTGCTGAAAGATAGCTTCAGGGATGCCTTGAAGGAAAGGAACGACTTCGGGCTGTAGCACTTCACGGACGTACCTGTTGCTATTGAGATTACCCTCAATTCGTATCAAATTGGATCGTCCATGATACGAAATCGCACCCCAGACCATAACTCCGGGTGTTCGACCACTATGTCGTTCAATAATACACTCAGGAAGGCAGCGTTGACCGGCATAACGTCTAACACGAACACGGCCATCATGGGTCCACAAATTGAAGCGTGATTCATCTGAAAAGACAACTTGGTGCCAATCAGCTCGCCTGTCTCTGTGCTCAAGAGCCCACTGCCGACGCAGCCGTCGATGATTCGCCGTGAGGGGAATCCTGTATAAAGGCACCCTTGCACGCAATCCACAGCGCAGCAGACGACGACGAATTGACGAAGCCGACAATTGTACACCTGTAGCAGTAGACCAACGTGCTGCCAGCTGCCTGGAGGAAGCTGTGCGATCATTCACCGCCATGCGGAGCAGGTGTCGATCATCGCGCTCTGACGTCACCTTCTGTCGTCCAGTGCCTGTTTTTCGAGTTGTTCGGTGCTCGTCGGTCCACTGCTTCAAAACTCGCATCACTGTGGAACTGTTCCGCTGCATACGAGCTGCTATTGCGCGATAGGAAAATCCTCCTTCTCGAAGGCCGATTATCCTCCCTCGTTCAAACTCCGTAAGTTGCTTGAATTTCTTATTCTTCCGTCGTGGAGGCATACTCAGGTCTCACTAAACGTTTGCCACTAACAAATAATCATAGACTTTTTTCAACGTCCCGCTACAGCACTTTATTTATACGCTTTCAGCATCAATTCAGAGGGCGCTGCGCGCGCCGCGCACGCGCGATGGCTCTGAAACTTTATTAATTTGCATAATATCCTATAATTGACATTTGCTGCGAATTTCATTTGATTCTGATGATTCCTTCATGGTGTTGCATTTTCTACAAACAGCAGTTTATATTGTTCAAATTTTCAGTCGTTAATAAAATACTTTTTATTCATCCACTCAAGTTCAAATACATTATTTAAACTTGTAGTGGATGACACTCGATATTCATACAGTTTTTTCAAATATTAGTTCATTTAATTAAATTTAATTAGTGAATTGGTAGTTTGGCCTAACCACTTGCCGCGATCTCAAAAATTGCCGGATTTGGTGATTTTTTTTTTGCTGAACGTTAAGTCTGCGAGCCGGACCAGGGTAGCCACATTTGGCAAAATAATGCAAAATAATTTAATAAAAAGTAACTAAAATAAAATTTTTCTTTGTTGATCTAAGTAGGAATTGACTTAAATTTGTTTTTATATTAGTTGTTCATTGTTAAGTAATATTGTGGAGATTAGTGCGCAGTGAGAACTATTAAGCTGTTGAGCGGAACGTAACATTATTCTACGTAACAACAGTTTAAAAATTTTCGCATAAACTTCGTCAACTTTTTAAATAGTAAGGAACTGCCAGAAAAATGGCTTGGACAGCAAAAAACAGCAATTTTAAATGCGGGTTTGGGTAAAAATCCAAACAGGGACATTGTTGCTCATTTTGTGTTAATAATGAAATAAACGTTTCATTAAAACCGTGGTTTAATAAAAATGGTCCTCACCCTTTGTTAATGGGGTCTGACTGTATTTTGTGACAGTAAAATATTTTTATTTCAGAATGATCAATCGTCAATCTTCTGTCTTCGAACTTTTAGCTAATGTACTAGCGGAAACAGTTTTAGAAGTTTTATTGTTGGTCTACTTACATGTACTGGATACCTTCAGATTGTCCGAACTCTTAAGACACAAAAAATACTGCACTGCAGTTTAATTAAGCATTTTTCAGAAAAATCCACTATTCTAAATTAACATGACAAGTTGTGGTCAGAAAAAAACGCGGTCAGTTAATTAATGAAGGACTCGTGTTTCTTCGCTGTTTACCAAAGTTGGAACATGAAACGTTAGAGGTCTTGTTAACCACTTCAATGGGGATTGTTAAGGAACCCGAGATTCTCTCTCTCTCTTTCAACAAGAAAAAAATGAAATATTTTTATGTCAAGTTTAAGTAATGCCTATTTTTTAAATTAAAAGTGTTAGTAGTCATATTTTGAAATTAATAAATCTGTATACTTGCATATCTACTTCATACATTTATGTACATAAATAATTATGCATTAAGTAACTGTACACTTAAAAATATTTTATTTAAAGTAAATTTTAAAGACAAATGCATATTTTATGACCTTATGAGAATTCAAACTTGGAAAAACACTCACGATAAGCTTTGTTAGAGTATTTTTTTTTTACAGTTAAAGGAGCATTTTACACAAATAAATGCAAAAAAGACTTTTCGCAAAACATGGTAACTCAAAAGAAAATAAATGTATTGCTCTTTTGCAAACATAATATAATCTCATCTAGAGAATAGACTATTATTTAAATGATATAACCTTTACCTAAGGCGCTATGGCAGTTCGAACTCTGAACATTGTAATTTTCTTTAAAAGTCATTGTAATTTTCACTGTGTATTTCAATACAAAAACACTTCTACTTAATTTAAAATCTCAAGAACTGTCTGTTCTATGATTAAGTATTTAAGAAATATATATGTATGAAATTTCAGTTTGCATTAATGAAAAACTTTTGTTTTTATTGTCTTTCCGGTCAGAGGAATTCATAATTAAGTAATATATTAAAACAGATGTAACATAGTTTTTAAATAAGATAGGAAAAAAAGTTCAAAATAAACAAATTTTCAATAAAAACAAATTTTTAGAGATAAAAGATTGAAATTTAATATGAAACTAAAAATGAAAATAAAAAAACCCGGTATATTGACCAAAAATTGTGCTTTGCAGGTGTACTGTCTTTAATGTTACGTATATTTTCTAACTTCTGTATTTATAACTTTAAAAAAATTACGGTGTACTTAGACATAATATTCTATACACAGAACATATTTATAATTTCAAAATTAAAATTTAATGAAATTTCTAAAAGTTTAGTTTTGTTATTCAAATTTCTCATAATTTTTATAAAAATTTTGGGCCTTACTTAGAATTTGTCATTGTTTATTAGAAACAAATTATGTTCTCTGTCTAAGGAATTGTGCAGAAGTGCAGATTATCATCAGTATGAATAAAGTAGAGTTTGAGAGAATTATAACCAGAATATTAAAAAAACTCGTTTTGAGAACAATGTAAATACCGATAATTTATTTATGGTAAGGCATGTTTGATTATAATTTTAAAATTCAATTTTCTAAAGTTATATTTATCGAATTCTCAAAAATAATGCATTTGTTGAATCAACGAATCTCCCTCAAATATTTAACAGAAAACTAAAAATAGAAGAAATTGGAAGTA
Source organism: Nephila pilipes (assembly GCA_019974015.1). Lineage (NCBI taxonomy): Eukaryota > Metazoa > Arthropoda > Arachnida > Araneae > Nephilidae > Nephila > Nephila pilipes. The sequence goes on from BMAW01022078.1 coordinate 72,180, forward strand.
CTTTAATGTCACAGTTATCTTAGTGTTATTATCTAAGGAAAACTGATAATAGACGATAAAAATAAGTAAGATTTGGAGATAAAAGCCTATTTACGAGTATATTATTTATAGCGAAGTAAAGCTATGCTCAAAGTGTTTTGTTTTGCAATTTTACTTTTATGTCGTTGAGGAAGTTAAAAGGATATATTTCGAAATGTTAAAGGACACCATAATTCCGTATTGATATTGAAAGATCAATTATACTATGTTTATCACTTATTTTAATTAATGAATCATATTTTCTTAAAAGCATAGTATTTTTGTTTAAAGAGTTTGAAGTTTTTTTCCCACATTTTGTTCACCATTTGTATTCCGCCAGATTATCATTAAAAAACTGGAAAATTTGAATGTACTTAACTTTATTCGGATAAAATAACTAAATTTAAGCCTCAAAAGCTTTTGTAATATTATTATGTTTCGGAACAAGCATTAAAAGATTTATCCATAAAAGATTCATTTTGGAAAATTCTGACATTCTTTTTTCCAGTATTGTACTTCTGAATTTTAAGTTACAGCGGTTCTCTTCTACAATAACGACAGAAATTTAAGAAAAAAGCTTTAATAACAATCCAGAGGGGGGAACACCTTTTTGTCCTTTTGCTAAGAGCACTGCATAAAGCGACTGCATAGCCTTACTTCCGACCCAAACATTTAAGGTTCAAAACACTACCTGGACTTTCAGTTACCTGACATCCTTCTCTATTGCAGTGGAATGAACATCGTCTCTGGCGAAGTGGTGACATTGGATTTAAACGCTAGATGGCGTAATGCTTAGAATTACTGGTCATAGGTACCACCTGTGCAAAAACTTGCCTCTGTGTATCTAACTAACTAAGATAACCGCACATAAATCACAATTGATATTCCGTCTACGACGCATGCGTCGAATAAACCCATCATCTCAATTAGAGACAACAGATGATATGCCAGACTGCTTAAAGTGAAACTTAATGCTTAAGGAAGGGGAGCAGTAATGGATGAAAAATCAGCCTTCTCTTAAATATTGGTCAGAATGTTCCACTTCTTACCACCACGATGATCCTGGAGGGTTGTTTGCGGTGGTTTCCTTGAAAAATGATGATGGAAGTTAATAGAAATGCATAAAAGCGAGCTCCAGGGGAAATCCCTTTCTCTTTAGTTGATAAAATCATTGCAAAAAGCAACTGAACAAGTGTTTTCCGATGAAAATATTGAAGATTAAAATCTTCGGCGTCGTTCAAGGTCAATCGACCTCCCCTCTCAAAACCGGAGTGAAAAACATTACTCTTACTAAAAAGTATTACATTTTTGGCGATTTAAAAAATATGGAAATACCATTTTTCTTACAGTAATGTATTTCTATATGTAATTTCATTTTGATAACAGCAATTCACTATATAACCAGAGACAATGTGCGGTAAAATAGAACTAAAATTATTAGAATTTCGTTGAATTTACTGAATTGAGAGACTCGTGAGTGAAAGATTAAGATACTATTGTATATGGAATTTTAACTTTGATTTCCTCGAGGATATAAAGTAAAAGTATAAGGCTAAGTAAAGGGCTGTTAAAAGCCAATAATAAATTTTGCATATAATTTGATAGTTTTCCAAACACTTATAATGCAGCTCATGCTATTTAATTACAGCTAAATTCAAAGTATTATTTTTTAAAAATTTTTCCCTCCTAGTTGTAACCTAATTCCAATAAGAAATATCTCTATCTTATGGAGTTTCCTTGCTGTTTCATTAGTTTGAAATTAAAATTAGTGAAATTTTGATCTATTCTTAGGATTAATTATGTTAAAAAGAGTGCATTTCAAAGGTTTCAAATTTCGGGAAACAATTTGTTGTGTCAGTTGTAAAAAAAAGAGCTGTTTGATAATAGAACCGGGGAGCTAGTAATTATTCTCACAAAGTCGATGGTATAATAAAGGTTATACCATTGTCACAAGAATACGATAGAATGAATAAAATTCTATTCTAAACTGTGTTGATGACAGTTTTGATCGTGATTACGTTTCTGTGTGGACTGCTGAAGAACATTTTGCCTGAATTGCATAATTCCTAGATTCTTAAAAAAGGATTTTGTAACAAATAAGTAAAAAAAAAAATATTATCCTTTTTATCCCTCACTTGTTCATCAGTTTAGAGTTTTTTTTATCGTAATAAAATATCCAAGTACTTTTCGGTGATTGAATTGCATACCATTACAACTCCTTGTCAAAAAACATGAAGCGTGATTAGGCAAATGATTTTAAGATAGGAAGTACCGTAAACTGAATTAGAGATAATAATTTATAAATGAAATAGAATTGAAAGGACGGAGAATAGAGATAAAGGATACAGACACGTTGACAGATGTGTAGATTGAAGTGAATCGTCGCAATTAATCGTGTGGATTGAAACAACTCTTAGTTATAGAGTATCTGTGATATTATCTGTATTATCTGTGATAAGCAAGAAGCTTTTGAGTAGGAACAAGCGATTTGGTAAACTAAGACTTTATTTTAAGATTATAATTTAGTAATAACTGAGTTAAGAGGGATTCGAGAGAGATATATATCGCATATTCTGTGTTTAGAGTTAATAAGCTATGCTGTCTTTCTCTTACGCAGTTTCAATTGGAGTTTGGGTCATATTGCTTATTTAACTAGACTTTAAGATGGTTGTAGAGTTAAATACTGAAGGAAATATGTCCCAGGGTTTCACGAATTTTTCGGACTGTCTTGAATACCATAAACAAGATATATGAATAGAAAGTAGGATGGATAAAGCATTCTATGAAGCCAGACTGAAATATTAACGTCGAAACCTTTATGCAAGAATTTGAGACCAAATAATTCCTACTATTTGAAGAAAATACTAGTATAAAATGAACAAGCATCATATATATTTGAGATTTTAAAGAAAGTTATACTAGCAAGGAATAATATTGACTAATTTGTCTGTCAGGTACATTCATTTCTTCATGGTAGTATTCAATAAGAAATGCTTCGACAGCTAAAATGTTCTGAACATTTTCAATAGACGAATTGATTTCAATTAAATACTGATTTTCAATGGCTTATTTTGATTTGTGTTTTATTACCATGGAATCAAATGAACGTTTATTGAAGAAATTTTAGAATGCCGTTGAAGAAGAAATGAATTGAATGTTTAGAAATCTTGCTCCAAACAGATCGAGTTTCTATTACCCGCTTGATCTTTTGACAAAGATGAAAATTCGGATGTAATGTAATATTATACAGGGCTTGAGAGAATCAATTTGATTTTTTCAGGGAATTAATCTAATTTCCTTTTGAAGATGTCTACAGCAATGTCTCGTTCAACTTTTGAATCACATCCAAATTATTTATTTAAGGAAGTTATTTCACTTGAATTTCTGTTAAAAATCATGTTCTATTAAATTGAGGTATTCAATTAGACATAGAAACGCGCGTCTCCGAAATATTCTATTAATGTATGCAAAACATATTTCATTATTTTGAAATAAGATTTAATAGAGGTTAATATTTCCGAATAAAAATTACTTGATCTTCAGTTAATGAGTCTTTGTAATGAAAACTTTTCTTTGAAATGCATTTCAAAAGTATCTTTTCTGGGACTCCAGTTGTTTCTAAGTGTACTTCTGTATTACTTAAAATGTGTATAATGATAATTTGTGACTGAGGTATTAATCTATTTTTAATGCAATATTTTAGATCTTGAGCTTAATATAAGTTTAAGCTTGTTAGCCTTATAAACAATTTCATTCAAATAACTTTGAGTTGATCTACGTTTTTCAGTGCTTTGAAATTTGATTTCTTGTATTGTGTATCATTAAATGGATTATCCATTAAGAGAAGTGAAGTTGAGAAACATTCACAAAGTAAGGAATTGATTAAGTAATCGATGT
>BMAW01022078.1:76104-100317 GCA_019974015.1 Nephila pilipes
TGAAATAAGAATTTTAAATTGATGAGTAAAAAAAATTGCGTATATTAAGTAACATAACAATGGATTTTTCCTCTTTTTGTTTCCAACTGTTTTTTTTTTTTAACTAAAATAATGAAAAGGAATTAATGATTTTACAGAACATAAGGGCATTACTTTTTTAAGCCTAGTTAAATTTAACTTTTAAATTCGATATCAAATTTGACGAAATCATTTTCAAATGGAATAAATTCAATGGACGAAAATTTTTTTTTGTTCAATTCAATTTAAAATGAAATAAATTCTGTCCTTGCAGGTGTTTTTGGAAATAGAATATTTGATGGAGGCCTCTAAGTTGTTAATAGAAAAATGGATATAAAGTATAACACGTAATTGTCAGCATCATAAATGGCTGATTAAGATTTTTTAATTATCAGAAAAAGGAGAGGGTGGGAGAAAGAGAGAAAAAGAAAGTAATTAAAATGCTAATAGTAGTTATTTTTACTGCAGCGTTAAATGAGTAGTTTGTTTAACTATCGGGAAGACTTCGCATCATTAAGAAGGGTACAAATTCTTTAATGATCACTTTAATTGAAATTTTTTTTCAATATAAATCCCATCAACAAAGAGGAGTTTATTCTGGCTAAGCCTCCAGGAGCCTTTTAAAAGAAACTAACTACATAGGGTACTTTAAACTCTGACTAATTTATGTACTTTTATGGCATAAACACTGACTAAACTTACCGTAATTTTAATAATTATTCATTCACTTAAAAATAACTACAATAACATATAAGAATGGTTTCTGTAAGCGCTATTTTAATTTCATTAAAAAGTTAATTTATTTAATATAGTGCTTTTCAAAAAGTTTTCTTGAACTTAGGAACAATATGGGTATATATTATAAACTACGGACAAATTTTCTAATTAGATACTTACAAGAAAAAGGTCATTTCGCCTCATTTCAATAGACACGTTAATTATGCATTTCTGAAAGAGACACTCCATTTTCAAACACACGATTAAAAGAAAGATACCTCAAAGTTTTGATAATTACTGAGATATAACGAGAAATCTAGTTAAAATTTATTATGCAAATTTAATTCATACTTAGGAACACAATATTGTAAGTTACAGTTATTCATTATGATTTATTTGTTGTTTGTCAATCGCAGATTGAAGTAACGCGCAGTATCACAAAATTTTATTCGTCATCCAGAAGTATTGAGAAGTCTTAATTATTACCAAATATAAATCGAAATAAGAAACTGAATATTTATATATTTTTCTTAAGACTTCCTTCTATACCCACCATCCAGAGATACGAATATACATTTCTTCTGGTGTTTCTTAATGTCTCAACACCATTATTGTAGAACTCAGCAGATGGAACTTTTTCTTCCCTGTACTGTGGATTACTTCAATGTACCATTTACTGAAACCAAACAAATCAACACTAATTTACAATATTATGTACAAAAGATAAATTGCTATGCGGAATAAATTTTGTCCAGATATGTCATTTACTTATTAGCAATAGTTAGACCGTTGTATACAATACCTCCTCATATTTAAAATTTTTATTTATTTCAAAATATTCGAATATTTTAAAATTCGAACTACTTCTACCAATTTTAATATTTTTAAGAACTTTTTCCTCTATATATTAGAAATGTTTCTCTCTTACAATTATGAGCATAGGTTTGGTTCTACTAGTGCTATTTACATATAGTTTTACAATTTTTGTCCTTTAGACTTAAAGAATATAGTAAAAAAATAGTGGTACCTAATTTTGACGATTTCTTAAAAAATATAACTATTTATTGAAATCCTAAATCTCTGAGCAAAATTATTGAACATATTAAGCAAAACAACCAGAAAAAAATTTCAAAATTTTGATTAATAATAAAAAAGTAAAAAAAATTGAAACGCTACTTAATATTTTGAAGTTCAATAAAATTAGTTGGCCCCTTGTTAATGTAAAGCTTTTTAAATAAGGTAGTTAGAGCTATTGATTTTGTACATATATTTGGAAAATTCAACAATTTAAATAGATAATAAACTTGTTTACGTTGCATTGGTAATTATTATGGTACCTTTATTGCATGTAAGTAATACCAATCGCATTTTCGCAGATGGTATCTGGACTTGATTTTTGTACCTGGTACTGAATAACTACCGGTATATTCGAAGGAATAAATACTTCTTTAATGTAATTTTAGCAATATTTATCTTTAAAAGAAATTAACATTGATATTAAGGCATCAAAGGGAACAAAACTAAAGGGGGTCATAATATATTCTCCGTTTTCAAATACGCGTGATAAAGGGATAGATTAGTAAGATTTACAAACTCCTAATAGATTAAATAGGTTGTAGATTTATTAGATTAAATAGATTTATAAGCTGCTATTTATAAATCCCTTAAAACTCCTACGTATTTGGCAACTTCCAATTGCAAGTTTTGAATATTTCCAGAACTCTTAGAAGGGATATAAATAAAAAAAAACTTTAGAAATTTTTAATTTAGAAGTTTATAATAAATACGAGAAATTCAATAACAATAAATAATTACGAAACTATTTCCTTTTTTCGTTCCCAGACTCGTATTTGGACGAATATCGAAAAGGCTTAGAGGAGATGTAGAATGGCTTAAAATGGATTTATGTTATGTGTAGCCGTTCTGAGTGACTGTTTTGCTATTGGCTGTATGCTAAATTACTATTGGCTTAGGGGGACGGAGGCAAAAGCTCGTCATTCAAACATTTCTCGAATCTGGGCTCTAATGCCTTTTATTCTGTATGATTTTAATTGAAGCAATGAAAAAAATTAAGTATTTCTATTACTTAAGGGGGAAAAGTACTTTAATTTTAAAACATTAATAAAAAAATTAGAGAAAATGAACGATAATTATAAGTTGTTTTATTTAAAATCTTCCATAAATATTTTTCCTTTTTAAGTGGATGGAATTTCTTTGAATTATTCTTTTTGAATTTAGAAAATTTCAATTTTTTTTTTCAAAATTAAAATATAAAAGGTAGATTTCCTTAGGGCGAAAAAGATAGTTGATAAAGTTAGGAAGAGAAAGTAGAGGAGCAAGAACCTTTCAATTGCTGGAGTTGTTGGGAAGCACCGAGAAGGAAAGAACTAAGTTTTCGAGAATAGAATTATATCAAGGGTAGCTTATTGTATTTGAAGGGGAATACGGAGGAAATTGTTTTTTTCTTCAGGGAATGGAGGGGGGGGAAGAAGGAGATTCATGTAATTGGACTAGTCCAAGACCGAGCACATATTGACATGAGAGGAAGCAATTTGATTGGTTCACGGTGAGTGGCTCTATTGGATGTCCCAAAAGGAATTAATGTAGCCCCAAAAGGAATTAATGTTAAAGTCCTATTGAAAGATATACAGCATAGCTGATTTTGCAAAAGAGATATTCGTCAAAACGCAGGAAGTAATGTTCTTAACTGTATTTAATAATTTATCATATTCGTAAAAATGTAACATTTACAATTATTTAATGATTTTAGAATTGGAAAGAAATTATCTATTAATTAGTGCAAAATGCTTTGAAATATGTTGATGGGAATGTTTTTATACTTAAATGTTTAAAATGCTAAAATATTAAAAAAAAGTACTCTTTCTATTTAAACCTCACAACTTGATCAGTGTAGAGCACACATTTACAAAGTTTAAAATTTGGCTGTATTTCATGATGCCAAAATAGAAATAGACATTGATAACGAGAAAGACTTGAAGAATTCAGTTAACCTTGTAATTTAATTCATCTACATCATAACTTAGTATCATTCAAACCACTAATAACGATGCCTATTTTGTTAAGTGCGATGCGAATTGAAAGTTTTAAAAACATTTCTTGACATGAATCGGTGTAGGGAATGTAGTGTTTATGTTAGTCTTTCACATATGACTGAAATGTTCTCTCTGCTGGGGATGTTGCACGTTGCAATCGAATTATGAGACTAAAGCTGTGTCTTTTCGAATCACCCTGGTTTCAAATTTCAATTCAACGATATTTCTTTGCTTATTATAACTGTGCAATAATGACATCTTTCATGATCAACTTTTCCACAGACTCAGATTGAGTAAAATGGATTGAGATGATGAGTTACTGTCTGACCTTTGCTATAAATGTAAAGCGATGAAGAAATGAAAGAGCTGAACCATCTTAAAATTCCCTGTCATTGCTCAGGAGGAATATCGTAAGGATCCGAGGGAAAAAAGAAAGTCTAAAGCTCACTGACCGTTGTGCTGCCGAGGCGACCGCCTGATAAAACTACAACGAAGTACTGAAATCGTTTGGAGAAAAACGAAATGGGAAATATCGAACAGAAGAAAAGATAGAATTGAGCTGGCGACATTGGTTCTGGCCGATGGAAGACGAAGTCGTTTTTGCTTGGATTGGAACTTTCGCAATTAGAATGTGTATTTCGCTTCCTCAGTTCCATTAAAATGACTTACTTAACATGTGAATTATTTTATTTTAAAATAAATTGTGTTATTTTTGGATCGTTGCCATCTTTGCATTCAGAACTTGAAATCAATTGAACGCACACTTTTTTATTAATATTAAATACCGATGTAAGACAAAATGAATTGCTTCGCTTATCGAATGCTAATTTGAAAGCATATGGATGTGTGGTATATCTGAGAATAGTTTCGATTAATAATACTTTTCAAACAGGTTTTGTTATCTCCCAGAATAGAGTATTTCTATTTGAAATCACTTACCTCTTAAATTCAAGTTATTCCAAAATAAAGGTTGCAGTTCATATAATTCCTTAACTTATTTGTAAAAACCAACTTTGGGATTTGAACATAGACTTACTGAAAGAATTAGAATCGTTGAAACGAAATTTACAAAATCAAATAAAAATATTGATACAATTTGGAAGCAGTGAAATTATATTGTTTGAAACTGAATGAGGCAATGAAGGTAAATGCGAACATTTCCATTTTATCTTTAGTATACACGTTTAGGGGTAAAACGTACATTATTGCATGATTTTATGATGGAGAAGCATTAGATAACCAGATACCTTCAATCTCATTGGATAATTTTATGATAGTTTTAGAAATGAAAATTTCTCTTACTAAATGAACATGACTTATGTAGATAAGATTAGAATTAAAGAAGAGTTATGAATGCAGAATACATATAACAGGTCAATGGAACAGTCCCCGGCCTGACACATAGATGGCGCTACTAGAATTAAATCCATATGTTTCTTTAGTTAGCCCTAACCCTCAAAAGATGCGTGTATAAATTTAACAGCTGTCGGATCATTAGTTTGTGCTTTATAGCATTTTGAATGAAGCAACTTTGTGAAGAAAATGGATAAAAAGGAATTTCGCTTCGAAAATATTGCTTTTTCAAGGGAAAGAATACAGTTGAAGCAAAAACTTGGCTTGATGCCAAGTTTCTGGGCACTTCCCCAGGAAAATCAACTATCAAGGATTGGTATGCTAAGTTTAGACGTGGTGAAATGAGCACCGAAGACGGTGGGCGCCCAAAAGAGGTTGTTACCGACGAAAATATTAAAAAAATCCACAAAATGATTTCGAATGACCGTAAATTGAAATTGAATGAAATAGCAGACACTCTAAAGATATCAACTGAACGTGTACATCATATCATTCACGAATATTTGGGTATGAGAAAGCTCTGTGCAAAGTGGGTGCCAGGCGAGCTCACTTTTGACCAAAAACAACTACGAGTTGATGATTCGGAGCAGTGTTTGAAGATGATCAAGCGTAATAAACCCGAGTTTTTGCGTCGATATGTGACAATGGAGGAAACATGGCTCCATCATTTCACTCCGAAGTCCAATCGACAGTCATCCGAGTGGACTGCACACGATGAACCCGCTCCAAAGCGTGGGAAAACGCAACAGTCGTCTGGCAAGGTTATGGCGTCTGTATTTTGGGATGCGCATGGAATAAGTTTCATTGACTCCCTTGAAAAAGGAAGGACCATCACAGCGACTATTAGATAGCGTTATTGGACCGTTTGAAGAAAAAGAAAGTGCTGCTTCACCAAAACAATGCACCGTGTCTCAAGTCAGTGAAAACGATGGCATAAATCCATGAATTGGGCTTCGAATTGCTTCCTCATCCGCCGTATTCTCCAGACCTGGCCCCCAGCGACTATTTCCTGTTCTCAGATCTCAAAAGAATGCTCGTTGGGAAGAAATTTTCGTCGAATGAAGAGGTGATCGCCGAAACTGAGGCGTATTTTGAAGCAAAGAACAAATCGTACTACAAAAATGGTATCGAAAAGTTGGAGGGTCGCTATAATCAGTGTATCACCCTTGAAGGGAATAATGTTGAATAAAAAAACTAATTTTGCCAAAAAAATGTGTTTTACTATGGTAGGCCGGGGACTTTTCAATTGACCTGTTACAGTTAATCGTTTAATAGAGATGCTGATAATTTATTGAGTGAAAAATATAGTGAACAGAAATTACCAAGTGAAAGATTTGTTTCAAAAATGTCTTGAGTGAGGAACCTTAAGAATAATCTTAGATTTGAGCTACGCAGCATAAAGACCAACCCTCATCTTCACTTCTTCTAAAGAATTCGAACCCAAATGGTTCTGATGGAAAAAAGTTTAAATAATTATTTTTAACATTAAATCAGATGTGCATAAGGACTAATTGATACATATAAAGGATTAAATATATATTTTTCGTTGATCTGAATACAATAACTCGGTATCATCAATAGCATCTTTTTCATTTGACTGTGTTTACTAGAGACTCTCACCTATTAATAATAGAAAGAGATGGAAATTATTATGAGGCGTTAGAACTTAAGTTGTTAAAAGTTTTTCCAAATCTTATTTTGTCAGTTTTCCCTTATAATATTTTATGCATTGAAAATTTTGTTTGTTATGAAATCGTATAATATTAAAAGAAATGTGATAAAAAAAACCAACCTGTTCTTCTCCAATATCTTAATTTGCTCATTCAAATATTTTTGTTCACATTTAAATATTTCTTCGGAGAGCATTCATATTTCATACCTCTTAAAACATTTTCAAGAACGTGTTTAAAGAAGTTCTGCATTTTTTTGGATTTAAGGTATGGAAATACTTAATTAAAGAAAAACATTTTACGGTAAAAACTATTAATGAGTGATAAACCATATTAATAAAAATTCTTAAAGCTCCTAATTTTTATGTTGGTTTTCTTTAATTAACGGGGATTTAGAAAATTCGTCGGGGAAAGAAACAAACCGAAATTCACTGGCAACTATTTTTTACAACTAGGGAAGCGTCAAGAAATTAATTAAAAATTTTAAGACGTGTCAAAGTGAGTTAATAGCATTTGAGGAATGAAACTGGAAATACCGTTACAACTTTAACTTGTTCTGGTTTGTAACTTTTAAATAAATGCTCATATGGTTTGAAAATATATTCTGTATCTCTTATTTCTTCGTATTGAATTCAATTATGCCATATTTATTCGATTTTATGTTACGAGTAAAGTCCTACAACTCAAATCGCGTAAAGAATAACTAATAATTGAAATTAAAGAAAACGCATTTTAGATTGATTATCAATATGAACATCGCATTTGAAAGAAGCACACACACACACACACACACACACACACACACACACACACACACACACACACACACACACACACACACACACACACACACACACACACACACACACACACCCACACACACAAGCACACGCAGGACTATTGGTGGGGTTAAGTGACGAGGTCCACACTTGAGCTAGTGCACATCTTTTATAACTTCCACACCACGCCAAAGTAAGGATTTTGGTCCCCACTACAAGATAGTTTTTTGTAGATTCAGGATTCGAATCAACAATTCGTCACTTGGTTTGATATTTAAATTAAGAAGATGTTTGATACACAAATCATGTTATTTTGAGCCAAAAAGTGACTTAACTTACATCACCCAAATGTAGGACGGGTCTTTAGGGGAATTAGGACTCAAATACACGAGTCGACTGAAACAGTGCTAGAGTTTATTTTAAAAACAGAAGGGAAAAAAGAGTTTTTCATCATGTATTGAAATAGAAGAGCCTGAGACACCCATGAGTATCTTCCTTATGATGCAGTGTGATTTTGTAAAAATCTTCCTCGCATTTTTTGAAATTCCACTCTATGATTTGTATTCATATGAACACAACGTTTGAAAAACTTTTAAGCTCTTAAAATTGTTTAATTTTTAAAAAAGGAATTGCAAAGAAGTGATATATACTCAATGTCCAACTCGAATCAGCGTTCAAAAAAAGAACTTTAAAGGCAAAAGAAAACGAAATATTATTTAAATGTTTTGAAAAACTCGTGACGAACCATCGCGACAGAATTACAATTTTGAAAGGTTTTCCAAAGATTTGTCGATATTTTTAAAGCAAAATGATTGGACTTAATACATTTATTTTTCTTTCAAATTTAAAAGATTATTTTTGCATTTTTGTTAGTGTTATTTAATTTTGGATTTCAATTTGCCATTGCTTCATGTATGATATTCTCATTAACACACTCAGAGTGACCTAAAGATTCACTTTTTGTTTATTAAGTTATAATTTTAATATATTTTTAATCATTCTTACATTGACAGAAAATTACACATTTTTAAAATCGTAATATTTCCAACCATCAAAGCCTATGTTGGTTATAATATTAACTTACATAGGCTATAACTATTTTTTCCTTTAAAAATCACAAACACACACAGAAAATTCAAAGTTTCACCAATCGAAGTAATCATAACTAGACTTAAATTTTCTTTTTAAAGAATATGTATTTTTAATACTCTCAGGAGCTTTCCCTTTTCAGGTATGTTCGGGCATCTCTCATCCTTGGCACCCTAGTAATCTTTTTCGTTTCCCATAAAGTTTACAGTCTTTAGTAACCAGTGACGCGTCCACAGGCTACCCTAGAGATTCTTCTCTATTTTCGACCCTCCACTTTGTCAACTAATTTGTATTTTTTCACTTTTTTTTCAACCATCCACATTACAGTTATACCTTTATTGGTGCAGCATAACCATATCTGGCTCTTTCGCCATCAAACATCATCATTATCATCAACCTGATTATTAATAACATTTAAGCTTCTCGCAGACAAATCATTTATTTACTTCAGGAATTTTCTCAGGGGATGTTTCAAAAAAAATCCCAAGTCTTATCTCGAAGGCGTTTCCATTTAGAAAAAGGTTTAAAAATTTCCGAGTTTTAAAGTGCCATTTTATGGAGTAATCGCGTGTTCTCTCATACACAACCAGGTAACTTTTTTTCGATTGTACTTGGCAGTCCTCGTAATCCTTTTAGAGCATTTCGTCGATTACTCATTGAATCTGAAGCCGACTAAGGAAACTACTCCCGTGATCCTCCGCCTTAATCTTCCTCAACTGATAATTCTAAATCCATTTCTTTTAATCTTACTTCATGTTACTTTTTTGTTTTCATTCCGGGGTATACTAAAATGTTCCTAAGACGAAAGGTAAAGAATATTAAGGTAGAAGGAATTGTTTTAAAATCTCCAGTCGTGGAAAAAAGAAGATAAGGGTTGTAGAAAAGAAGGGGCGCTTTTTTAAAAACAACACCGATGGCCTTTTTGAAGTACTTCGGCCAACCCCTCAACAGATGCGTTTAATCACGGTGCATAAGTAGGGGTTTAGTAGAGGATTATTCATTACCTAATTGCTTCGTCTCTCATCGTTGCTTTTACGCTTTTTTTCCCCACGTAATTTAAGGTTAAGCTCTAAAAGAAAAAGCACTCCGAAATTGCTCTGGCATTTTGAGTAACTGTGACTTTTATTTCTTGGGAACAAACATTTTTATGTTTCTAAACATAAAAGTTTTAATTAAAGTTAAATATTATTCTGTATGCTTTGTTTACAATGAAAAAAAAATGTATGTTTCTTGTGGTGCCATACATTCTGTTAGAGTTATAATACCATTGCGAAAAAAAGAACGATTTTGCATTCTAAAGCTTAAAGATCTGATATTGTTTTTACCATAACATTTAACAGAATTCTACAACAAATTTAATTATTCCTTGAGCTTTGATTGTAAATTAGAGAGAAATATTTTTTCTATAAAAAATTCTTCTCTAAATCAAATGAGGGTTAGGGAAGAATTTATGAGCTGGGTTTTAGATCGTAAGAGGTTTTGCAATTAGAATGTCTGATTCTCATTTATATTATATGTGATATATTCAAGGTTATTTTAAACGATTTATTCGATTTCAAAATTCCATATTTTTAAAAATGAATGCCACAGAAGGATAAGTAATACAGGAGCACAAAGCGAAAATTTGGAAGTTTTATACTGGGAACAATGGATGTTGTTCGTGAAGCTATTTCACGAAAGCTGTTATAGAAGATTTTAAGCGGCAGAGATGATAATGGGGTTCTTAGAGCGGAAAACTTTCTGTGTACCATTATTTATTGATGTAGATCTTTATTCACCGTTCTGTGCGAATTTTGAAAAATAAGTACCGAATTAATACACCTACGAAGTAAAATATTTAAAGGAGGTATCATCAGTTTAAGAGTAGAGAATATCTTTGTAAAGGGAAAAGTTTAGAGCGATATCGTCATGACATTATATGTGTAACTAAAGGAAGCTTTATAGATACAGTTCTAAAAAAACTCCACACTTTTCCTTTTGCATTCATAAATTACTTATCATTCTGTGTAATTTATGTATGAATATATAGTATTTAGAAATCGAATGATTCATTTTGTATAACATTGTATAATATTTGGAGAAGGTAAATATATTTTGCCTGGCACTGATGTGATACACTGAATCTGGATTTAGGACTAAAAATTGATTTAATGAAAAGCGCAACTTTCGTTTCATTTTCCTCATCCATATTTAGAATTCTTTGATTTCCCTACGTAATATCCTGACTCGCCTACGGAAAACGAGCTCAGTTCATCATCATCAGTTCTTGTCACAACAAGCTGGTGCTTGAAGCCACAACAGCTGCAAGCCATTTGATTCGGTCTAACGTTTCAAGTGAGTTACAGTAAGTCAGTTACTAAATGTTTATTTACAGTTATCAATTCGGTCTCCCCAAAATACCACCACTCTAGCTGAGAGAAAGCCCGCTGTGAAGCTTTTATTCAAGATCAAGAATATTACTTGACATGAATTTCCTTTACTTGACATGAATTTTAATAGATCTAAATCAAACTACGAACTAGTAAATATATATAAAAATGTTGTATTCAATTGTTTCAAATTAATAAATCAATAAAAATGGGACCAGTAATAAATTATTATGCCATTTAAACGGGCAGAGATTATGCACTAGCAATTTCAATTGTATGTAAACAAAATCATTTATAAATATAATAGACAATAACAAAACAAAATAAAACCTGCTATCTTATTATTAAATAAAGTTCCTTACCCGGTGTTTGTAAAAAACAATCATATATACAGTCAATAGATCATACAAAAACCAGATTAAATATGTTTCATCTTGATAATAGATTTATCAGTACATAATGGTATATTATGTATTAATAAATGTATCCCTGCTCATGTTGGGAAGTGAAAACCGTTTGATGAATACAATAAATATTGAGTTTTTAATCTGATGTTTGAAATATACACAACAATATATAAATACAATATAAATATAAAAACAAGATCAATCAGGTTTTATTTTATTAATAATTTCTCGTAAGCCCATGCATGAAATAGAATTCCTATAATGTTCGGAATAAGTACTGATGTAGAAACAAATTAGCAGTTCCTGGTCAAATTAATTATTTATTTCAGTTGTAAGTATCTTTTTCTCACAAATAACAAAGACATGGAAGCAATTTAAGATCGAAGTAGAAGAGAAAGTCAAATTCATAAAGAGTGCAAAGCGGCGCATATTTTCCAGCAAAGGGGCTAGGCAAAAAATGGGAACAGTGGACTGCGGAATTTTGATTTCATAGAAATAGCACGAATCAAAGACTTAAAAGTTCAAAAAGGAAATTAAAATTGTAGAGGTATAGAGATTAAGGCATGGTAGGAGCAATTTGGTTGGGAGTTAAATCTAAAGTAAGAAACTTTTCCAAGAAACAGAATAACCCAATTCTGTTTTTACACGATTTTGAACTAACACGAATTTTAAAAAAATAAATCTCTTTTTATAACATTTATTTCCATATAATTCGATCGATCCAAATTCTAAGGAGAAAATTTTGCTTTAATTTTATTTTTATAACTGCAACATTATAGACGAGGAATGTAATCTATTTCCATTTGCGAGAATTTCCTGAATTTTATAACCACAAATGGAATTTTGTCTGCATTATGAGTTTGGTTTCTAAGTGAAAGCATCTACGATACTTGTTTTGATTTGCCTGAAGCGTTTCAGACGTAACAAAACAAGTCTTAGGAATTTTTTTATACAAATGATTTCAACCTCAACAAGAAGAGCGATGAGAACTCGAGTAAGCAAGCCAGGGCTTAAATCTTTATTATTATTTCTTTTTATCTTATCTACGTTTTGATCACATGATCAACGAGGGATAGGACATATATATTAAATAATTTTACTTTAAAGTCAATAAATGATATTTTGTAGCTTTAAAACTTTTGTTTTATTAATTATAACTGAAACATATTTTTCGGTATCCTTTACATAATGCCGCATTATCACCAATAACAAAAGCGAAATAGTAGTGCATTACTTTCATTAATTTCTTAAGATTAGAACCAATCTTCTGTTTTTCCATAGATGCAATATATTTGTAACCCTAATATTTTTACACATATTCTACAGTAACGTATCTATCGTGTGAAAACAAATTAGGTGTACTTTGAAGATTTTTCCTTGCAATCAGTTCAGTCAATCATCTGTTTAGAGCCTAGCACAATTACGAGGTCCGTCGGCAATAGCCCTCGTGTTGCTTCTAGTGCGACGTTAATAAAGCTAAACTAAAACTAAAACAGTCAATCATCTAACGTTACAGAATATGTTATTAATGCTTAAATAATTTTGAAAATCCCATCCATAATAACTGACTATAATAAATTTAATTACATAAAGGAACATCCAATGCTTTTAAAATACTTTCGTAGTCATATCACGCAGTAACATTTTAAAAAAAATAACTATAATCTTTTTTGCATTCTGAACTCAATGAATCTGATCAAAAGAAAACTTTTACAATTCGAGATGTTTTTTAGAAGTTCTTAATTGAATAAATATAAAAATAGTTCTTCAAAATCTGTATTTTCGTCTTAGAAAAAAAAAGGCTTCAAACAAAAGTAATAAAATCATTCCTTTTTCAATACAATGACTTTCGATCGTATTGATTTGATTTGCATTCTTTTTTTCTTACCCCCACCCCTTTCTTCTCAATTTCAATGAAAGAGAGAAATAATATATATTTTTTCTCGATTGATTTCTCACTCTTACCAAATTGAATTTTTCAAAAGTTTTTATGAGTTCAATTGTTCTAAATGAAATGTGAGACAATATTCTTCTCTTCTCGCTATTTTCAGATAAAGAAATACGCATTAAATTATTTTTATATATATATTTTAAATAGCAGAAAGTGTCTTTTGTTATGTCTTTAATGAGTTTTTTTCCCTGTAAAAAATTTAAAAAAATCGTTTATTGTATCCCTCTCTAAATAAGATTTCAAAAGTTTCTTTCTTATAATGCAAACAAAATAATTGTTTTTATAATACTTTGATGAGCTTTTATTATAATTTTACACCTTCAAAAAGAATGACAAAGTAATTTATTTTTTTTATGGAGAATAATCTATAAAAAATTTCTTTTTGTTTTTGTAAATATTTACTCTCCAAATAGTTATAATTGTCCCGTCTAATTTATTGAAACAATATCAATAATAATAATGATATATATATATATACCCAACTATTTTTTACGCTATAGATACGGTAATCAAAAAACTATGCAAAAAATTAGCGTTAAAATACATGCGACTTATGGTAAATTTGGAGATGTGTTAAACAATATTAAAAAAATGGTGTGAGATGAAAAATATCTAAATATTTTCCCAAAAACACCAAGCAAAAAATGTAATAATAAAATCCATATTACATATTTGTAAAACAAAAACAATTCATTTTTATTGTAAAAATAAATTTTAAAAATTAGTGTACAGTGAAAATTCAATCTATAAGTACATACAACATATAAAAATTAAAATTGAAAATTAGGAATAAAACTGTTAACTAACAACTATTCAATCGCTACTCGATAACAAGCGCGTACGTTTATTACGAATTGGATCAAAAATGCTATCATGAGTAAATGTGTCAGTTATGTCTAGCAAAACTGTCGGCGTTGATACAAATGAAGAATTTCGTTCAGTATTAACAGCCTCTGTTGTTTCAAAGTCTGTTCTTAGCGGCATTTTTTCCCCTTTTTTTTGGTTTCTCAAGTTGCTTATATAATTCTTGATATCCTGCTACACAAAACTTAAACTTCCATTGAAATTTTAATGCACGCTCTGTGTCAGAGTCATGAATAAGAAAATGTTGTTCCATGCTTGTAGCAAATTTCAAGACCTCGTGAGTTAAATCAGTTGTTAATAGCCGAACTTATTCTTCGACTTCGTCATTATCGACTTCTTTGTTACCAAAAACTGTCATAAATTCGATCAAATCGTCCTCACCCAAAGGGATTTCTAGCATCAATTCTTCGATGTCAGCCATTTTCATGTTGTTAAAACCTTCGACATCAATTGCATTTAACAGTTATAATTTCAGAACACACAGCTGGTTTTTGTACTACGAAACTTTCACTTTTGACGCATACTGGTAAAATATTTTTCCAACAAGCATTGAAGGTGATTGGCGCAACTGTTTGATGGCAAAAGAAGCACGTGTAATACAATCCATAACCGCAAGGTTTCTGCATGCTTCCACAACTGTCAAATTTCTTTCTTCCACTGAGTCTAAAATATATTTAAACATTTTCTTTATGTAGTAAATTCTTTTTGTTTGCTATATGCGATCTCCTCAGTATCCTCCAATTTCCCACTCCCCATGGAATATGAAATGTCTTTGTCACATATGTCCCCCTTTTTAGGAGCGGCAATCGTTTCTTAGAAGCTTGATGTGTTTGGGATGACTGACTTCCTCCCATTTCGAGAGACCACATTTGCTTCAAAAATCTTTTTTCCGGAGAGTCTGCATTTTCTTATGTGAGTAATGTAGTAGTTTTGATTGTTGTGTTTTATGGTTCATTATATCTTTCAAACATAAATAAACAGAATTTGAAAAAGAAATGGAGGGTCTCTGATCTCAATTGGGTGAGGTTGAAACTTAGGAAGATTGATTCAAACTAGGAAAGGAGCACCTGATGAAGTAATGGATAGTATTCACGATAGAGAAAGTGAATTTGATCAATGCGAAGAGGATGAAACGCTTGATTCGGAAGGTAACACATTTATTTGGCCAAATAAAACCATTTGGTATTAACAAATATTAAATCACAGGTTTAAGGTGTTCTCCTAATGCAATAACTCATTTGCCAGGACTGAAAACTCATTGCATGAAATATAGCAAATTTTCTAGAAAGTTGGGAGCTGCTTTTGACTCAAAAATTGTTACAAAGTCAATGAAATGCAGTAATATTTATATTTGAAATACATTAGAAAATTTTGCAAGGTATCCAGACACAAGAAAGACGGTTCAGGTGGAAATCAAAGCTCTTTTTGGACTTCTATATGTGTAGCGTTGCTATCTACTATGCATCACGATGACGCATTTGATGAAAATAGTATCGATAATAAGCTCAACATAATTCAATTTTACAAACCGGCGAAAGGGAAAATAGATCCTGGTGATGAAATATCAGTATATTCTACTGTGTGTAAAACCAATAGATAGCCGATGGTATTTTTTTTATTGCGTACTGAACGTCGCCGGAATAAATTCCCGAGTTCCTCTAATGTTCAGTAAAAACCCACCTTTGCATCATAAATAATTCGAGATAAAAACCAACTTTTTTATATGGTGGCAAAGTTTACTAAAAAATTATTGAGTAGCTAAACTAAGGTTTTATTGTTTAAATACAAAGTAGAATTTTTTACTGAGTTAAAAAAGGATCCGAGAGAGTTTATAAGTAATAAACTGTGCTATCCTGTTCTTGACATCTATTCACTTGGAGTTTTGAACTTACGGACAATTTGATTATTCAATAAGGTATTGTAATGCTGGGCTCACCGAAAGTCCAAAAATACTATCGAAACTTGGAACGTATATCGAGAAAAAAATGAAAGAAAGTTTGTGACGTTGTAGCACGTTTATGATACAGTACTCTTAAAATTTAGGATCATTCAAAAAATGTGCCATTTTTCTCTTAAACAAGTAAATTTTAAAAACCATTTAGCATTACAATACAGGAAACGAAACATGGAACACATTTTACATCGAAAAAAAAATGATTCCTATAAAAATAGGTAAATTTATAAAAAGTGCTGCTTATTAAAAGATAGGGAAGTCAGAATATAGAATTAATGTTCGAGAGTTTTGCTATCGAAAAAAGTGTTCCAATTTCGGGTCCTATTCTTTAACATTGCGCACACAAAGACAGCCTCAACCAATCATTTGTCTTAACACAAACACTCAAAGTGATATTTTTTCTGCCATTATGCGACAAAGAAACGAATTCGCATTGCCCTCTACTGGTGAGACTTGGCAACAAACGAGCGGCTTTTTGGAACACTCCGATGCAATTTGTGCAGGTGCTGCGGGCAACCAGAAACAATGGGTCCTTACGCTCCCCATATTGATGGCGTCGCTGATCGCACTTTTTCGCCCCCTGCTACTGACGTGCAATCGGTCATTGCTGCTTTAATAACAAATTCTGGGACAAAAGGAGCGAACTGCAGCGAAATGTCGCCAGTTATAATAAACGTTTCGCTTCGTCCAAGAAGAAAAATTCAAGTGGTTTGCTTTGGCGAAGAAAGTCATCAATTAAAACTGCAACAAAATATTTTTTTATGATTTTTTTATTTTCAAATTTTATACTGGAACATTCAGAAGTTTGTAATTTTTTTCCGTATGATTTTATGCAAAAGAAAACAATTGGTGAGTTATTGCAAGCTCAAATATCTTTTGGCGTTCTTTTTTTACCACATAAGAGCTCGGGATATAAAATTGGTTCTTTATTCTTGCTCCCTTTCGTTTTTTAAAAAAAGAGAAAAGGATTTTGACAAATAATTTTTAAACTCATTTTTTCTATATATTTGAGAGTGATGAAGTATTTAAGGAACAATAATGCAATATTTTTAAAAAAAATCCCTTGAAAAATATATTGACGAATCATGAAAAGAAAGTTCTTCTCCATTAAGCCCACAATCTACCACCTATTTTGAATTCTAGAACGTAAATTGATACCTCAATCAATTTCTAATACTTACTCAAATCAAAAATTTTGGACTTATTTGTATTCTGTCGAAAGTACATATACACTCTGTGAGAGACAGGCGAGTAACTTAAACATACTCTTTTATCATCTTCTGTCAAATACTTTTTAACTAGAAAGAAAATTATTCCCATATTAAAAAAGTCTTTTACTTAACAGTTAATCTTATGGAATCAGGAAACCATTAACTGCCTATTTTATATCGTTTATTCAATACAGTTTCTTTTTTAAAACAAAGAAGAAACTTATATTAAATATACATCTGATTTACATACAGGCATACTTTGGGACTTAAAACCTCTTCAAATGCTGTGAAATCCTATACAGGAATTAAAATAAGCAGTTTTGAATCTATATTTATGAACAATTTATTCATGGTTATTAAATACCTTCTGAGTTTTAAGTAATTCAGAAATTTATACATATGGCGTTTGTTTTATCATATTTACCCTTTCAAAACACTTGGAGTCTTTCTTTCTAATTGCCTAGCGTGAAATTCTCTTATTATGAATGAACATATCTTATGCATGTTTGATTAAATCATTGAAGTAGGGTTTCACGAATTGTACTCATAAGAAACGAAGAATTTAGAACTGGTGGTAATTGTAGAGTTAGAAGATGGTAGTAAAGATAATGATATGAAGTTATCAAAAGAAGATCTGCATTAGACCTGCAAGGAGTAAGGAGATTTTGGGTCAAGGACTTGAACTCATTTGGTTCGATGAATTGGTTACTTAATTTGCTGAAGATGTGTTTAGACAAGTTTTATGCACATAGTAGTGTAAGAATGAATAAAATAGAATAAAATTGAAATATTCATAATTTGAATACAAACAAATTGGTTATTGCCTTTAAATATTAAGAAGACCAGAAAGTAATGACGTTTTTCGGCATTGCATTCAAACAGATAAATTTTTAGCTAGTTTTTATTTTTAATCAATGATGTGATCACCCTCGTTATCAACAACCTTTAGCCATCTAGTGAGCAAATTTTTAATGCCGGATGTATAAAAATGAATTGGATTTTGAGTAACATATCTGGATATAATATTTTGGACATCATCTAATTTTACAAATTTTTTGCAACTTGGAAATTGTTGTAGTGATCGGAATAAAGGAAAATCTGATGGCGCAGTATCGGGAGAGTATGGTGGGTGAGGCAATACCTCCCGTTTCAATTCATTAATTTTATCTCGAGTTTGTCTTGGGCTGCGCGGTCTTGCATTATCGTGTTGCTGAATGACACCTTTTCTGTTGATGATGGCTGGGCAATTTTCAATTAAAAATTAATTTACGCGATCCAATTGTTCACAGTAATGGCCTGCATTTACAATTTGTCCAAGTTTCAGCCCTTCAAAATGAACGACCCCACGAATACTCCACCAAACACACAAAAACGTCTTAGCTGAACTTCTTGGCGATTCATTTGGAGAGAGCTACTGCCTTTTGTGCTTTGAATTATCAAAAGGGACCCATTTTTCATCTCCACTGATCAAGCGATCAAAAACCGCTTCTGTGTTGTGCCGCAAAAGCAATAAGTTGCATGTGATGGATTGGTTAGTTTTCTTTGGATAGATTATGCGGTACCAAATACCTTCTCTGCTTACTTTACCAATTTTCTTCAAATGTTCTTCGATGGTTGACCAAGGTTAGGTAAGAATGTTTGACTGCTCCTCGATTGTCTGCTACGAATTTGATTCCACTACCTGCCCTTAACATGTCATTGTCTAAAGCAGTTGGTCTTCCTGATCGGTATGAGTCAGAAAGACCAAAATTACCGGATTTCAACTTAGAAAAACATCCTTTGACAGTAACGAACATCTAAAGCGTTTGGATAAACATCGCAAATGTTTTTGGTAGCAAACGTTGCTCTACTATCCTTATGAAATTCAAAAAGCATAAGTTACCGGAAATGTACCTCTTCTGGTATTTGGCTGGCTATTTCACCTAAAATTGAAAAATATATATATATATTTACTAGTAAACAAGTCACTCTAACCTTAAAAAGTCTTTGGCACGACTTTGAAGTACACAATGAGCTGATAAATGACTAACGAATATCGACATGTTCAGAAACTACATTACTTTCCTTTCCCTCTAATAGTAGAAAAGCGTTACAAACATATGCATTAATGGTATATTTAAAGAGTTAAAAATTTACAACAAAATAGGTAAAAGGAAATAGATTTTAGTAGGTCAAACATTTTAATAACTTTTATTTTTCTAATATGAATATTTGGATTGTATACGAATCTACATTTCTCAAAGAGTGAAATTTCCCATTTAGTATTCTTTTAAGTTATTTTAATATCGATCAGTGCAATTACCTGCATACTCAACCATTTTTTATTAATGAATCTTTAAAAAAATCTTTAACACTCTCATAATTAAGATGTATTAGTATTTTTTCTTGTATAAATGATTTCGTAATAATTAAAAATAATGTTGATATTGTGCAATTGCGATGCAAAAATGTGAGTTTAATATTTAAGTACAGTTTTGTGCTAAATTTGAGTATAGTATATAAGAGTGTTATAAATAGTATTTAGCACGATATTAATTGAGTTGTTCATTTAAAATTATATGAATTGTGTGTGGGATAGTTCATTTTTTTCTGTTTCATTGTTGTTTTGTTTTCGAATTTTCTTTTATTTTACTTTTTTTCATTTTTCTTCAGCTTGCTCATAATTATATTGATATTATTATTATTTCCCTTGATATATATATATATATATATATGAGTGTGTGTATTTAATTTCATATTAAGGTTTTACAAATGAATTCTATAAATCAATGAAATCGTAGAATTCTTATTTAATAACGTTAATTTCTTGTGAATTATCAATGTTTCAATTTGCTTCGATGAGTATTTTGCATTGTTTGACATCATGCAATTTGTAATTATAATTTGGCGACCTATTTTAAAAGTCCCCAAATTTATCACCATGATCACCAACTTGTTATCAAGCTACGTATTGGACTTCATTCAGAACACTATATAAATATTCCTGGCTCGAATAAGACTCGGGAGTGAAGTGTTCTGCGAAATAGATTGAGTAGACTGTTAATCTACAGGGCATTATGAACGAAGCCTTTTATTTCTATAGATTAAACTAAATGACAAAACGCCCGCCAAGCAATCCGCCAAGTAGAAACAGTATTGGTCTTGGAGCTTAGTTTGTTCCTTGAATCGAAGGAACAGAGAATAAATTCTATGGGCAACTATAAAATTAAACTTTTTAAGCAATTCAACATTGAAATTAGGTATCTAATATAGTAATTAAACTCTCATTAAAACATTAATATTAATGATCTTCCAACTTAATTCATAAGAATGCACAAACTGAGGCAGACATTTTCTATATGACAGCCTATTTTCAGATTATAATATGCATATTCATTTTCTACCATTCAACAAACCCAATTCCATTTAAAATGCACGATGAAGCTCAAAAAGCCTGCTTTCAGACCGCCAATCCCTTCCTATTAGTCGAAAATTGAATTACGATGAATATAATCTATTCCACAGAATATCTGGATTTTCAAACCACATATTTAAATCTCGTTTAGCTGGAATCGTGTAGGATAAGTGTCGGTAGATAATTTATTTGCTCTACATGACTCGGGGGATTTAGTTTACAGATGAAGGCTGATAGATTTGATGCTGCCTTATTTAAAAATAAATTTAATTGAGTTTGTTTCGCCAAAGTATCGGACAGTTGCTATTCCGGTAACTTCCTCAGTTCGGAAACTTTTGTTTCACAAAAGAAGTAAAGTTAAAGTTTTCCCGATTATTAATGTGTTTATGAAATGATAGACTATGATTTAATGCAAATTAATACCTTAATTGGATATAAATGACTTAGAGATCTACCGAATAGTTTGAACATATTATTTAATGTTTCTCCGTTACTTCTTAGTACAATCTATTAAAATGCATTTTAATTCTAAGTAAATATTTGATTTTAAATCGCTCTAAATATTTTATAATTTAGAAGAAAATTGAATATTTGTGTAAAGTATAATACATATTAAAAGCTTGCGCATAAATTATATTAAAAACATTTAATTAACTATTATCCTTTTGGGTTTCCCTATTTTAAAACCTGCTCATTACAATTCTGTGTTTAATACTGCTAAATACAGTTACGCATGGCGTTTGGAATTTGTTGTTTTCTCTGATCAGTGACATCTGTTACTGTAATGATTGTTTTACAGGCAATATGAGATAGATACGGATGATTAAAAGTAATGCTAGATAAATATGGGTGACGTTGAGGACAAAGGAGGTAATAAATTTGATCACGAAATGTCACCACATTTAGTGACAAAACTTTGATAAAAAAAAAAGACTAAAACAGGAATAAGCATCTAGATTCTAGAAGAATCCATGTACACACAATGTGCGACAATTAAATAAGCAGATTAGCCTTAAAAATTAGCTTTATTGAAAACATTACACAATACCTTTTAGTCCCCTTCAACACACTCCCTTTCCCTGTATCAATACATCGCTACATACGAGTTTTCCACTGTTCACAGCAGTGCTGCAAGTCATTAGGTGTCACCTTCTGTAAGTCTTTGTCAAGTCACCTTTTGCCTTTACCTCTTCCACAGACTGAAAATGTTCTCCCTTCAATGCTCTTTTCACTTTTGGATACAGGTAGGAGTCGCATGGTGCCAGATCTGGTAAATACGGTGGATGCTCGAGCCCAGTAAAGTGTTTGACCGCCAAGAACTGTTTCACAGTGAGCTCATTGGGCGACAGCGCGTTGTCTTGGTGCGTGATTTTTTGGTACTAGTTTTGCTCTAACTTTCGTCATTATCAAATCCTAGGTCAAACTTTTTTTTATTGTCTTTTTTTCTATGTTCCTAATGTTCGAGATCATCTGAACACTCAAACGTCGGTCTTAATTAATTAATTTCTTAATGTTTTCATCAGTTCTTGATGTCAGAGGTTCACCAGAAGGTTCAGAATCTTCAACAACTTCCCGACCTTCCAAAAATCATTTGTGCCATTCAAAAATTTGACTACGTGACATGCAATTATCTCCAAACATTTTCTTTAACAATTTAAAACATTAAATTGGAGTACTTTTTTTAAATTTCAAATTTATGCGCTGCTCGATTTTCAAACTTATCATGATCGCTGGACACAATAATTTCTTAGTCAAATAAGGATAAAAAACAAACTGAACTAGATAGAGGGACGGAATAACGGGCCACCTGCACCGAAACATCAAGGTCAACTACATTCCATTCCCACTCCTCCTCACCAAGCCTAGCGGCTAGGACATGCGCAGTCCGGTTATTTAACTGTCACACTTTGTATACTTGAGCCACAGCATGAATCGGTTAGAAAGTGTTTGCATACGCTTTGTGCTAATCCACACGAGATAATTATTAATTATTACGTGATTTGAATTGTTGTGTTCAGGGATTGTGTGAACTTTGAGCTGGTGTTATAATGCATTTTTACATGTATGTATCAATTGCTGCCTGTTAAAAAGAAGTATAGTATATTTGCTACAGAGTTTCAAAATAAAGTTAGATTTCCTTGGAAGGAATCTACTTATTTATCGGGTTGATGTTTTCTTCACTATGAAAGATATAATCTATTCTCAACGTATTAACTTCTTCCATTTTCTTACTTTTATCTCACTTCTTTAAGATGCTTTAGTTACTTAATCTTTAATTACCATTTCCCCCTTTAAACTTCAGACAAAGAATAAACTTAGTTGTAAGGCAATAACCACTTTATTCCTTTATTCCTTAGGTCGCTGTAGCCTAGTCGTCTGGGTCGCGGACTGCGGATTCATTGAGCCTTGATGCCACTGAAGACCCACCGTGTAGTCGGGGTTGATGCACGTTAAATCTGTCAAGGTTCAATGTCCTCCTGTTGGCTTGGTGTATAAGTAAGTAGAAGGAGGTGTTGGCTCAGGTGTCATTCTCGTCACTTGTTCGAGGTTCAAAATTACGAGGTCCAGAGTCAATAGGGGTTCGTAAAAATACTCAACAAATTCCTTAATTATTTTTATTTTTATAACATTTCTTGATATTTCAATTTTCCTTATTGTGTATTTAGAACTGTATACCTTGAAAAATTTACTTGATGTTATCTATTAATATTACATTTTTTGTTCACGGGTTTGTGGTCGCTTTTTGTATTGTGCCATTTGGCCTATTATACATATTTTTTCTGCAAGAAAATTTCTGCTGGTAGTTTTTTATTCTTGCCATGTACATTTTCTGCTCTGCAAAAACATTGTGTACTTTATTTAATTTTGATAACGAAATTTTATAATATCTTAAGTTCTTTTGTCAATAAATGCCGAGTGCGGGGGTGATAGTCTTCGGGGACGCGGTTTGTAGCTCTAAGCTGATTCTGTGAATTCGGTCCTCTTGGATATTCTGTCAATAGCCCTTGTGTTGCTTCTAGTGCGACATTAACAAAAGCAATCCAACCAATCCAATAGTATTTATATTGCATTACATTGATGGGCAGCTCAGTTTGTATCTAGCTTGCCTCACCTGCAATCCGTAAGCAGTTCATCTTCTACTAGTAGTAATAATATAATTTGCTCATTCATATATATCACTGCTTTACATTGAGAAGCAGTGCAGTTAAAGGTAGATCATTACATATATGTATACATATACAGGGTGCTTCAAAAAAATGTATACACACTTTGAACTTCCATAGAAAATTTATTTACCGTTCTACAAAGTTAAATTTCAGGAAAATAGAAAGTTGAAAGTCCAATGTAATTGAAACATAAATAACAAATGTTAATACTGTTCAA
>BMAW01022078.1:105317-126205 GCA_019974015.1 Nephila pilipes
TAAGTATTAGGAGAACAAAAATATAGGATGCATAAAAATGATTATATTAATGTTTTATTCAGGACTTCGTAAATGAACAATGTATTTAAAATGTCAGAGAAATAAACAGACAATAGAAATTGATTGTGTGAAGTCTATTTCATCTCTGATGCTCATTGATTGTCCTGAAGGGTCATTATGAAGGCACCACGACAAAGCATTAGAACATTCAATTATGACAAAGTGAAAAAATAATAATAAAATAAAACATTTATGTTAATAAATAATGGTAACTGAGACCTTAAAATGATTCAAATTTTGCCTTTTTTTTTATTCTGCTGCTATAAAGTAGTGGACACTCTTCTTATTCGACTGAAGTTTTACTTATGAGAATTTGATATATAAACAGAAAGCTAGAAAATTGTATTACAAAATTATAAATATAAGCATTCCACCATAGAAAAAATATGTGTACAAGTGTTTTTCTGAAATGTGTATTTGTGAGGACTCTTGAACACTTTCTTCAAAACGTAATTTATTAATAGGATTGATATTTTCAAGTTATAATATGTGGTTATTTATTGTATGGTGAACTTATTTTTTTAAAATAAACAATCACAAATGTTAAGCATTGTTAAGCATTCGTATTAAAACTAAGATCAATTTAAATTATGAGATTTAATTATTTAAAAAAAAATTCTAAAATTCTAAAAATAGAATAATGTTTAGTGTATAGAATGTTATGTTTATGTGTGTTCTATTATAAATTCTAATATAAATTTAGTAGATTTTACGGAAAAATGTATTTAAAAGTAAATACGTAATTTATTAATGTAAAACTACTTATTGTATATTATTCTCACATAATTCTTTGTGCTCATAAATGTGAATTTCTTTGTTTAAACAGATACGTAATTACATGAATATCTCAAGATTAAAATAAGACTTTAGATTAATTTTTTAAAAAAAGGAGGATTTTTGAAAATTGGCATAAATTAACCCATTCCTTCAATGCGGAACATGTCTCAATTAATTTAACATATAATTATCCCACATTTTCTTGATGTGAAAGGATTTGAGATATTAAAGAGATTTTACTTTCCTGAAAATAGTATTTTAGTTTTTGTATTGTATGTCCATTTAATTTCAAAACTTTTTAGAAAATAATTTTGTTCTTAATGTACCAGTTTGGAATTAGACATGTAAGATACATAATTTTCCGTTTGAAGTTTCTGCACGGATTTTCTCAAAGACATTTATAAGTTAATCCGCTGTTGTTTATTGAATTCATTGTTCTTAATATTTCTCGCACGTGCCATTCATTTCATAAACATTATTTGCTAAATCTCTACTAAAATAATTCATGATATATAGTTTGTAATGATTTGCGTACAATGCCGACGATACATGTAATAAATTTATTTTTAAATGTTGAATTATTCGTGTATCATGCAGAAGACATTTGTTTCAAATTGATTTTCATAATTTTTAATTATAAAAGATGCAGACGATACTTGTTGAAAATGGATAGTATTATTGCACCATTTTTTTTTCAAATTTATTCTTTTTTGGAATGGCAACCAAAGTATTTATTTTTCTGAGTATTACAATTATTTAAGTGAGTTGTTCTAAAAGTTGAATAAAATAAAGCGATTTTGTAGTTTGTGTTAATTTCAGTTATATTTTTTAGAAACTAGCACGAACATTGGTATTGTGGTAGTTAAGTATCTTTTTTTTAGTGAAGCAGAAAAATCGCGTGTATGTGATTTGTAGATTGGCATACATTTTAAATTCTACAATTTAGATATCTATCGTCTGAAATTTCAATTTGAGTTCTTCTTTTAATACAATATTATTTACAAAAGAATTTCTGATTTAATACAAATGTAGCTGAAAATCGATGACATAAAACTATAAGAAATACAAATTCGAAAAAGTAGTTTAAAAGTGAGTATTATTTTTCACATTATAGATAGTATTATATACTTAAAATCATTATGTTTTTACAATAGATTCAGATGCCTTTGATAGAACATAAGTTTTATAAATTGCGGGTAAGGAAAAAATGTGCTCTGAAATAGTTTGCAGTTACATTTCGGGATATACTAAGAACTAATTTTACTTAAATATAGGAAAAGTATTTTTATGATTATTTTCGTTAGATTTAAGCCCTATAGCTTAGAAATAACCCTCAATTAAAGAATTAGTATTTACAAATAATAACCCATAATCCCATCACTCTAAAATATTGAAGATAATGAAAATTTTGTTCTATTTAACTTGTGGTTGTTAAATTAAATAACGCGTATTGTCAATGCTATCAGATAAACTCTTTCGCCCTGTGCACATTTAACGCAAACTCGGAATCATAGGGCATTTCTGTTTCATAAAACCCTTTCTGTTTGTAGGTTATTAAACAACGATGAAACTAATCTTTGCCAGTCGATATCTGGACTTTGAAGCTCGTGTTAAATCTCTTTCAGCTGAAGTGAAATTGAATAAGTAATTAGCTTATACAATATATGTCAATAAGGGTTATAATTGACAGAATAGTCTGCATATCCATCAACAAACTTTTCTCAAATATGGAAATATTTACAGTTGTTGTATGATAGAAACAATAGGAGATGAGTAGTTGCAGTTGTAAAATATTACTAAATGGAGATAGTATTCTTTGTTTTTCCGAGTATTAATGTTTCTTAAGCGGGTATGCTACCCTCTGCTGTTTAAAATAAAAAAGCTTGGTTAAAAATCTGAAATTCTTAATTCCACTTCTCTAAATTTTTTTCAGAATTGGACAGTATGTTTTACAGGATTTAAATTTGATAAAGGTGAAAATTTTAAACTTATCTAGTTCTATTAAATGAAATAATGACTGTATGAATTACAACATGATAAACAACTTTATGAAGAAACTAATGAAGAAACTAATTTATACAATTTCATTTTAATACACAATAGATATACTCATAGTAAAATTGTACTTCATTTTTAACATCTTAAACGTTACAAGTCGTTATTTCAACTTCAACTGCTTTCTGAGCTGACAGAATTGCAACTATCAATTTAGCACCCATTTTAGCCTTTCAGTCACTGACGCAAAGCCCGTGGGAGAAGTACGTCAAGGCTATTTATGGCATGTTTGTATGACAGGGATAAAGTTACGTTGTAAATCTCTTCTTTTAACATTTGCTTCTTTTTTCATTACTAAACTTGGTTAGTCAACAACGAAAAATACACAGTCCAGTGAAAAGTGTGTCGAGTCCAAATACAATTTAGTAAGGAATTGTTTTTATTTCTTTTTTTCCCTGAATATGAAAGTTCATATCACTTTCTATGTGGTTAAACTACCTAAACACGTCAGAATTAACTTTTACTAAAAGCTAATTTTACTTATCTGACGGAACCGAATGGTTTCGTGTCCTTAACTGATATATATATATATAATTATATGAATGAAATGAATCTACTATGACCAATTAAGCATCCTATCAACTTTAGCTGTAACAACATTTAAGTAATGAAGAATGCGAGTGGAAACCAAGCTCAACTAGTTGTCTCTATTTACTATTCATTTATGAAATCGCCGCGGAAAGCCGGCCGACCGGGCAAAAGCAAAAAAAAAAAAAAAAAGGTTTTCACACAATAGGCCGTGAACCACATAGTGTCTCCTGCACTGGTGAGTCGATAAAAAGTACAATTTTTCACTGTGTGTCCCATTATATATTAGGGATTTTCCATAATAGACGTCTTAGAATACGTGGTACAGGATTAGGGATTCTAGGGAATTTTAACAAAAGACATGGAATCTAGTAGGGATTATTTTGGTAGATTTACGACCATGGGAAAGCGGATTAAACAAATTTTATGAGTGCGCGATCTAATAAATAAAATGATAATTTGAATTGGGATCAGGATATAAGGATGAACTCTTTACTTTTAAATTAAGATGGAATGAGATATAATAGAAAATTGAATTTATTATTAAGAGAAATTATGAAAAGAAAGTTAAATCATTACACCCCCACCCCCACACACGCACACACATATATATATAATAGAGTCACTGACAAAATGTTAAGGCTATAAGAATTTTTAGTCTACCTAAACGTGTAATCGGAGAAGGAGAAAAAAGTTGCATAAGCAAATCGTGTAATGCCGTCAAAATCAGATTAGATGCATATTATTGCAAGATTTTGGTTTATCATAAGAGAACAGCTGTAAAGTCTAAATAAGCGCGTACGAGAATGCGACAGATTCTATGATCACGTATTATTTAACATCTGGAATTTAGTTTAGGTACGTGTCATAGATAAATACATAAAATAAAAGGACAGTATAAGCAAATATGATTTTCTCTTTCAAAAATGATTAAAAAATGTTTCTTTATACTATACAAGCATGGATGAATTGATCAACTTTAAAAAAAAATCGTCCTTATTGGAGCGGAAAGGAAAATAATTGAAGCAATACGTTGATTAAATAAGCGTGAATACCTATAATAATGATCCTTGTTATTATGGTTCCAAAAACACACTGGGATAAAAGAAATCATTGTCTGCTCGAGAAGACAGAATGATTCTACTGAAAGCTCGATGCGAAGCAATGACTTCCGCACGAATTTTGCGTGAAATTTCGCTGAGTGGTCACGTGCGGACAATGTAATGTTGGCCTAAACTAGGGTTGGATTTTATTTAGAGAAAAATGTTCAGAAAATCACTATTATCAAACAAGCAAAAAAGGCTCGTTTAATGCTTACTCGAAATCACGTGTCTTGGATTAAAAAAAATAGAAAACAATCATTTTTTTAAAACAAAATTTTCTTTAACCTGATGGGATAAATTATTATTGGAACCACTTAAAGAATAACACACATCTCTAAGACAGAACGAATGTGGTTCTGTTATAATGTGGGATGCCTTCGGATGTGATGGTCAAATGGATATTGTTTTAGTAAGCGGTCGAATGAACTCCGTTCATTATCAAGATACGTTTGTCGAGCATTTACTGCTTACGTCACCAGTTATCGGTAGTCAACATTGGATGTTTCTCTAAAACTATGTGTTTCTTTATCGTTCCACAGTTGAGTGGATAAAAGCGAATGGAGCTTATACATTGGATTTTCTAAATGCCTGATACTAAACCCAATAAAGAATGAATAGGGATATTTAGCTCGGTCACTTAGGTAACGGTCAACAGTACAATGGTGTTCTCCAACTAAAATAATTGATTTTAAGATATCCGTAAATCTTCGGAGAATATTTTTGGAATTCATTGATATTTGCTATCAAAATATTTTTTAATGTTAAAATATAACCTAAAACTATGAAAAACACATTTAATAATCTGCTTTTAATTAAAAAATTAATTTTGGAGTGGAAGACATGTTAAAAATTGTATATAAATTGATTATCAGATTAACGCTCACAACTCAAAAGTAAACAAAAGTATATAATTCTGTCAATTTTATCGTATTCATCATAACATTGTTTGGGGCTGGTACTACTTTCACGATGAAAATCGTATTACTACAATTTTTATTGCGTTTCGAGACAAATAACAATTAAAAATCAGAAAGGATTTACAACAATACATGGTTTACACCTTTGTTACTAAAAGCGTATCAATTTTACAACTATGAAAGTAGTAGGAGATCTTAAGAACTATATAAGGAAGATACTTGCAAAATTTAAATTAATTCGGTTCGTAACTTTTTCTGGTATCTACGTTGCCATATGTGAATATGTCGAGAAAACTCATTCAGAGAAAAATCAAAAACAAACTTTCAAATGGAAATTAAAAATTAGCTACCGAGTAAAATTCAAATCCCTGCAACTGAAGTTCTAAATAAGGTATAAGCAAAAATAAAACACTATTAGAAAGAAAAAGTTTAAATTTTAACCTGACATTCAAATTAGAAAATCAAAAATTTTGACAAAAATGACGTTTTAAAGGTGTACGGATATCTTAAATCAGTGAAATAACATACGTGTAAGCTTATTTCACAAACTGCTTGACTCAATGGTAAGTTGAAAATTTGATGTAAACAAAAATCATGGTGTTCCAACGAAGCATTGAGGTCGTTTTTCCTTACTTCCATTTGTGACCCTAACATTATGTCGCACACATTTTTTTCCTATTTTATATTTGTTTTAAATAAATCAAATCTTTTTTTGTTCAGGCTATTTTGAATGCAATAATTGTTTAAATTTACTCTTGTGTACCGTTTTTATTGCGTTTAAAGCTTTTTCATAATTTTATGTTAAGTTATCAACGAGCGTCTCGAGGCCTTAAATTTTTGTCGGTGACTATAGTTGAGGGTTCGAATCAAAGTCCTTTTCCAATCCCTTCTAGGATCAATGATTTTTTCTTCGGTAACGAAAAGTTAGTTCCGATATCCCATTTTGATTCACTATCACTATCACTCTCTTTAGTTGTACCACTGATCTTCTAATACTCATTTCATTGGTTTATTTGAATGTAATGTGTCAAATTTATTCCCAACCCTTCATAATTAAAGTCTTATCAACATAAGTCACGTTTCATTTTAGTGGAAGGAATTTAAAACAATCAGAAAGAGTACCAAAACATTATGGAGGGAAAAGTGAGGTCAAATCTAGGGTAAAAACGTAGGGATGATATCAAAGGTTTAGCATGCCTTATTCCTTTTTTATTACATTTGTACAGCATTTTTATTTTTCCTCAAGTAATGTCAGACGTGTTTAGCGTTATTTAAATCTTAATTCTGCAAGCTTTATGTAGGTTTGCTACAAAACGCCCTGTAGCGTTCCATTAACTTGAGTAGATTATTACAATGAGAAATGTTATCAATAAAATACATAATTTTAAAAAAATTCTGCTAGTTTCCAACCCATTAATATTCTCTTTTTATTTTAAATAATCTTCAAAGATGAGTTCAAGTGTTCTGAAATAAAATGTTAAAATTGTGTTTCTATAAATCTTAAAAGAAAAATAATCAGGATCATGTTTTATTATTACCAGGTTATTATAAGAATTCATTGACTGCTTCCATAAATCATCCATCAAATTTTTAAAAGAAATCAAGTAATGCTTAGACGGTTCTTCCAAAATAAATGTTTACGTAAATTGTCGAAACTTATTTAGAATCTTTTCCTAAATATTAGCAATAAACATTCATCCTCAGTTTGAATGGAATTCCTAAGAATGCGTTGAATTAAAATTTCTTTTTCAATTTTGTAATTACCTCAGATCTTATAAGCCTTAATTAGAACCTTTTTAAACATGAACCGAGAGGATCTAAGCTATTCTCGTTAATGTTTTATCCCTCAAGAATTATTAACTCACATTTTGACACGTTTTTAAATAAGTAATTAATTTGCCATCGGCTTCTTAAGTGTTTCCCTAAAAAGTCGCCTATGAAGTTCGGGATATGTCGCTTAAGAGTTATTTTTTTCTTCTTTTTGTATCGAATAATCCTCGTTAATTAAAGAAAGTAAACATTAAAAATAATTAAAAGCTTTAGCAGTCTTACCAACACCTCACTTGACTCTTTAATTGCCTTTTTCCAAGCGACAGATTTCTTTAATTAAATTTTCTACATATTTTATAGAACATACAATTTTCAAGTTTTTATACCTGCTTTGGCAACATTATTGCAGAAATTTGGAAATTCTTTAATGTTACGCGAAATATTTTGTTTTTCACTGAAAACTTCATAACAAAAATTAGGGGAAAGTCAAAAAAGCGCATTTATAGAATGATCAATTAAATTACTTTTATTTATATAACATTTAATGCTTTTTCAAAGGTTATTTTAATCCTATAAAATATACTTTTTCTTTTGTCAGTGAGAATCTTCTATTAAAATATTCTGAAGTAATCAATGAGGAGAAATGAAATTAAAATTAATATAATGCATAAATATTACATACTCGTAAATTGATCAATAATTTTGCTGTTTTAAAAAGCAAAAGGATAATTTTATTAAAAATTACTTTTTAACAACTTTGATCTCTGAACCGCAAAAATGACATTTTATTGTGGTTATAGTAAAGGAAAACATTAAATAATTTGATGTTTTGTGGTCAATTAGATCCTTTTTTTTTGCATTATAGTAAACATTAACTTGTAATAAGCTTTAAATAATGTGAAGTCTTGTGCTTTTATCATTTATTATGTGAAGTATTGCGATCAATCAGATACTTTCTTGATATCAATATCTACATTAAAGTTAGAACTATATTTAATAATGTGAAGTTATGTGGCTTCATTTTTAAAACGTGTTGTTAAATAAATGCTTCCTTGGCTTTATAGTACAATAAATCATTAAATAATGTGAAATGTTGAAGTTTTACTTTTTAATTAATGGATATTTTGCAGTTTTTAGATTATTGTTATTTGTATCTAATTATATTTTTGCTATTTCTATTATATTAAAATGAATAAGAAATTGGATTCTTTCATGGTTATAAAATTCTAAAGCATTAAATATTGAATCGTAAAAAATAAATATTTTTTTTTGTAAAAACGAGGGAACTCTTATGTGACGAGAATATTTTTTTATTGTTTGTATAATGTTTTATCCGAATATATTTATACATGTATTCCAATGACGTAAAATGTTTTTCGATACGTATATGCTCAGCACTATAATTTATCGCACGAGGTCCTGTTAAGTGTAGAACACTGTAAATTTTGTTTGTAATTTTTTAATAGTTCCAAGGTCATTCATTAATTTACATTGTTTTAAGGATTGTGTGCATTTTTGATTTGATTCTTTACTTACTCTAATTTAATACTGCGATTTGTATCCGTAGCTGTCTTGTTGCACCAAAATATGATAAAAACTCCAGTGAAAAGATAACTATCATTTGATTTGAAAAATATTTTAAGATTAGTGATATATTAAAGTGAATTCAAAAATACTTAAATAGTAAAGAGAAATTTTGAATTTAATTTTATCTTCACGAGAGAGAATCCTGTATATTATATAAGCATATTTATAAATGGAAAAAAAGGGGAGAATTTGAAGTATATTAAAAAAAATGCTGAAGGAACAATATTTTTCATTCAGTAGGAAAAGAAAAATTTGGTTCAAACTGCGATAATTTATCTGGAACTGAAGTGAAATGCTTGTGAACAGGAGAATGACGAAAGACAACGTCAGAAATGACCATTTTATAAATGATAGTTCATTTATTCATTGGATATTTTTTCCGATAATTGGTCAGCAGCAAAAGTTGTACTACAGCGCCAAATATTGCACTCACACAGAAAATATTTCACGCCAGAATTCTTTCTTCGCGATGATTGTTGACATGTTAAGAAAAGAGTATATCGTTTAATGACACGATTTCTCAATTTTTTTTCTTCTTTTTTTACTTTTTGCCATGCATTTTATGTTTTTATAAGTCATTTAACCGATTTGTCAAATTATTGCTTATACACTACAACTGAAATTCCAACTTTATGTTTGAACTCATGTAAGGATAATTTGAAGAAATCTGAAATATTATGAGCACCATGAAAGTAAGAAACTACTGAAATTTTTCCGATTTTTTTTTAGCTTATATGCTATCTAAGAGTAGTAGATAATTGTTTTTTTTTTTTTTTTAAAAAGTGATCCTCATAAAAACGGATATATGATTTACTCTGTTTAGTTATGAAAGACTGGTTTTGCATTGCAGCTTAATCCTTTTATTAATTATTAGGAAGAAGCAATGTTGAAAACCAAAACACTCAATGAAATCATCATTAAAAATGTGTTACAATCAGTTCTTTTTTATTGAGGATTCACGGCCAGTGTTGTTTTCGTTGAGTCATGGATTCGAGTCCTGTTGCCACAAAATACTCACCATGTCGCGGAGGTGATGCATGTTAAATATAGTCGAGGTCCAAAGTTCTCCAATTGGTGTTCCAAGTTCTCCAATTCCAAAATTACGAGGTATGTCGCCACTAACCCTCATATTTATTAAATTACTACTACTTCACACTCTCCTTATATATATATATATATATATATCTTGTTCAAATTTTCAATTGTTAATAAAATGCTTTTTATTCATCCACTCCAGTTCAAATACATTTTTTAAACTTGTTGTGGATGTCACTCGATGTTAATACAGTTTTTTCAAATATTAATTCACTAATTAAATTTTAATGGGGAAAATGCAGTTTAGCCCAATCACTTGATGGGATTTCAGAAAAAGCCAAATTTGACTATATTTTTTGGCTGAACGTTAAGTCAGCGAAGCGTACTGGGGTAACCACCTTTGGAAAAATACCACCAAATAATTCCTGTCGCCAAGAGTGGTTGGGCTAAACTGCATTCCAACCATTTGATTGACCGGATGAATTGAGAAACAAGCCAATGCGTCTATTATGTCATTTGTCTTGCCATGGCAAAGTTGGTAGAGTCAATTCAAAAATAAAATGGTATTTCCACCATCCCTGGGGGTGGACTGGGTCTGTCGCAAAGAGCAATGGCCTCGTATTTCTATTATCTGTGTCATCTCTTAATGTTAGACAAAATAAAAGTTTTTTGCTAACAAGTTTTGATAAAATTGCGATGAAAAAAATTCTTGTATTTGTCTTCTCGTCTTGCAACTCAAGAGTCAAGGATTAAATGAGATCATCCAGATTAAGGCAATACTTGAGAGAGAGAGAGAGACGCTTGGTCCCAGAGACAAATCGGAGAATGGTGCGGGAATAAAAGAAAAAACAAACCAAAACGGTCAGTATGACTGGACATGTTAGTTTGGTGATTTAATGTTTAATGCCTAATTGTTTGACTGTATAAGTCCTATCCATATAATTATATCTTAATCAACATTTGCTTAACATTGTCACTTTCTATGGTTGCTGATTTATTGATTAACTCACAAGTTATAGTTTTCTTTATGAATACCCCTTGATGTGAAAGAAAGTGAGTTATCAAAAAGAGTAAAAAAAAGTTCAGAACTTCTCCTTTTACCTTGTCGGTTCCTTTGATGGATGACCTCAACAGACACGTCACTAATGCCCAATAGATGTGAGAGAGAAAACGCCTTTGGTTTGGGCATGGAAAATGTGGTGCGCTCCAAAGACAGATTGTTGATCATACATCTCAAGAAAGGCATTTCCTATTCATATGCGAATGATGAAAACATCATTCTCTTTAGGGATGAATGTGCAAATAAATATAAGGTTATTCAGGATTATTTATTCTATATCCAAATCCCGTATTTTCAAAAATAAATTATACATAATGTTAGTAATACATGCATACAAAGGGAAAATAACGAAGTTTTATATTTTGAACAATATAAGGCCCTCGTGTGTTTTTCATGACACTATTTCACGAAAGCTATCTTAGAAGTTTTCACCGAGCTACTTCGCAATGGACCAAATGATTTTATGTTACATAGATGGTCACCTAAGTCGCCTGATAAGGCCCCATGCAATTTCTAGCTTTTGGGAGTTTGTAAAAGAAAAAATGTATTACCCACAAATTTATGTGAACGTAAACAACGATTTCTTCTGCTGTACAATCCATAACCATTGTCACTACAACGCGTTTGGAAGGAATCTACAAATCGAAATGGCAGTATACCTGTAAGTAAAAGAAGTTATATCCAATACTTGTGAAAAAAAAACTTCCATATTTTCCCTTTATATTTATGTATTACTTATTTTTTGTCCTTTATTTATAAATATATGAAATTTTGAAATTGAATGAATGACTTCAAACAACCCTGTATTCACCGTAAAACAAGACAGATTACAAATAGGCTTTACGATTAGAAAATAGTAGTTTTTCTTACCTCAGTCACAACTGATGAAAGAACGAGTACGAGAATTATAACTATTATTATACATTGAGAATTTATCCCATAATGGAAACTGTGTTTGAACAGATGAACAAATACCGAGTTCTTGTGGATACCATAATTAAAAAGAGTTAAAATTGGCTTTAATGCTGTTCAGGGTTTATTAGAGTCAAAAGTAGTTAAAATAATTAATTTTTGCTGAGAATTATACATTGAATGTTTGTTAACTATTTTTTAGGAGACATTTAGTAAATGTTGGAGACACGTGACTTTTTTAGTCTAATTTAATTGGTGTTTATCTACAAGGGACACAGGAGTATCATGATATTCATCCGGAAGTTCCCTATACTTTTCAGAGTCGCAGACAAGACCAAATTTAATTTTCTTTTTTCTTCAGCTGATGTATTTTGACGTACAGGTATGGGAAGCTAATAACGCGTTATAACATAACAACAAAAACATACCTAAATCATATTGATTAATCTTGATATACTTTATAATTTATTATTAACATATGCGTTTAATACAAAATATGCAAATATGAAGCTATAATTGTTTTTAAAAATATATTTACAAATCTTTAGACTATCATTGACTTTAAGATACCTAGTGTAGAAACCGAGTTTGACATAAAGGTTAACATACTGTTTGTCTAGTACATATAATTCTCTCAGATAAGGCTAATTTGAGCCAAACTGAAAATTGAAATAAATGTGCCAAAATTGCATTTTTTATAACTAGAAATGGAAAGTGATCATTCAACAATAAGATATGAATATGAAAATTGTGAACAAATTTAGTGATAAAATTCTTTCTCAAAGAATATTGTTGTTACAATAACCATCTACTATTTTAGTTATCATTTTCATCAATCTGAACTCAAAAAATAAAGATATTCGTCACCAGTACGGCTCTAGCGTAACATTAATTCAAACAACAAAAATCTTGTTACGCAGGCAGTGTACAAAAAATAATCTGTCTTAAAAATGTTCTAATCTTTATGATTACAAAACTGTTATGCCTATGAAGGTGTATTGTAATGTTTTAATTATTGCTAAGAAATAACTGCGATATTTAGATAAGTATTTTTCTGCATAGTAAATGATCATTATGTATGTACCGTTGTAAAATACAGCAATTTATGTCAATTCTGTTTAGTTTTAGGAAGTCGGTTGAAGTAATGTACAATATCAAATAGTGTTACATATTATCTCTGAGTGCTGTAAATTTTAACTGTTACTAAAATATTTTTTAGCTACTTAAGGGGCTATTGCTTTCTTTCCTATAACTGTCTTAATTGACTATTTTTCAAATATATATATTTTGTTTTTGCGTATATTTTTGAAGTATGCTTTCACCAGTAAAGAACTTAATTTTCAAAAATACGTCATAATAAATTTCTCTTGAATTTTTTATTGAATTGAAATAAAATAAACGCAATATGTATCTGATACCTGCTTTCACCACTAATGAACTCAATTTTCAAATATATGTTATGATAAATTTCTCCTAATTTTTCTATTGGACTGAAGTGAAACAAATATAAAAATTATGCATTTTATTTACTTATAGAACATTATTCAGAATTTTGAGACAGCTGTGAAGCAACCACTTTTTTGGCCACACAAGGAGCTACTGTTTTAGGTGGATTACTTTCGGCGTACCAGATCAATATTCAATTTTTTAATTTTTTGCTTCTATTTTAAATATATTTAGCTAAAATATATTCAATTTAATAAGGTTTCGCTTGCTTTAATTTTAATTGTATTTAGCTCAAATATATTCAATCCAGCAATTTATCGTTTCCTTTAATTTTAATATCGGAAAAATTTACTATTGTTCATCTTCCGATACTTCATCGTTTACTTTAATTCTTATATTTAATTGAGCAATTTAATAATAATTATTAAAAAAAAGTGCACCTTGGGAGCTGTGACGGCGAACTATTCCTATTGGCCTCTTGTGCCATAGCTAAACATAAAGTACTAACACTAAAAGTCAATAAAGCGTTCAAGAAGACGTTACACAGGTTTCAACACTATATTTATTGGCAAATTGCTAGTATAAAGACAAATGTAACCGGCTCTTCCCAAATAGCGCCCTAAATATATTAACTTGGTCTACCAATATCAAACTAACAGATTCTTACCACTAGTGCCAAGTTGAGGCTGTCTCGACTTCTAGGTTTCTCTGAGCTGTCGATAATTTGTAGCAATTCTCGACCCCGTCTTCAACTCTGGAACAACTGCCAAACGCTAGAACCACTCGACCTCTTTCGTGTGTCTCAAGCTTAATTTATATAATTCCTATCTCCCTCGCTTCACTTTATTTCTACCTGATTGTAATTTAAATATTCACGTTTCATTTTGGGTTGGGTAAAGGTTGTTTAAGAAAAGCAATGAATCTTAATCAAAAGTCCCCAAGGTTAGTGAAGAGAAAACCGCTAATAGCCCAACGTCATAGGGCTAAATCTATTTTTTGCAAAATTTAGCATAGAACGATTTAATTCATTTATTTATTATTCTTATGACTTCTCTAATTATATAGTCGTCATCTAAAAGTTGTACGTTTTTCTCAGCGTTTCTTGACCTTTAGAAGACCATCATTGTGGAATGCTGTAATTTGAACTTTATCTTCTACAAACTGTGGGTTACTTCAATCTGCTGCTTCTTGAAAGAAAACATGAATAGCTGTAATTGACAACATTATGAAGATAAAGGTCATTATTTTTGAATAATAATTAAAATACTTTATTATTAATTATTATAGCCTCGTTATTAGTTATTTATTATATATGAAAGATTTTTTTTTTTTTTTATATATTTTTAAGGTTTCGTTTTAATAAGAAGTGATATCTTCGTTAGCAATAGCTCCTAACACTTATACTGTTATAAATATCTTTCATTTAATTATAAAACTGTAAATGCACAATATATCCCATTTGCTACTTCTTTTCCATGTAGCATTTCTTAGCTCTATATCACGGCTATGGATTCAGTCAGTTTTTAAGAAGAATATAAAAAAAACCCATTTATCTTAAAATATATTGAGTTTTCTTTTTAAAAACGTTACACGCATTATTTTAATTGCTTGAAATCAAACCAAATAATTCAAAGTTAGTATATTTTTATTTTATACGTAATGGCTTTATGATAATTTTAGATCGCAACATGACATGAATAAAAGAAAATACTGGCAATGAAAACATTTATGTTTGGGCCTTATCTATAAGTATTCCCTGAATTTTGAAAAATATAGAATTCAGACATTAAATGCTTTTATTGTCTTCAATTGTAAATGTAATATTATATATATTCTTGGTTTTGAAATGCTATTAATGGTTTTAAAATGACAAGTTATATTTTTTTCGAAATATTATAAATGAAATGAATTACATAAAGATCTTATAATTAACAAGTATTTTTTTTATATTTGCGAAAATATATACAAATATAAGCTTATCAACACTTTATTTAAAACACTTCTTTCATTTCGACATATTTACTCTTACATCTACCGGAAGTTAACAATTCTTAAACCAGAAAGTTAATATCTTACTATAAATACACGAACTATTCTGCAAATTTTGTAGTTTATTTTTCTTAATTTTATTGCTTATTTTTAAATTATTGGCTGTGAGTAAAATAATGT
This sequence comes from Nephila pilipes, assembly GCA_019974015.1. Taxonomy (NCBI): domain Eukaryota; kingdom Metazoa; phylum Arthropoda; class Arachnida; order Araneae; family Nephilidae; genus Nephila; species Nephila pilipes. The sequence continues at coordinate 120,737 of BMAW01022078.1, forward strand.
TGGGAACAAGACAGATAGGGAAGAGAGAGCACAGCAATTAGCTTAGGCTTAATCCTCCACTTAACTTCAGCGTTTGGATTTTGTGCAGTAATTTAAGAAGTGGACGACATGCATCAAGGAGGATATCCACATCATGAACTATTTTTTTATTCCTATCTGTTCTTTTCAAGGATACAGGATTTTATAAAGCTCCTCCTTTCAAAAAAATCTTTAGAGTTTCTTTTCTTGGCAGACATTCCAGGATATCTAGGAATCCGACTAATAAGAAAAATAATCAAAGAAAGATTTTTGGACTCATCAGCTGTAAAATATTATGGCGTAGGATTAAAAGAATAGTTTTTAAAGTCCATCATTGATGCCAAGAACTGTTGAAGAGAATTTCTAGAACGGATTACGAAGAAATCCAAGTATAAATGGAAAAAAGAACTGGGGGATAAGAATTATACATCGATATATAAAGAGTAGAATCGATTAATCGATAGAGGGTCCTTAAAAGAGCGAACATTTTAAAATCCATCTCGAAGACGGAAGTTACGAGATAAGTAGTATTCTTTTTTCTTTCTTTCACTTATCTAATATTCTAAAGGAAAGAACTTTTTTTGATAAGTGCTGAGGATATTTACGACCTGAAATACGAAAGAATGACAGCTAAGCTTCCAGAAATAAAAATGAACCGCGTTCTACAAGTTACAAAAATAAGTAAATAAATAATTCGTTCCATAATTTTGATCTTTGGCGAACTATCACAACATAGAAGAAAACAAAGAATTATTGATAAGAGCTTTATCGTCAAATTACTCTTAAAGTATTGAACTGGAAATTTTTTGGGATAGTTTTAATTTTCTCGCTAAATCCTAAGGATAAATGTTTTCAAAAGAATATTGATTATTAGTGTTAAGTGAAATGTATATTTTATTTCTATTGCTTCTAATTTTAAATCAGTACTATTCCTTCAAATTTACTTCTCATTTAAATTCAAACTTTTTTTTTTTTAACTAAATATTAATAATGCAAGTATAACATAAATTTTAGACTGTAATATAAGTGGTTCAAAGGCGGTGTAGAAGTCCCTAAAAGGAAATTTATTTTAAAAAAATAGTTTCCATTTGTTATAAACAGAAAAAAAAACCCGATTCTGTGGTTATACACAATCTGTAATGGAGAATTATCAAAAAAAAAAAAAAAAAAAAAAAAAAACCACAGGAAAATATGAATTAGAATTCATATAAAATATTAGATTACTCTTTAAGTTATTTTGAAAGTATGTAGTCGATTGGAGTAGGTTCATTTTTTTTCCCCAACTCCAATGACCTTATCCAATGATATTCTATTTGTACTCCTTATATTTAAGAAATCTTCATTTAATGAATATTTTACAGATAGAAAAAACTTTACTTTCCCGTGTTGCCGCAACTGTGCTTAATTATTTTCCATCTTAGGAATTGGGATTTGTCCCAAGTCCTATCCACCTGTTCACGCGTCCATCTAAGAGGTTTCGTACACACTTAGAAACTGTACACACACTTTGTATTGGTGTACAATTTCCACACCCGTCAAGTTTCATACTTGATTGAACAATTAGGAAAAGTTTTGACGTTGGGCTATTCGCGGTTTTCTCTTCACTAACTTTGGGGACTTTAATTGAGATTGATTGCTGCAAATAACAATTCTTCCCAACCAAAATGAAACGTGAAAAGGCAAATTAGAGGCATATAGAAATAAAGTGAAATGGTTTAATTAGGAGAAAATGTAAGCAAAGCGAAATTCGAGCTATAGAGGTCGAGTGGCACTAGCGTTGAGTATATGCCCTACAGGAAGAAGACGAGATCAAAAGTTGCCGCAGGCGATAGTGATCGTAGTGAAGACAAGAAATCGAGCCAACCTCCACTGCGAAGACTTCGGTAAGACACTCTTAATCCAGTATTAGTTGAATGGGTGAATCTATCTAGGGTGTTATTCTGGAGAGCAGGAATCCATTTAACATTATAGTGCAAGTCATTTAATAAATATTTGTGTGAGATTTGTCTACTATTTATCCGTGCTGATTGTTGACTTTTTAGTGTTGGTTTTATTTGATTCAGTTATGGAACAAGAGTCGAATAGGAATACTTATTCACCACAAAGTTGGATTCAAACCGAATTCATTTGTTCTATTTCTATTTTCCATACTTTCTCAATCCTTTATAGGGACAGCTTTTTAAAAATGAAATATTAAAATATTTTAATATTTTATTACTAAATTAAAATATTTGTCACTAAAATATTTTTTTTTTTGAATTTGAGATTTATTTAAGATAAGAATTTCATTTAGCCTGTTAGATAAATTAATTCAGTTTTGATGACCCTTTCATGTTGGGATTCATATTTAAAGGTCGCTTTATATAATTTTTATTTTTTCTAGTATTGCACAACATAAAAAAATAGTTAAAATATCTTCTTCATTCTACGCTAACTTTCATTGTTAAAAATTAATGGAGGAGAGTAAATATAATTCCCATGGCCTTAAAAAGGGTTAAGAAGTTTTAATCCTTCTGTTCATTAATTTTAAATTTTATTTGCCTATTTTTTGTAATTATAGCTTAATATGGTTTATCTTAATTATGATGACGAGGAATATTCTACTTATTAGAATTAGAAATGCTGTAACTGTATTCCCTCACCATCGTGTTGCCGCATTAGTATTGCGGTCGTGAATTGATCAGCGTTGTTTCCTTTGAGTCGTAGAATCCATTCCTGATGCCAATAAAGACCTGTCGTGTAGCAAGGCTGATGCACATCAAATATGTCGAGTTTCAAAGTCTCCCTTTGGAGTGGTGTGAAAGATAGAAGAAGTAGATGTAAGCGCAGGTGTCATCCTCGTCATTTCATAAGCGTTCAAAATTACAAGGTCTAACGATAAATGCCCTGGGGTTGCTGCTAAGTGCGACGAAAAAAAAAAACAATTTGTTGATATAAAATATATATATAATTTTTAACTTTTATTTATATTAACTTTAGTGTTTTGTATTTGTTATTTTACTATATGCTTTTGAGTTCTGTTTGATGTAATTGTAATTTACAGTGAATTAATAAACATGTTAAAATTATGTCTATTTAACATAAATAATTATATAATTTATTAATTCATTTTTTTAAAAATTTTTAAATGAATATTTTTTTACTTAATTTTCGCTGTTCACAAAAATGTGATGCATTTCAGAATTCAGCATGCGAATAAATTAATTTTAACGAGAATGCATTTTATTTCATTTAATAAATCCACTAGAGGAAAAAATAATTACTGTACGGGCACGGAGTCTGATAATTATTTGTTTTTAATCAAAATTTCATTTTTGTAATGTAATTAGCTTTTTTTTTTGTTTAACTACTTGACAATAAAAAATTAATCGAAATTAGCATTGATGTTTTACGTTAATGAATTGTTTTATAGCCTGGAACGTATATTGTTATGAACTATTTGATATCTTTAATGATTCATTTAATTGATATTGCGTCTTCGTTAATTGGATTATTTAATTGAACTAATAATTTAAGATATGGAAGCAATTTATTTCCTCAACAATACTAATTATTTCCATCAAATTACTTAAACCGAGACTAATGAATAATTCAAAAAGAGAAGTTATTATAAAAATTGTTTTTTAAAGTAATATTTAATTAATTTTTTTGTTAGGAATATACATATAAGTTTAAATTTGCGAAAATAGGCACAGATTCTAGCAAATAAAAAAAGCTTGTAAATCTTCTATATATATATAAGCGAAATACCACTGACTGACTCATCACGATATATGTTATGCTTCAGTTACGTATTGCTAAGGAAGAAGTTGCATGCGTTGTGCTGAACAGTCTCGAACAGTCCGCGCAACATGTGGGCGTCATTATCCTGCTGGCTCCAGGGATGCCTTGGAAAGGAACGACTGGGCTGTAGCACTTCTACGGACCTGTTGCTGTGAGATTACCCTCAATTCGATCAAATTGGATCGTCCATGTCAATCGAACTTTGAACCATAACTCCGGGTGTTCGACCACTATGTCGTTCAATAATAATACACTCGGAAGCAGCGTTGACCCATAACGTCTAACGAACACGGCCATCTGGTCCACTAAATTGAGCGTGATTCATCTGAAAGACAACTGGTGCAATCAGCTCGCCTGTCTCTGTGATCAAGGCCACACTGCCGGCGAGCCGTATGATTCGCCGTGAAGTCCTGTATAAAGCACCCTTGCACAATCCACCAGCGCAGCGAACGACGACCGAATTGAGCGAAGCCGACAATTTGTCACCTCGTAGCAGTAGACCAGTGCTTGCCAGCTGCCTGGAGAGCTGTGCGAAAACAGATGTGTTGAAATGGGAATGATTATTTAGGGTAGGAATGGAAAGGAACCAAACCAGTTGAAATGGGCTAGAAACTTGCTGGTGCAAGCCTAGAGTCTTAGTGGTGATTGAACTGAAGCTCAGAATTCGCAGGGTCAACTATCAACGCTTTCATGTTTTCCTAGAGCGATGGTTAGAAAACAATCATTAATTTCTATGAGATTGCGAAACTCAAATTCTTTGCTTTAAACCAGAATTCCTGCATTTTGTCCTCCAGTGAAAAACCAGAAGAGATAAAATGCAACCAAAAAAAGCACACATACATAAGCTTTCGAACAATAAAGGTATGTAGATCCTTTCCACGAACTGAATGACAAAATAAAAGAGTGCCCTGGTTGAAAACTGCCTATATCTGATGAAAATATTTCGACATATATGTGGAGAGATGACTCTGTTCCCCACTCCTATCAGCAACGAGCAGCACGATAAAATTACTACAGATATGACCTTCCCCTACCCAGATGACATTAATTGGAGCTGCAACCAACCCTTCATAAAAACGCAAAAAATTGCCCTCGTAGAATGTCGAGTCGAAAGATAATATTCGATCAAAGGGCAGACTGTGACGGTCGAAATGAGAAAGGCGAGATGTGTTCAGATGGTGCTCAATGCAACTTAATCTAGATAAGAAATAGTGTTCTCCTCCAATGTACAATATAAAATTCAAGATTTGAAATTACATTTATTTTTAAAACTATGTAATAATTCTAAGGTGTTTAATATCCTCATGTTAACTAACTGAAATAAGCATGATGGATAAAGGCAACGTAACATCAGCTTGATTTATACATACAACATATACGGAGACAGGTGACGACGAGGCGGATATTTCTGGCGTTATACGTAAATCTACGTATAATGTAACAAAAAATTACATCCATTTTCTTTGATTGGGACAAGGCACCATTCCATTGAAATACAGTCAAACTAACCGACCGGCGATCTGCATCAAAAAATCCTTGAATCCTGAAATTCCTGAATTGAGACCATTGCAGTATAAACGTGGGTCAGAGCCTGAATGGCTGCATGTTCTTATAGATGGCTCCTTTTTAGACGATTTTACTAAGACTGCAGGGTTTTGAATTGTCTCC
>BMAW01022078.1:134527-167911 GCA_019974015.1 Nephila pilipes
GCTTTTATTTTCCTATTATGCTCTTGCGGGAAAATTTAGAACAGCCTTTGATGTGAAGGTGGAAGCCATTCGTATCACACTAAAGCAGTTATTGGGTTTTGAAGATAAATTTTCAAGAGTGGTTCTTCTCTCTGATTCTCAAGCAGCCATCCTGGCCATAAGTTAAAATGGCGCTCCTTCATCGAACGAAATCCTTCAGTGTCGAGATTACTTGCAGAGATTGGCCTTAGAGAAGAAACATGTTGTCATCCAGTGGATACCTGGCCACTGTGGAGTTTATGAGAACGAACAGGCTGATTTCCTTGCGAAGAAAGGCTCAAGTTTGTTGCAGACAAAACGTTCAAAAATATCTTATCACTCTATAAAGCTGTATATCAAACAGATTATGTCACAAAATTTTAGGGTACAACTGCTTGGTCATTTACAGTCAAAATGGTGGAAAGGGACAATCTTCTGTCCATTCTCAACGCTCCACGTCGTGAGGCTGTTGCGAAATTTCGTCTTTTGATGGGCCATGACTGTCTAAAAGAACACCTCTATCGTATTTGGATCTTTAAACATCAAACTGTCCTCTTTGTGATTTGGCGGAGCCAATGAATCGTGCTCACCTCCATCGTTGCTCATCGCTCTATGGCGACACCGAGACAGCATTGTATCGGCGAGCAAGAGAATTTTTAATAAGGCCATGACTTTAAACATTTTTTATGATTTTTTTTTCTTTTTTACATTTGTTCTTGTGTTTGTATGTGTGTTTTCATTTTTGTTGCTGCTTCTTCTGTATTGGCTTGCCTTTGGAAATAAAAAAATGTAACAAAAAAAAACTTTTTTAAAATTGGAATTGGCTTTGATTATTTCAATTTAACATGCGCCAACGTTTTTTTCTGCTGAGTTCACGAAAAAGTAGAAATATTCAAATGAATATAAATTAGCGTAAAGTAAGCGTAATTCCGAATACCAGGATCCGCAGAAGCAATGACTATTAAGAAAAGAAAATACCTTCTTCAAATTCTTAATACATTTTTATTTTCATGCGCAAAACATTATAAAGTACGGATACATTGCTAATCATAACAGAGGAAAGAAAAGCGCTATAATAGCCTTCGCTGCTCTATATACCGTAGAGAAATCAATCAACATTCCCAATTTTAACAACAAAAATATTAAAAACAGGTGATTCTGCCTTAAATATCATTTATTAAATTAAATATTAAAATAAGAGCAAACGATAAATTATTTATTAAAGAGACAATAAAATTCTGTTCGGTTATTGAAATAAGAGCAAACAATAAAATATTAAGTGTATATACCATCAGATATGAAAAACATGTCAAGCAAACTAAATTTAATGATTGTTATCATAATGTATTGTGTCAATTTCTTAAAACTAACAGCATGTACCATTTATTTTATGCCCACGCATTTTTGTTGACGCCATTTATTCAAAACAACATGTTAGCATATGATAATAAAGAGTATTGAAAGTATATTGAGTGAATTAGAACAACCTGAGCACAAGTTTTTGAAACATATTTTAGGTAAGCATTTCTTTGATTTCCTATATTCATCTCAGAATTTCTTAAAGAATTTCGATTAAATCCAATCACATTCTTTGAAAATTTCTTCAAGATCTCACGTTGAAAATGTTTGAAGACATATTAAATCTTTGAGTGATTACTTCCATTTTAAAAATCAATGAATATAAAACGGTAGCTTAGAATTTAATAAACAAGTTAAGGGCTTCGAAAAAGATGTGAAGTTTTATCTCTGTACAACGAAACTTTCCGAAATGACTACTGTTCGAATTAATGGTGACATTAATCCATTTAACTCAGTTTCGAAAAGGGCTTAATGTTAATAGACAAATGAAAAACCTAAATAAGAGTTAAACATACCAGGTGGCAAACAAAATATGTCATCTGGCTCGCTAAGTTAATTAATAATTAATATTTATCTGGCTTTGCTTAAAATTAACGAGATTTAAATATGCAGTTTTAAAATCTACATATCCTAGAGGAAGGGCGAGTTTTGTCATAATTAAATTTTCGACTAGAACGAAGTTGGGGTGGTTCTAAAATCAGGCTTTTGGGATGTCTCGGTTATTTTAGAAGTAAATGAATCTATAGAGGGGAGTACCTGTAATATATGCGTTTCACTTTGACAACTGAGTGTACGCGAGAGAAAAGGTGCATCATTTTACGTTCTGTTAAGTAATGCTGTCAAGGTTTATAAATATTAATGTTTTAATGGGCGTGTTAATTTCCATATAAGATAGCTTAGTTGAAATTCAAAGGACATAGAGTCGTCAAAAATGCGTCACCTTGTTTTAAGTTACTTAGCTGTGAAGCAATTGTTGGAATGGGTAACAAATTCTTAACCTTCGGTTGTAAGTATTCGAATGAAAATTTAAATAAAGCAAGCATTTAGAAATATGATTTCTAAGTGTGAATTCAAATAATTTTTTCCCCTTTTTTGAAAACTAGTAATATATATATATATATAAAAAAATTAAAGTCAAGTCCTACTTAGGTCAAAAAAGAAATTTATTATTTTAGTTACTTTTAATTAAATAATTACAATTAATATAAATATGTATATACATACGACAGAATCACAATATTAAGTGACAAAAGAAATTTTTTTTTCCAGTGATCTACACGCTTCATCATTGACGGTATTTATTCCTAAATTTATATCCTGCTCAATATCTTATATAAGAGAAATTTTTTTTCTCCCATATAAAACTAAAATTAATTATTTGAAAATTAAATAAAAAAATGTAATACTTCGACGAGATTCGATCCAAAGGCACGAAGATTTTACGGAAACATTCTACCAACATTGCCATTGCAGGACAATTGAGATATTGGAAGCATTGGCTTACTTCTTAATTCATCCGGTCAATCAAATGGTTGGAATGAAGTTTACGCAAACCACACTCGGTGACAGGAACTATTTGGCTGTATTTTGCCGAATGTGGCTACCCTGTTCCGCTCTGCAGACTTAACGTTGAGAAAAAAAAATCGCCAAATTTGGCAATTTTTGAAATTGCTCCATGTGGTTGGGCTAAACTGCATTTTCAAAAATGAAGTTTCATTAATATTTGAAAAAACTGTATTAACATTAAGTCTCATCCACTTCAAGTTTAAAAAAATGTATTTGATTTTGAGTGGATGAATAAAAAGTATTTTATTAACGATTGAAAATTTGAACAAGATATATTGGGAGAGTGTGAGCTAATAGTAGGAATTTAATAAAAAGAATACAATTCTGCAATGACACTGTGTGTGTTGATTTTGACATTCAATTAATAATTTAAATATATGCAGAAAAAGTAAATTTCTTAGATTTGTTTTGTAGTGTCCTTGAGCGGTGCAGATTCCTTAAGAGTCTTGGTTGGCGCAATTCCTTTTTCCCCCTCTGACAATAGGTCATTTCTTGCTAAATATCGTACAGGATTTAAAAGGAGAACGATTAATTGAATTGAAATATTGACTGTCGAATTCGAATAGTTGTTCGCAGCATATTTCCTTAAGGATTTTCTGTAGTAACTATATGCTAAACCAATTTAAATATTAAAAAAATCATAAAATTTGGCAAAAGAAAGGTGGACATCCAAACTTATAAGTTTCAGTTTTCACTTTTTTTTCTATTTTCTATTATCATATTGTTTTGAGGAAATGGCTTCAACAAATATAATGACAATAAATGAAGGACACATGGTATTAACACATCGATCAATAACTCCCGAGACTAACCCAGAGATGGCGCTCGTAGTAAACCAGTAACCAGGTCTTTCTAGAGTACTAACCTTTGCTTGAAACGTGTCAAAATTTTAAGTCGATCGGACCAGGAAAAAGGTTTTTTGAAGTGAAGTGAAAAAGGATTTTTCCAAGTGGGTGCCGCGATTGCTTTCGATGGAACAAAAACAGCAACGAGTCGATGATTCAGAAAGCTGTTTATCGCTATTTACTCGCAACAAAAAAGATTTCTTGCGGGAAAAAAAAAAGATTTGGAAAAGCGTTGGAACGATTGTATCACCCTAAAAGGTGATTAACAAAAGGTGTTATGTTGATGAATAAAAAAAAATTTTGCAAAAAAAAATGTTTTCAATTTTAGACTCGGGAGTTATTGATCGATGTGCTAGGTACAAAAGATTGATACAAAAATATGATTTTAATGACTATATTTAGTTTGCTGAAGGTGTACTTAATAATTTGTCGTCTTTCATTTTAATAACCGAAAAGAATGTTATTGTTGCTTCTATGCGTGGTGTCTGCGGCACGGAAGTATACTTACTTTATGCTAATTAATATCTATTTTGAGTAATTCTACTTTTTCGAACATTTTTCGGAAAAGAAATAAATGTTAGCATGTGTTAAATTGAAATTAGCAGAACCAACCTTTTTTTTTTTTGAATATATATATTAATTTTTGTCAAATTCTCATATTCAAAATTCCAGTTATTTCTAACGCATTCGATTAATTTGATCTTCAATAGAGATTTTCATTATAAAATGCCCCATCTAAAGACTTCGAATTATATATTCGATTGTTACTATGATCCCTAAGGAAGGTGCTACCTGTGCCTGGATGGCGGCCGATTAATCAGTTGGCTGTACGCGTGCATTTCTTACGATGCGGTGGTCTTCTCGATGACTGGTCTGTCGAGGGCGTCCTGAGCCTGGTCTTCGTGTAAACGACATCACTCTCTCGGATCCACTGGTCCCAACACCTCCTCACAACACAATCAGAGCGGCCTAATTGACGAGCTACTCGCCTCACCGACCACCCAGCTGCAATCATGCAGAAATTTCTCCCCCTCTCAAACTACGACAGCTGTTCATATTGTCATCGAAAATGGCGTAATGGCATATCTACCTCAGCTCTTTTTTTTGCAAGCGATTCAGCACACTCAAACAAGCTTTGGTTACCTGTTTTATACTCCACGGAGAACGACGTTAAACGCCCTCTATCGGCTATACGTAATACGAAATCAAGCTGCATTTCTAATCATTTGCATATCTCTCCGACATGTACCTTCACGCCAAGGTTCGTTACGATCCCGCAATTATTTCTTTGTGCGTTAATTTTTTTTTGTCCATGAGTGTACCTATGCGTATAAAAATTTGTTTAATTTAAAAAAGTTCCAATGAGTTGTTTAGTTCCGTTGTATAAAGGTGTAAGAAAATTAAATGTTTTTTCAATTACATATTAACAATATTTATAAAGTGTTATACAGATTTTAAACAAAGATTTTAATGAGGCAGATTAAAGAAACACCTAATGATGTTCATGAAACTCAAAATTTTGTCTTCATTAGAAGTTTGTTTTAGGGGAGAAGAACGAAGTGGTAAAACAAGTGATGTCTATTCCCAACTGTTGTTGCCATAGCTACAGGCAGTGGGGAAAAATTCTGTGACCTTGAAGCGCCTATTGTAAAGTAACAGATTATAGCAACAATACGTACATTAAGATCAATTAATGAACATAATAAAGTTTATCGAGATATCTTGGTTGCTTCTTGGTAATATTTAAAAATTTATACCTTTTCGTAGTAAATACCTGATTTTAAAAATTCTTACTCTACCTTAAAGCTACACGTGTCCCCTCTCTAATAAACATGTTTTCTTTATTACCAAATTACTGAGGTCGATGTGCTGAGAACTGAGGACCCGTTTTGAAGATGAGGATGAAGCAATAAGACAACACTGTTTACGGTTTTACCCCTTGTGAATTTTTTCTCTTCCCGCAGCAGTACAAGTACCATAAGTGACATTAGGAACATCATTTTCCTTTTTTCGCGAAGTGACACCCTCCATTGAAGCCTGATGAAGACAACAAACGCTGGAATTCTTCTCCGACGTGTTTGTCGGACTAATCATTAAGCACTTGACTAATCGAAAAGGTTGTGGTTTATATCAAAAGGATAATACTAAATTAAGTAGATATACGTATGACTCTAAGGAGCCAAAAGTATTCATGAAAATTGGAAAACTAATGAAAGAGTTATGGCCATGGAGGTAATGCTTCTTAGTAAAGACTCATATAAATAGGGATGTTTAAGTTCAATCACGAGCTCAAGACTTGATTCCTTCTAAATCTCCTCTTACAGGATAATGGAGGCTGTTACAAATTTGCTTGTTTATTGAATGTTTTTAAGGCTCTAGTTACTGAGATTGTAGCCGGCGATGTTTCATTTGTTCGAGTCCTGAGTCTACAGGACACTCCTCGTGTAGAGAGACTGATGCATGTTTAAACTGTCGGTGCTCGAAAAGTTCACGTCAGCTGGTTAGAAATGATAAGAACTTAGCAGAGTCCTTATTTTACCTTGACAAGTTGGTAAAATTTTTGAAATCGTGCCAAGAGGGCGCCAAAAAAGAGTATTTCAATCTCAATACCTCTTGAACCGGAAAAAAAATGGCATCACGTTTGGAAGACAAATTTTGAAACGAGACAGCATTTTCACTGAAAGAAAGGGTATGTGGAAATCAACAGACTACACAAACATTTAAAAGCATAAAAAATACATAAATAAGCGTAAGATGAAAAAGGCGATTTTGAATATCAAAGCGTTAGAATGGAAAATGAAATAGCATAAAAGTTTTCGAACTGAAAATCACTAAAAATGAAATAGCATGAAGGCCTTTTTCAAACCTGATTTCAGTTGTATTCCAGATATGTAAAATTGCATAGTATAAAATGAGAGGCAAATTTATGAAAAACGAACGGATAAAATTTACTGATCTTATTCTGAATGGATAGCTGCCTCCATCGGCAGGAAAATAGTTGCTGATCATATAATATCCAATGTACTGCTTTAAAATTGATTTTATTCGAATTTCTAACGCCTTTACGCTGATTTTCTTCTTTTCGAAAAATAGACATTTTTCAAAGCGATCCAGTTTTAAGGGTTTCAAAGGACGCTTTTTTGCCAAAGACGTTTACCAAACAAATCTTACGACATTCAAATTACTGCTTTCAAACCAATTTTATTCAAATTTCTAATGCTTTCCTTATGCTAATTTTCTTTTTCTTTCCTCCTCAGTGAAATCTTTTTAAACGATACACTTTTCACGTTTTCAACGGACGAGCCATTTTCAAAATTCGCGGTACTCCAGGGATAAACAATGTTCGTGTCCAATCTAGGGCAAGAAAAGGAATTATCGAAAACTCAGACCCACTTTGATAGTTTTTATAGAGGTTGTCATAAAAATGTTCATGCTTTCCAACTTGGCGATTTATCTCCAAAAAAATTTCATCGCGCCCAGTGGCCCCTACAAAATAAGATCCAACCAAGAGTTTTAACGCCCTATCTTCGGTACTCAGTTACTAAGCTTTTGAAACATTGTAAATGATTAATCAAGAAAGAGTCATTTAAGAAAATCAAGCTAGCTTTAATTTTATGTATAAAATGATCGTAAAGCACCTATTATTTTGAATGTGGAGTGGTTATTAACTCGCATCTTGAACCATAGATTTCATTTGAAAATTTTACTTTTCTTACCAACAACAATAATGGATCCGAGCCAAGAATAAAGACTTTCGCTTAATTATTAGCTCAGAGATCATGATCACTTAACTCTTTCTTGCATCAATATCGTGTGCATAACGTATTCTCTAGTTCTATCGGCAAGCATAATCCAACCACTCTGTGGGATTCATCCACCCCATCTGTCTGACTTTTCAACCTTTCCAAATGATTACTCCATCCTCTCTATCTGATTCTTCAAATTCTTCTATCTTATACCTCCAGACTTTTCTCAAAACCTTCTATTTGATTATTCCACAACCTCTCCATTGGATTCCTCCAACTCCTCTATCCGATTCCTGCAACACCGCTACATGATTACTCTACCCTTTCTACCTGATCATTCCAACCTCTCTACCAGTTTCTTCCAACCTCTCTATCCGATTTCTGCAACTCCTCTACCTGATTACTCCAACCTCTCTACATGATTTCTCAATTTCCTCTGTCTGATTCATCCATCCTTTGATTATTTTTCAAAACCCTCTAATTGATTCTTCTAACCCCTCTATCCAATTCTTGCAACCCCTTTACCTGATTACTGCAACCTCTCTACCTGATTCCTTAAATTCCGTTATCCGGTTTCTCCAACCTTTCTTATGATTCCTCAAAACCTTTTTATCTGATTCCTGCAAATCCTCTGCCTGATTCGCACGCGCGCACGCACCCCCCCTTATATCTGATTCTTTCAATTTCTATTGATTTCTACAAAATCTCTATGTACTTCCTCTAAACCCTATATCTGATCCCTCCACCATTCTACCAGATAATTTTAATTCTCTTCGCTTGTCACATAACTTAACTTGCATGTGAGTACGTTTCATTCAGAAATAGAGGTTCTCAATTTAAATAACGTCATAAAATGGACCATAAGGTCAGTTTAAGGGAGAAATAGGAGGGGATGTCCCATTACAGAGTGAGGTACTTGCTTAGATGTTAACCTTATCATATGACAGTGAGTCAAAATTGCGAAGCGCATTGGATAAGGTTAGCAGATATTCGAGTCGAGCAGAAACAGACTCATTACTATCACTTTTTGAGCCTAGTAACAATTGTTACAGTAATTAATTAATTCCTTCGTAACAAAATGTTAAAGAAAGTGATTTTGATATTAAAATAATTCTAAATACTGAAGGCAAAATATAGATACATAAATATAAAATAACTTATTTTAGAAGCTTGAATTTACCCTTTTCGTCATTAATTGTGAGAATTTTTTTTCATTTATTTATTGTAAACATTATTAGAATTTTCTTTGAATATTTTATATAATAATGTCTTAAGCTATAGTATTGTCTATGTATAATTTTCTTTAAAAGATAAGAATGCTAAAATAATAAATTTCAATTTTTCAAAAATCAAGGTGCTGTGATATTTTTAATGCAAACTAGCAACAATTTCAAGTGTGTAATTGTAATAAAAGTCATTGCTTGATTTTTAAATGAACAATGTTATTTATATGAAATAAATAACTTTATCTATTAAAAATTAAGATTAGTTGACATTCCATTCAATAGCGCATTCCTTTTACATTTCTTTAAATATAATTATTATTCTTACTTAATACATATTTATTTTTTACACAGTATTCATCCAACATAAAATGTAACTCTTTATAAATGTAGATCGAAACAAAAGTAAGAACTAGAAAAAATCAAAAATTTTAATTCTTACTAAGAAATAATGGAGATATTAAGATAAAATTTAATTGATCCTTATGTACAAAGTATTGTAATTACAGCTATTAATGTAGATTTGTTTGGTTTCAGGAAGAGGTAGGATGAAGTAACCTACACTTTTGTAAAATCTTAATTATCACTAAAAGTGATCTAGATAAATGTTTAATTTGTATTTATTCTACTTAAAATTTCTATCTATATAGTCATCATCTAGAGTCAAACATTTCTTCCTACGTTTCTTGGCCGTTCAAAGGCCATCATTGTAGAACTCAGCTGATTGAACAGCATCTTCTCCTTATAACAGTTCAATTGAAAAGTCCCCGGCCTACCATAGTAAAACACATTTTTTTGGCAAAAATAGTTTTATTTATTCAACATAATTCCCTTCAAGAGTATTACACTGATTATAGCGACCCTCCAACTTTTCGATACCATTTTTGTAGTACGATTTGTCCTTTGCTTCAAAATAGGCCTCAGTTTCGGCGATCACCTCTTCATTCGACGAAAATTTCTTCCCAGCGAGCATTCTTTTGAGATCTGAGAACAGGGAATAGTCGCTGGGGGTCCGATCTGGAGAATACGGTGAATGAGGAAGCAATTCGAAGCCCAATTTATTGATTTTTGCCATCGTTCTCACTGAGATGTGACACGGTGCATAGTCTTGTTGAAGCAGCACTTTCTTTTTCTTCAAATGCGGCCGTTTTTCGGCGATTTCGTCCTTCAAACGGTCCAATAACGCTATGTAATAGTCGCTGTGGATGGTTCTTCCTTTTTCAAGGTAGTCAATGAAAAATTTTCAATGCGCATCCCAAAATACAGACGCCATAACCTTGCCAGCCGACTGTTGCGTTTTCCCACGCTTTGGAGCGGGTTCATCGTGTGCAGTCCACTCGGATGACTGTCGATTGGACTTCGGAGTGAAATGATGGAGCCATGTTTCATCCATTGTCACATATCGACGCAAAAACTCGGGTTTATTATGCTTGATCGTCTTCAAACACTGCTCCGAATCATCAACTCGTCGTTGTTTTTGGTCAAAAGTGAGCTCGCGCGGCACCCACTTTGCACAGAGCTATCTCATACCCAAATATTCGTGAATGATATGATGTACGCATTCAGTTGATATCTTTAGAGTGTATGCTATTTCATTCCATTTCAATTTTTGGTCATTCAAAATCATTTTGTGGATTTTTTTAATGTTCTCGTCGGTAACGACCTCTTTTGGGCGTCCACCGTCTTCGGTGCTCATTTCACCCCGTCTAAACTTAGCATACCAATCCTTGATGGTTGATTTTCCTGGGGCAGTGTCCGGAAACTCGGCATCAAGCCAAGTTTTTGCTTCAACTGTATTTTTTCCCTTCAAAAAGCAATATTTTATCAACACGCGAAATTCCTTTTTATCCATTTTTTTTCACAATAACAAAAGTTGCTTCACTCAAAATGCTATAATTCACAAACTAATGATCCGACAGCTGTCAAATGTATACACGCATCTTTTGAGGGTTAGGGCTAACTAAAAAACATATGGATTTAATTCTAGTAGCGCCATCTATGCTTCAGGCTGGGGACTTTTCAATTGAACTGTTAGCAGGTTACTTGAAATTATGGCTTTTAAAAATCAAACAAATCTACATCAAGAGCTGTAAATTACAATATTATGTACACAAGGATCAATTAGTAATTGGAATAAAGATTTTCCAGACATCTCACTTATTTCTTTTTAAAAATTAAATCTTTACAATACGCACTATGAGATGTTGGGCAAAATCGTGACGTTCCAGATTCAATTTTTTCATTAATTTGTTCCATCTGAAGTAGATAAAGTTCAATCAATAATTAAATAATCTTAATAGTCATAAAGTCCCGTCCTTTATTTCATTCCTCCTAACTGGATAATAAAAAGTCAAGATGCATCTCACGACAGTGAATGAAAATCCTCACACGTACCCTACAAAAGATTATCAAATAATACTACTTATCTGACTTTGTGGAGGATTTGAGTCCAGAACTAAATGAATAACAATCTCAGCGTAAGCACCGACTAGCCTCGAAGTTCAAACATTATAATCTCTATTTACTTTTATTCCTCTATTAAACTAACGGCTTACTAATATTTACATTCTTTTTCAAGCCTATATATACTATTTAATTTGAAGATAATAGGTTTTTTTTAAAAAAAAATTAGAAAAGATGAAATTTGATTGGTTCATTGCATATTAACGTCGCACTTAGAAGCAGCATAAGGGCTATTGGTGACGGATTCCTTAATTTTTAACCTCGGTCGAGTGACGAGGACTATACCATTGCTGGGACCTTCATCTCCAAACTTTCACACTACGCTAACGGGAGAATCAGTTGAGACCTCAACAGATTTAACGTACATCCACTCTACTACACGGTGGATCATAAGCATCAAGGCTTGAATCCACGACTCGAAGGAATGAGCGCCGACCTCGAGTTCGCTATTATGACCCCTGAGTAACTATGGCAACCCAAACAAAAAGTAGAAGAAAGTATCTAAATTCCTCTTCAGACAGGTATCTCTTACACTACGCCATTTTAACTACAGCTTTGTTGGAGAAATCAACAAAAACAATTACTCTAACTCGCAATCTTTTGTGTTAATTCGAACGTGTTATGCAACATTGAATAGATCTATTTCTTAGCTTTCTAATGGTCAATAACATGTCGCAATCTGTTAATGGAAAGAAGCAAAAAGAAAAACTGTGAGAAAGTTACAGCCTTCAGTCCGTCTCACAGCCGATAATGTAATAATTGACTTCAAATGTGCGTCCGGCTGCGTCGAGTTCTTCCCTGCTACTGTTGATTCCTCCAACCTCCTATATGCTATCTCCTTTTTTACTACGTTTCAAGTCGGTGATTGGATGTCCCTTGGGGATTGGCGACTTTTAGGTGCGATAACGATTTAAACTAGCAATTTAGATAATGGTAACCCTAAAAGGTTGGTTAGTATTTCATTTGCAACGTCTTCATGACGTCACTGCTTACGTCAACACTTGGCGACCTTTCTTCTAAGTTGCCAAGTTTTCGCCACAATCGCCAAGGGGAACCCTGTACTAGTCTCTAAGGCTCCCGTCTACCCGCCATTTTGATTTCGTGGACGTAATGTTAATCCTATGGAAATTCGACTTCAATTCTCACATCTTTACTATTCAATCTATTTGAATGCAATAAAGTGCATCTGAAAGGGCAAAAAAATAATGAATGCTTTTCAGGAATTACTTTTTTTCTCCGATATTTAAAAAATAATTTTACCACTAGTTTAAAGATTCACTTGCGAGTTTTTCGGTCTTTAAAAATATTTTTAAATATCGGAGGGGAAAAGTAATTCCACAGAAGCATTCATTATTTTTTGCTCTTTCAGATGCACTTTATTGCATTCAAATAGATCGAATAGCAAAGATGAGAGAATTGAAGTCAAAATTCCATAGGATTAACTTAACGTCCACGAAATCAAAATGGCGGGTAGACGGGAGCCTTAATTTTTACTAAATATCAATTTTCTAGTAATATTAATTGCATCAACATGTCGAGTGGAGGTCTTGAGTCCAATAACGTCACAGAGAATTCCTTAAGTCGACCGAGACGCCTTCGAGAAGGAGAAATGAGCTTATTTTGTGTCAATAAACTCCAATTTTTTTTAAAATATAAAAGTAATATTTTAATTTTAAGATATCTGTATATTTGTGGATCCGTTTATGCAAAAAGAAAATTACATTTATAGACATAAATAATGATGTATGAGAAAATAACAATAATTAATTGCATTTATATTTGTAAGTCTTCCACATACCTTTAGGTGCCCCTGCATAAAATTTGTAGAATCCTTATAAACATAACATTCAATGCACAAAACATATTAATAATTCCAAAAATTGAATTTAATACAAATGTTAAATTTTTAAATTTTATCATTCGAATATTCCATAATTTTTATACAATTACTGTGGAACATTTAAAATTTGTGAATGTTTATCAGAAAAATAAATTACGGTCACTGCGTAGGAAATAACTTTATTTCGGAACGTGCACAATATCAACCCAATAGATGAAGCAGAATTTCAGGAAATGTTCTCTAGGCCATGGTACATTTGTTTATAAATTTAAAATTCTAACTTTCACATAAAAACGTTCTGTTTATTAAGCTTTCACAAATAATATATCCACAGGATCAACAAAGTTTCACCTGTTTCTAACAACAATATAAAATATGTGAAATTTGAAGTTTTTAATGCCTCAGTTACTTTAAGGCTAATTGAGAAGAAATACCCTTGTAAGCTAATTACAAGTATAATGAATTTTATTTCCCAATGATTGATGGTTTTATTGGGTTTTTTTTTTCAAAAGAAATTCCAAAGATGCTCATACGAACCTTTTACAGAAATTCAGAAAAAAAAAAAATTGTTATTAATTGAAGTAAATTTAAAAAAAAAAAAAAATAGTACATAAGAATCGTTCGAAGTCACTAAAATCTCTAGCATTTGTTCTAAATAAAAAGATATGGAAGAAAGAGAATCCTCAATATGACAGAACTCTTGAAAAAAAATTCGTGCTTCGAACAAGTCACTGGGGTTTCTGACAGATCCTAAAAAAAGCCAGAAATCAAATGAATGACCGAGGTAATGGAAGGGAGTCCGCAATCAATCAACGTTTCTTTCCTCGGACCTAAGAAAGTTGTTGGGTCTTTCGAGAGCTTGTTATTTTTCGGTAAATTGTACATGTGACGGGAAACCCTTCCGTCTAATCCCGGTGATAGTTAATTGATCAAAATAATGTTTATCCTAACGATCTAATATATTTGAATGTTACGTTCGTGACCTATCAAAGGTATTCCATAGATATTTTTGCTCCTATAAATTATTTATTAGAGTTGCTGTTGTATTAGGAAACGCTTGCATCTATCTGTTTAAAATTATATCTAGTATTTAAATAATTATGTAGTTCAGATTTCTGTAATTATTTTTCAAAAGAAATTTCCGGAAATACAACATTATTTAATATATGATAGAACAATATTCTAACCAGCACCTGTTTTGATCGTTTGAGCATTTGTTTGTGAAATGGAAGAGAAATAGGCTTAAAAACATATGGATCTGTTTCCACGGTACATCAATCGATAACATTATTTTAAGATCTTTCGAAAGCATTTAAATTTTTTTCTTTGTTATTCAAAATTAGAACAAAAATATAGAATTAAAATAGGAAAAATTATTTGTTAAAAAAGAGGAGAAAGAGGGAGAGAGGAAAAAAAAGGTTAAATTGTTACTGGGTAAAATTATTTCGTAAAAAAGGGGAAAAATTATTCCGGAGATCATCAGTCAAAAGCTTTCCACTTTATGCTTTGTTAAAACTCTCTGCAAAAAGTACAAAAACTAAACTCAGTTTTATATTCAAATTTCTTTCTAGAGTTAAGTCGCACAAAAATTTAAAAAAAAAAAAAAGAATCACATCAGAGTAAAGGAACAATTACTTCGGATCCAGTCGCCATACAACGCCCTCTGAAGAAATAAGGGAAGAAATGAGCAAAGTTATTCCAGTGTGAAACTTGAAAGATCCTTGAAAAAATGTTTTGTTGAAGTCTTAATTAATGATTCTCTTCGCCAAAGCGAGTCGTTCTCGTGAAAAGGACGAAACCCGTACCGCTGGCGAGATCTTCGGGCAAGAAATAGAGTTCGCTCCTTTTGTCCTAGAAATTGTTACTAAAGTACCAATGACTGATTGCATGTCAGTAGCAGGGGCGAAAAAGTACGACCAAGTACATTATCAATATGGTGAGTACAAGGACCTATTGTTCTTGAATGTCCGCAGCACCTGCGGAAGTTGCATTCACGTATCCAATAACGCTGGACTTTTGTCGGCAACTCTCGTCACTTAATGTGCGATGGAACTCGTTTCTTTGTTTTACGATTACTGAAAAAGCATCATTGTATATGATAAGGAATGGTTGGTCATTGAGTAAATGAAGAAAACGAAACTAAAGAATAGGGTAGAGATTCCATTTATTCCGAGAGTCTTAAAAGTTCCCGTAATGTAGATTCGAGTGAATTTAATACAAGAAAACAACAAACTTTAAAGTAATTATTTTTATGCTAACGATGAAAGATAGAGAGGTATATATACTTCAAACATAGCGAAAGAAAAGATTTTGAACCTATATTAATAATAATTGCTCAGGATGTCTTCTTCTTTCTGGGAGATGATCTCTTTTTTACATATTTCGAGATACTCTGGGAGGGATTTATTGTATCCTTAGAATAATACAGAAACTTTGACATCATGTATTATTTGCAGTTGCGTAGAGACGGGCAGTATGGGGTTGAACCCCTTCCCATAAGGATTGCTGAAAACTGAATTTTTAAAACTAAAACATTTTTTTTACTGAATTTTTGTAAAATTATTTACAGAAAAAGTTAATATTTCAAATAGAGTACTTCACATAATCATTCTTATCCCTTTGAAAATAACCAATGATATTTGAAACTAATTTTGAGGCATATGTTGAAGTGAGATCCTCTTTCTTTTCATAGAAAATTTTTCGCTACGCCCCGAATTGCTTGGGATTATTTTCAAAAACATTGTTTTTTTACATATACCAACAAAACATTGTGAGGGAATACTCATAGGAGAGAAATAAGGTGACCAAAGACTACTTTAGAAATGTTGATTGCTAAAATAAATGTTGAAACATGTGGATGATTTTATTACTCGTGCAGCATATAATACTTTCTTCTTCAAGCTAAGAAACTTGTTCATGTGATCTGAGTCTTCCTTAACGTCTTCTGTGAGGTTATTTAAAGAACAAAGTTTATAAAATAACCTTCAAACAATAGTTGGTTTTAATATTTCTTTTTTCTCAAAATATATAAGAATTAAATCCCGACATTTTGAAACGGTGTTTCTCAAAAAAGTTGCAAGTGAAATGAATGTTGCCTTTAAAGAAAAAGAGGAAATTTTGAGCAGGTTTTTTCGTAAACGAAGGATCACAATTACGCTCTACGTTATGTGAAAAGTGTTTTTCATTATTAGTATAAAAACAACTGTTTAATGTTAGTTGTTTTTTAGAAGTAAAGGTATGATGCTTTTAGGACATCTGGTATTTTTTAGGTGTTTCGATTAAAATTAGTGTCTATAGAAGATTTAATTTTTGATGTAAATTCTCAGAATTTCTACTTCTACAGAGTCAAGGTTTTAGATTAAAAAGATATTTTTTATTTACATCTCTTCAAAGGAATTGAATTAATATTATATTTTTGTGCAAAGAATTTCCATAAATTACATTCCAATATATATATATATACATGAAATGATTTAACTTAATTCCCATTAATTTCTCACTATAATAATTTAATTTATTAAATTTGCTCATTCTCTCCTTTAAAAGATAATGTTCATTTGTATTTCCTAATTCCCTTCAAGAATTATCCTTTTTTTTTATTATATCACGCTCTCTTAAAATTGGTTAAATCCACTTTACCACGATTATAAATCTGTCAAAACAATCCCTTCAGACTCCCTATCTATTACGACATTTCCCAAGAATCCCTCCATCCATACCATGCGTTTTTGGCGTTTCAAGTGAATTTTTCCCCGTATATAATCAAAAACACAACGAAAATCGCTCTCTTCTTATGCTCTTTCTCTCTCTCTTGCTAACTTTTGAGGGAACGGACTGTATCCAACATCAGAGTTATGCAATTCCCGCCGTGTGGAAATGGTCTCTCCCTCTGATTAAAATAAAAATAGTTCCGTGAAACTGCAATGAGCCTTGAGCCTCGACTGTGTTATTTGTGTGACTTTTATTCAATAGTTGTATGTAAAAGAAAGATAATATGTTTATATATATATATATATATGACACCCCGAGTACGTGAAACTTAAAATGCATGATTCTGAATATGAATTTTATTGCCTTAAATGAGTGATTTAATCAAATATAGCTCGTACCGTTATATCTAAATATAATAATGGACTCTGTATATCTTGCTTTTAAGTATAGAACGCTCGAATTTAATATTACTCGGAATTTAATTTCAGTTGAATTCTTAAAATAATATTTTTCTTTGAAGATATGTCTATTTGTAGCATTTTATACTCGTTCTCCACCGAATTTGAAAGCATTACGCGGTCGGAAACTATTGATAGCGACATGATATCAATCCGCAATGAAAATATTTTGTAAAATTCAAAACCATGCATTTTAAATTCAGTATAAAAGTTTATTCAGTATTCAATTTAAACTAGAAGAAATATTCAGTTTATTCTAGCTTAGAATTATTTAGATTTATTCACATTAGCCGGACTAACAATCAAACAAAAATTAAAATTTAATTATTTTTCCTGAAGTATATAGTATAAAGTGTTGATTTTACAATCAGTAAGGAATAAAATTAAGTTCACTCGATCACAAATCTGTACAATGATCGATCGTTTATCAATGGTACCAGGACACGAGAGGAATTGTAGAATACCATATATATATCTCTATATATATATATAATTTTATTAGTGGATTTCAGATTTTTTGATTGTCTGATAATGATAATTTAATTATCTTATTGAACTATAAAAGTAATTTATTTGGCAAAAGTGTTTCTGTCCCTCTTAGTTGAATACGGATATGATTTGTAGGATATATTTACCTTTATACACCATTTTAAAGAAAACTATTATGCAATATGATGTTCCAAATTTTGTACGTCTCTATAGAGAGTACTTATGCACTTGATGAATCAAAAATGTTTTTTTTCTAAGCAATACATAAATTTATAAGTAATAATTTTTTATTTGAGAAAAAAATTAAAATTATCAAAATTAATGAAATCTATAATTTTTCTAAGAAACATTCAATAATCTCATTGAAAAGTTGGTTCACTGTATTTTGTGTATTGTTTTATATACGAGGTGTAAAATATTTTTTATATTTTAGGAATTATTTTGTTTTAAAAAAAATGGTACCTATATATATATATATATATATATATGTCTGAAAAATTATGTCTATAATCAAATCAAAGAGAAAAAAAATAATTTTATAGCTCATTAAAATGATTAAAGTATCATTATTAGACACATGAATAAGAAACCCTCTAATCTCTACTAATAATTTTTAAAGCATAAATGTCATAAATAAGAAAGAGCCTTAAATTCGGTATTTAATTTTTGCTTGTTTGTTCTGGTACCTTGATTATTTCGTACCTTTAGCTAGTAGCTTTTAACTGCGAGCCAGCTAAAGATAGCTAAGCTAAAACGGCTACTGAAATGCTGCTAAAGCTAAAAAGCTACTCAAGAGCTATTGGCAAAGGACCTCGAAATTTTGAACCATTGTCAAGTGATGAGGGGGACACTTGTGATGGCACCTCATTTATCAAACTGCCACACCCAACAGCTTGCGAAATGTTAGCCCCAACAGATTTAACGAGCATCAGGTCCATAACACGACACTACATTAATAGAAACAGGACTTGAAACCAGGACTCAGCTGAAATAATGTCGGTTCCGAGATCTCGACCATAACCACTGGGCTGCCATGGCCAAGAATATGTAGAAGCTAGATGATAAATTATGTGACAAGAAATTCAATTAACCATTCTTTCTTTACCATAGAAATGAAGAAACTAAAAAGAACAAAATATGCTCTTGTTAGTGTATTTTTAAAGAGCCTTGAACAGAAAAAAAAGCTTACAAAAGATATTCGTGCTTTCCTGAATATTTTTCGACAGATTTTATAAGCTGAGAAATAAATAAATAAAAAAAAACGTTTTTCTATGCCAAGCAAAATGCAGCACCTAAGGTGCATAAAGAATAAAAAACATAAAGAAAAAGAGTAAAAAAATGTCTCCTATTTGAAGACAGAGACGAGAGTGATTAAAATTTGCGACTACAAGTGATACAAACAATGTAGTCTCTAAACTAAGCTACTTAAATTAATTAATGCCCTGTAATTCACTTTCGATGTTAATTTTACTGAGTAACTTTCGCAAAGAACGAGAAAAATGGCTTTCATTAAATAATCATTTATCAGAGATTTCCTTCATTGACTTTATTTTTTACAGCATTAAAAGGATAAAACAGTAATTGAAGCAGTTTTTAGTATTTTACTACGTCAAATATGTAGTAATATGTGTTTTGTGGAGAAAATATAAACAATGATAATTTAAAAATAAAGATTTCCATGAAATATTGAGTATATGCTTAACATTAAAAAAATTAGAGTATGTATGAGAAGAAGTTAAATCCTGAAAGAAATATCTTCACAGTTAAGATCATAGGTTTTGACCATCTTCCTTCATCATTTAACTCTACAGCCATCTTAAAGTCTAATTAAATAGTCAATAAGTTAACAAAACTCAAATTAAGGATACATAAGAATGTGAGAATAATCAGTCGGAAGGTACGGAAGGATTGGAATGAAAGGTCGACATTTCTAAAACAATTTACTTTATTGATCAATCAAGCTACAAGTCTACAGAACAATTCAACTAGAGATCAATCCCCCCTCTCTGCCCGCCTACGCCTGCTCTCTCTTGAAAGCTTACACTATATATACACATAATAGTCTTAATTTGCATATCTCCGTTCTCTTCTTCGGAGGAAGCCCTCTGATATAAATAACTGTTGAGGGGTGCTAATTCCCCAAAAGGACTATTAGTGACCAGGTCGTGTCTAGACCCGTCATAAGAGAAAGTCAACGTACTATAGTTTTTATCAAAGAATGTCCAAATGACTCTTCCTCTCGAATCCCTTTAACTCATTTTATCCTAGTTTATGTTGGAAAAATAAAGTTTTAGCTTACCCAATCTCACTCGCTACGAAACAAATACTTCTTAATTTTAGCGGATTTATTTCCCTTTATTCTGATTATATATAGGTCACTTCTAACTCGTATCAATTCAAACGATACTAATTACGATGATTTTTTTCTAATCTACAATATTTATCAGTTTGTCGTTATCCTCTATCTCCTTCCTCCTTTTCCCTTTAAATTCTATTTCACTTACATATCACTATCTCTAATTAAATTCATTACATATCCTGTCTAAATCTAATTTATTTAATAAACTTTCATTTGGGTTAGAAAGTTATTGTAATTTTATGCAACTCAAATAAATTATAAAAATGTCCCATATGTCATAGAAGAGAAAATCACAAATAGACCAACATCACACGGTTCCCAAATATTTTTGGCTTAAGACCTCGTTATTGAAAAAGAATATCCCCTTTTAAAAAAGAAAAACCTACTCTTGTTTTAAAAAAGGAATAAATGAAACCCATAGATTTTTTTTCTGAGTTACAGCCCACTTTTTCAAACAACGATTCGGAGGCATCCCTCTTAGATAAGGTATACTATGCTACATTTTAAGAAAAACCCAAAGAAAAATTTTTATAATTACTCATTATAAGATATTAACATATTGGGTATTGCTCAAAGATATACAAACAAATATCTGTAATCAAAAATTAATTAATTAATTGTTTGTGAGAGGGCCGAGTATGTTGTAATGACACTAAATTTTTCACAGGTGGCACAATTTTTGTCTCCAGCAATATAAAATAGCTACATTCCGCTATTGACACTCGATTCGAGACGCAAAAATGTGCTCTGTATGTTTTTCTGCATATGCTGCAATTGGTTCGTCTATTAGTCAAAAATGGTTTTTAAGAAGAAAGCTATAATATACCAATACACATTTTTATTACGTACCGATCTAGCTTAAAAGACATTTAGAATTATATTTTGAAACACACGTTCTATGATACTTAATATTGTTACAAAAATTATTGTTCTGAAGGTGAGCGGTTGAAACAATCCAATAAGGAGGATAAAGGCAAATGACATTTTATTCACAAATATTCACGACAAAACCAAACACAAGTAATAAACTTAGGCAGATTAACGATACAATAGGATCAAATACAGCACTTGTGTTGATCAGTAACACAAACAGAAACAAAACAGAATTTGTAATAACAGCAGCAGAAGTTTGAATACGGTTCAGCTCAACAGCACAAATCTCCAGAGTAATACTTTGCATTTCAAACATAGATTCCCTCAGCTTCCGACAGTCCCAGCAAGCTCCCCGGAATAAATGGTTCACTACGCGACAGGTTTATCCAGACTTCGCATTTCTATGCATTTATAGCTGTTCCAAGGCGTGACATCGGAGGGAAAATTTTGAAAGATTCACAACTTTTCTCCTAATTGAGACATCACCAAAATTCCAACATTTTTAGGAACTTTAATTTTCAAATGAACGCATTCGAAAGAACTCTCCCAACTTTTGAGAAGTTTCATTTCGAAATGATCATCGAATTAGTCGCCAAGGTCGGAGTCATTGCTTAAGCTTTCCTCGATATCCAACCAATATCTGTTTTTGTATCTTTTCAGTTTTTACTGGACTGCTGGGAAAAGATATTACAGGGTCACAACAGTATTAATCAAGATTTTCAGCGTGTTCTAACGAATATTGTTCAAAGGATGATAGGTATTCTTCAAAGCTGTCTAGGGTTCCAAGCCCTTCCTTAGATCTCTTCAACGCCCACCAATGACATGTCTTGACTCCTTTGAGAGCCACAGGCTTAGATGCTAGAGCACTGTTAAAGATGCGTGTGATGTAAGTTGGGCTCATAACGTCTTTCCGTGTTAAATCAGAAAAAGGAACAGTGTAATTTGAATCAAATTAGCTTGTGCACAGTTGGAAAAAAATACATCAATAAATAAAAATAAATAAATTAAAGATAAACTTTGATAACTTCTACGATTATTTTCTCATCTACAGAAGCACATAATTATGTTGGCATCAAAATATTGGGGTCCTTTTGAATGGATCAAGTAATTAAAAGAGAGTAACTGAATTAATTAATTACTTAATTGGCAATGTTCATTAACTTCTAAAACAAAATTTTCTCAAAATTCAAGCCATTATTTTCTAGTACCTTATTTCTTAATATTAGGATTGCTGAAATATAAGAATTATACATTTCAATGATTGCTCTTCAGGAATTTATATGGATAATGCAAATGCATATACAAGCATTCAATTATTGTAAGAGCCTTTTTAAATGCACTGCTTTGCTGAAAAACGTTTTATTGCTTTTAATGAAACAAAGAGACTAAAACTCTGTATGTATATTGAATTAAGAGAATTGCTAAAAGTTAAAAGTGTAATTGTTGCTCCTTTATCGTGCACGAATTGGTAGCATTATGGAAAAAAGATTGCACTTTAAAGTTCCTTCTTTTTCACTTTTCTTTGTAGAATATTGATATTGATATTCTAATGCAATCGAAATTTGAATATTTGATATTCTAATGCAATTGGATGAATTTATAACATTATATACGGACTAGTGTCGATGGATCTAGAGCTTTTAAGTCTTGTTTAAGTGTCGAGGGTGATACTAACCTGTTACCTCTTTCTCCTTATTTCAACACCATGTGTGTGGATATTTTTTTACCCTTTTTGGAGATGGTTTCCTCCCGTGCTGAAGAGAAGGCCATTTGAAAGATATGAATTATTCGAACACCAAATTATTGGGTACAAAGAAAAATCTTCCGATCTTGCTTTGCCGAGTCTTTGACAACTAAACCAAAAGTGATTCCCCCTCACGTTAGTTATTAAGGCATTTTAACTTCTGTTGTCGTAATCGAAGAGAGCAGCCTTTTTTTTTCTACCTCTGCAGTACCATTGTTAATATACAAAATATTTTTTGAATACTATTTTACAGAAAGTTGTTTTCCCGCCATTACTGCAATTAATGTACATCCTCTTCCTGTTATATTGAATGCCGGGTTTTGGGTACTTTCATTTGACGTCTTTGGTTGTGATGGCTTTACAATATATCACTAGTCAGGATTTATAAGTTGGTGTCTTAGAGACTCAGAACCATTCCTTGCAGTAGCAATATATGCAACCAGTAGCTCTAGGCTGAGGTGACCTCTATGTTCATGTTCTGGGTTTATCAAGTCGGCGTTATAAGATGTTTCTTTTGGGATGTAGGGTTTTTTACCCTTTGCTTTGAGAAGACGGTAGATTGACCTTGAGTGCAGCGTTGATTCGAGATCTCAATCTTTGAGTCCGAAGAAAATTCGTCCAGTTTTGTTTTGTAGTGCCATTAACAACTAAGCCAAAAGGGATTCCATACAGGTTTAATAATTAAGGAGTTTTTACTTCTGTTGTCATTGCTGTTGAACAGAGCCGCCAAATGAACTTAGAGGATCCGTTCCATTTAATGTACCATAATCAAAGGTCTCAAGCTAGCGGTTCTATTTGTATATTGTCACTTTCTGAGGTTATTTGCACTCGTCTTCCACGACCACAATTATAAAGAGAAATTTTATTTTCAAAAAGAATTTTTTTCCCTCTTGTACCAAAAAATGTGTTTCTTAATTAAAATACTTTAGAAATTTCTTGACGAGAAAATCTGTTTAGGTCACTTCTTTTTAAATTCCTGCTGGTGAAAAATGTAGGGAAAACTAACTATTCAAATTAAATAACAGGGAAAGAAAGTTTTGATTTATTTCTGTTATTCTTAAGTCTTTTCATGAAAAAACCCTAAAGAAACAAGCCTTTAGTCAAAGTTATGAATTAAGAATATTCGTCAGGATTGTTTTTTTTTAAAATTTTTTTTATTTCTTTTTATGCCTTATTATTTTTTTTCAAAGCAAGTAATTTTTTTTGTATCCTTAACTATTATTTTTAATTAAAATATTCCCTTTTGTCCAAGCAAATTTCTTTTTTGTTTTCAAGATTTCATATTTTCTTCTTTTTTCAGGATTCTCTCATGCTATTTTTATAAACCTAAAAAAAGTGAATGAGTTTTCATATAATACATTTATCTTACATATCATTCTTAAAATAAGTACCTGTTTTTTTAGGTTCTTTTATCAGGAAAGAAAAAATTACTTCAAATAAAATATTTTTTTTAAATATTTTGAAAGCATTTTCTTTTAGCAAATGATCGCATAAATCTTTCCTAATGTATTATACCTTTCCTAAAGTAATATTAATACTTTCAAACTATTCCTCAATTATGAATGAATAGCCATTCAGATATGTTTTACATGGAATCTGTTTCCAAGCACAAAACATATAAAAAGCGACACGCATACCAATAAAAAGTTGGTCAAAGTCTTATTCATTGAGAATGCTTATTTATTGAAAGGCCCATATTGTGTAAATATGTGTTTCTCACTGATAATATTTATTACTTATTTATTATATAACAAAATTACATTTATAACAAAAGTGATTTCTAAAATTGCAGTTACCTAAAAATGTTGAAGAAATTTCATACATTAATAGCAAGGTGACCAATTATCCTCCTTTAGGGAGGACAGTCCTCGAAAAATTTCCTCCTTCCTGTCTTCCTTATCGATATTTTAAACTTAATCTATTAATCTATGTATTCAGAGATGCTGTGACAAACTGATAAGCAAATGTTGAATATAAAAAATGTTTAGAATATTCAAAAGTTAGGTAGCTCGCTCTAACACCTGCTATACAGCGTACATTACAATTATTTGAGAATCTTTGTTCATTTTTTTAAGTTTAGACAAAGTTCCATATATTCTGGAATCTTTTCCAATTATGAATTATCGGAGACATTAATGTATTTTGTACATCATCAGGCATTCATTTTCCACAAAAAGATTCAATAGATTCAAGGTGAATAGATTTTATCTACAGAAGCTTATTTTGAATCATGATTTGAAGAAAAATTTATTACTTTAATAAAAAAAAGAAAATTGTCAAACTTGGAGGAATCAATCCCGAGTATAACACAACGGTTCACCAAACAAGTGCAGAATTGTTACCAAATATCTTTCCAATATGTCGAAGAATGTAGTGAAACAAATATCACAGGAAATAACAGTTTTCAATGGTGTTTTTTGACTTAATCGCAAGTAAGTTGGGCAGATATTGAAAATTGTGTTGACTTTTATTGAAATAAATACCTGATATTAAAATCGATGATAATCGTTTGTTTTTAGAAATTAGAAGACTGAATATATATATATATATATATATATATATATATATATAAATTTTGAATAAATTAGAGCAATGGGAATATCAATATGTTGAAATTGATAAAAGATGGGTGGAAGAATTCAATAAACACATTCCATATAAAAATTTAGTTATTCTTATTAAATTGAAGTTGTGCTTCCCTGGTTGCAGCAGTTGAAAGGTTATTTTCGATTGGTAATGATTTTTGGACAAGTGAGAAATCAGGATTGAATGTTGATATTCTAGTTGCAGGACTTACCGTAAAATTCAATATGAAGGATATTTCTTGCTCCGAAATTTCCAATATACTGTTGGAAAATAATGTATTGACAAGAAAATATTCATTCAATGGGAAAGTACTCGTTTAATTAAATAAGCTGATGTTGTCAGAGCTACTAGGGAAGACCTGATTTACCCAGAAAACATTTGTGCTCATCTTGGCCAAATCTATACATTGTTTTTGATAAAACGGTGTAATCTTTCGTTTTATTTTGGGGCCGCGGTAGCCTAGTGGTCAAGGTCGTGGACTCTCGACCGGCGATTTTCGTTTAGTCGCGGGTTCGATCCTTGGCCGCCAAGGGGCTGATGCACGTTAAATCTGTACGGGGGCCAAAGTCCTCCCGTTGGCGTGGTGTGGATGTTAGGAGAGGGGGGTGCCAGCTCAGGTGTCGTCCTCGTCACTTGACCGTGGTTCAAAATTATGAGGTCCGTCGCCAATAGCCCTCGTGTGCTTCTAGTGCGACGTTAATAAAAACTAAACTAAACTTCATTTCATTTTGAAAGGTCGTCATCGAAGCAGCGTACCAACCAATCAATTTTTCTTTTTTAAATTCCCATCTCCTGACACTCTT
The DNA here is from genome assembly GCA_019974015.1 of Nephila pilipes. Classification (NCBI taxonomy): domain Eukaryota; kingdom Metazoa; phylum Arthropoda; class Arachnida; order Araneae; family Nephilidae; genus Nephila; species Nephila pilipes. The sequence continues at coordinate 160,611 of BMAW01022078.1, forward strand.
AAGATGCTAAAGAAATTTCACAGAAGCAATACGAAGAGATAAGACGACAGTGTACAAGTGGCATAAGGGCTTCCTTCAAGTTATATCGCTACTCTGCTATTATCTGGTTCTTGTGCCATAACTCAATTTGATATATTAAACTTTAAGCGACAGGACACAATCTAAGAAGACTAAAGACAACTCGAACGTAATTATATTTTTTTTTATCAATGACTAGAATTTGATATGCTCTCTTCGGATCTCAATCTTAGCAAACCTATCTAATTATAATTGAAGTTAAGTTATCTTACCGAGGCCTCTCAGTTCTGATCTCCTGCTCGTCCTTTATGATCACCACAAGTCAATAGTTGTCACTTACACCTGATAGTAACATTCGTTGCCCTCTATCTCTCTTCTTAATTTCCATTCCCTTATATATCATCATATCTGGATCACTTCCCTTTATTTTGAACTGCCTCTAATTAAAATAATCACGTTTCATTTGGGTTGAGAAGAAATAGTTATTTTATGCAATCAATCTTAATAAAAGTCCCCAAAGTTTGTGTATATGTATATCTGCTTATATATATGTATGCCTTTAATTTCAAAATTCATACTCTAATTTAATTTATTTCCTATCATACGATCAAGTTAAAAATTTGCAGACACATATAACTCCGATACCAATACAATACTGTAGTACGCCCAAGCAACTCTAACTAAAGTCCTAGGCTTTGCACTTTGTACTCGAGAATTTTAATCCATTTTCTGTAATCCGATCGAGCTGAAACCTTATATATATATGTATAATTCCAAGTGACAATACAATACTGGAGTATACTAAAGCCTTTATGTACTAGACAGAGGGAGTGCTTGTTTTTTAAATGGTTCAATTGAGTTGAAGTATGGCTCACAAGTATAGCTCATGCAATTTTATTTGCCCATAAATTCCAAATGAAAAAAAAAAAATAAAGTTCTATACAAAGTTTTGAAAAGAACAGATTTGGCCACCCAAAGTGTGGTTTTTAATGGGTTTTCTTCCACTCGCATTGTATGTCTGGGTCAAACCTTTATAAGCCTTTTTTTCCTCATATTTTACAGCGCTCAATTGAGCTGAAATTTTCCATACACGATTAGTTTGGATGGCAATATGATAATTTTATAAAATGAATAAAAATTAGTTGATTAAAACGAATCATTTAAAGCATTAAAATTTACATCAAGTTTCACGCCAAGTCACCAAATGATCGCCAAATCCATCGCCAAGGTGAAGGGATCATTACTTAAACTCTCTTTTGTTAACTAACATAAAAATGTATAAAATATTATGACACGCAAAGTGTTGAAGTTTGAAAGAAACCCATGTTTATAAAACTAGTTTTTTACCGGTGTTATTTTATAATTATTATTAAATTATTCAATTAAATATAAGAATTAAAGTGAAGGAGGACATATCGAGAAAAGCACAATAGTAAACTTTTCTGATATTAAAATGAAAGGAAATGATAAATTATTAAATTGAATATTATATCAGCTACATGTAATTAAAATTAAAACAAACAATAAATTAGTAAATTGAATATATTTAAGCTAAATGTAATTAAAATTGAAGCAAACGATAAATATTGAAAAGTGATCTGGTGCTCCAAAACGCTCCATCTAAAACAATAGCTCGTTGGGTGGCTAATTAATTAAATGTAAGAAGCGTTTTTGAATCATTTTTTAAAATTTGGATTAAAAGGTATAAAAAAAAGGTATATAGATTTTACATCTAAATTAATGTTCGATTTATAAAGGCTTGAGACGATTAATACTTCTTTTGATATCATATATAAGTGAGCAGCTATGGTATTTAATTCATCGGTAATTACCTTATTATTTTAGTTAATCGACACAAGCTCTTAAAAATTATGTTTATTTTACATTAAAAATATTTTTATACTTTTCAGCCCATCTGTAAAGTAGAAGATATTCGACATCAAGATATTTAAAATTTTCTTTCTTTCCACATTTTTTCTGTTTAATCGTCAATGCATGGAATAGGCAATTTTACATCGTCACTTAAATAAATTTGGGAACATCGCAAAATAATTATTTGATGTTTTTTGCTGCTTTAATCGTTATTTTAAGTTTATGCTTGACTAAGCAATCCCATTCCGTGCACCTGCGCCACTATAACAGATGTCTCTGTCATGAAAAGGGTTTCTGTTCAAGAAAAATAATTCACTCCCCAAAATGCAAACTGATTTGTAATATGTTTGAATTTGAGGCGAACTTAGTTGTGCTATACTTTCATTTTTTTTTCTTTATTTCCTCTTAAATATACAAAAGTAACAGTTGATTATAATTAAAAGGAGAGTCTTTATTTTTTGAGTCTTATGTGTTTTATCAATATATTCATAACTATTCATAAAATACAATTATTATTAGACATATTTGCTGATTGCTTTGTTTTTATTAGGTATATTCATATTTTTATACTTCAGGAATTGTAATACGTTGTACATGAATGTGTTCGAGTATTCTCCTCCTAATCTTTCATTTTCGTTTGGAATAATTTTTATTTTACTTACCTTTTGACTCCCTTTCTTCATTATTTAATTTTACTCTAATCTTTCCTAAGCACATTTAATAATAATAAGATTCCAATGGAAGATACGGGAGATTAATAATCTCTGAATATTAAATAAGGACGCTTTCTAATGAATCTTACTTAACTCATCATTTCTAAATTATGAACAACTAATAAAGCCTTAACTTACCAATTCAGTCGTTCTGTTTCAACCATTCATCATAAACAGCCGATTCTTATCTTAATACTTTGAATTTGATTCACTTCAATCCAATAAGTTAACTGCAATGATTCAATAACACTTGCAAATATTTACCAATCAGAACTTATCTTCTACCTCCTTTCAATTTATATCAATTTTGTTTCACTTTTATATCACTATTTCTAATCCACTTTGTTTCTCTTCTATCGTCATCTAATTTACCTAATCATGGATCATTTCAGTTGGAAATAAATTGTAATCCTTTGTAATTCAATTTATTATGATGTTCCCATGTTTATTGTAGAAAAAATAGATAATAGCCTAACTTCATAATCTTTAATTACAGAAGAGTTTTCCAAAAGATATTTATTTCTAGGTTCTCCTTTGGGTAAACTTATCTTCCTAAATACGCGTTAATAGATTATGCAATAAATAAATGTTTCCACACTATCTTTAATTTATATTTGTCACTAATAAGTGTAATTTTTAGCAAAATTATCATTGCATGTTTCATGACTGATACATTTTACAATGTTTTTATGTATTTCACTTGGTGTATGTCTATCTGTGTGTCATCAAATTTTCGATCGTTAATTTAACCAATTTCCCATCAAGGTAGAGCTCTGAAACTTCTGAAATCGTTCTTACTGACCTAACAATGCAATATTTAGACATTTATGACAAGTTTTAATTAATAATTCAATAATTATTTTAATAATGCAGTTTAGCCCAACCACTTGGCGCGATTTCAAAAATTCCCAAACTTGACGATTTTTTTTGGCTGACCGTTAAGTCTGTGAACCGGACCAGGGTACCCACATTTGGCAAAATGCCGTCAAATAATTTTTTTTTATATAAACTTTGCATCTATATAAAAAAGTTGGTTTTTATCTCGAATTATTATTGAATTGATATTGTTTTAATCTTCAGTGCCTGTTATAATTTTACGAAATTCTTTGTCACTCATAACAAGTTATAGTCATCATCATTATATTCATTACATAGAATCTGCCTGAGTTTGAGTGTATTTATTGATTTTGAATTTAGATCCTGTAACAACTAGACATTTCATTTGAAAAAAAGAAACCGATAATCAATCATGTACAAAAACTCTAAAAAAGAAGGTGATTATATATTCCATTGAAATTTATTTGAAGAGCTTTTATTTAAATATTAATATACCGACAAGTATTAAAAAGGTACATACAAAGGAATCATTATAAAATTATAATTTAATTAAAACGAATTGAAATTTATAATCAAATCATCCAAGTATAATTTTCCATTGAAACTAATTATTGACGCCAATAACATTTTAAAATACCGAACCCAATAAAAACATTGGGTTTACTTGATATATGAATCTGTATTTATTTTGAATATAAACTAATCTATATGCGAAACCATGTATAAAGATAAACTAACTAGAACAGTTTAAATTAGATGAAAAATTATGTAATTTGATTTTATGATTTCAAACAATACTTATTATTTTTTTTTGTTTAGGAATAGACTGTTCCTTTTACATGTTCATGTAACCTGAATTCTTACTTTTATACTGTAGATTAATTCTTATTAACAAAAGCACCGTTAGCCACTTTTCCTCCTCCCCGAAGACTAGGACCTTAGAGAACTAAAAATCTGAACGCAAATGGACAAAGAATTGATAATGATTACGCAAGCGTACTGGTTAGGAAACAGAGAAATATCTCGAGTCAAACGAGATTCATCTCTGGAGAATTGGAATTGTTCTAAAGAAGCCGAAACTTGGAAAATAAATACTTCTACCTTCTCGGTTCGTGCACCGTCAAAGACGAAGGGTAGGTTGGAAATTTAATTTTTATGATCTTCGAGAGAGGCAATTTACAGCGGAGATAAAATTTTAATTTTTTTCTGCGTGGATGAACTTGAATGGGCAAGATTGAATTGCATGTTGAAAAAAAAAAGGTGGTGTTACTATTTTAGCATTCCATTAAAAAATTATCCCTAAATGAAATTGATTGATTGATTAATTATTTATTAATGTTTCGCTTAGAAGTAATACATACTAGTCTATTGGTGACAGGCCACATGATTTTGAACTTCGGTCAAGCAGCGAGGAGACATCTGAGCATTCATCCTTTCCTCAAATTTACCCACCGTGTCCATGGCAGTATTTGCAACCTGGACTGATTTCACTGGCATCAGCCTTACAATACTGGGAATCTTCAGTGGCATCAGGATTTAAACCCTGGACCCTGTGGAAACTACACCGGCCACGAGTTCGCGATCTTACTACTAGGCTATCATAGCCATTAATGTTGGCTGAAAAGTGAAAAATAAAAATAAAAAATATCCATGCAAAACTGCATTTTAACTTTGTGCGCAGATGAGTCAAGGACTGCGATTTTGTTTTGTTAGGTTTTACTAACGCTGCACTAGAAGAAACACCAAGGCTATTGGCGACGGACCTCATAATTTTGATCCTCGGTCAAGTGATGTGGATGACATCTGATCTGGTACCCCCTCTCCTTACCTCCACACCACACTAACGAGAGGACTTTGAGCCCCAACAGATTTAACGTGCATCAGCCCCGGCTACACGGCGGGTCTTTAGTGGCATAAGACTCGACTCGACGAAAACTACCGACCGCGAATCAGCGACCAAGACCACTAGGCTACCGCAGCCTCAAGGATTGCGGAAGCCGAGTAGGTAGAATAACAAAACAGGATATGAAGGGTCATGAATTCAATTCTCGTCGAATGAAAGACCTTCTTGTGGCTTCAATAGCCGAGTGGTCATTGCATTGATCAATCTAGGCACCCTCTCGAGTTCTGAAAGCACTCAAGATTCGTCCAGTAATGGAATTGATATTATCCGGGCTCAAAGTGTTCAGTTTGGCTTGGTGCAGAAGTTAAGAGAATGGGGAGCCAGCTCAATTGTCGACTTCGACATCTGATAGTGGATTAAGATTTCGAGGCGTAGCCGGAGACCACAAAGAATATTCAAGGCCGTAGTTGGTGAGTGAGTTTCTTCTGAGTATAATAATAAATTTAGAAGCGAGTTTAGTTTTAGCACAGAGCTTTTTTTTTTTTTTTTTTCTAAAATAAGATAATGAAAAAGAAACTTTAGAAGAGTTAAACAGCAGTACCAACCAATAAGGGTCATCAACCAGATCAGACATTTAGAGGTTTCCTTTAACAAAAAGTAAATACATATGCTATTCGGAGAGACAGGGACCAATAAAACTGTCCCTTAAATATATATATTCCTTATTTGGAGGTGTGTCTTACAAGATGTTCTATGGTACTTAAGCAAATAATATACAAAAAAATTAAGTCAATTCCTAGTTAGGTCAACAAATATTTTATTTATTTATTTTTGTTACTTTTTATTAAATAATTACAATTAATATAAATATGTATATGCATATGACAGAATCACAATATTAAGAGGCAAAATATTAGCTTTATCGAATCGTATTGAATATAAATATAACTCTTTAAACAGAAAATTGATTCATTATTTGTAATATTAACATAATACTATTTATATTAAGTATATGAAGATACTTAGTTTTCTGACAATCACTATACTAAATTTAGTTATTCTTAAATATGTACTTGTGAATTACAAATTTTAAAGTCAAAATTTTTACCAATTCAAATAAATTCTTTAACACATTAAATTTTAACACGTATATATAATCCATTTCATAAGTTTTAAAATAAATGAGAGAAAATTCAGCGCTTAAGGAAACAATTATTTCATTCAGTATCCAGGGGGCTTACTGAAAGTGTTCCACATACATGCAGCATTTTCAAAAACTAATAAAGTGTTTAATCTAATTCATAAAATAATATTACTTTAAATAAAACATTTATTTTATGAAATAATGCAGTCCAATCCCATGAACACGCTGTTCAGTAACGCGGGATTATACTAAACACGGCTAGCTTCATCAAAAGTTCTAGTGAACGTCCAAAAACTGTTACTGTATACCAAATCTGTTACTGATACAGTTGAAAACTGTTGCAATAAATAAACACATGATTGCGTTTCGAACACTAGTCATAGAAATGTTAATCCCAAAAATTTACCACAAAATGGAAAATTTTCATAACTTCGCGTAGTTGTACTTGATCAAATGAGCTGATTGCATGTAATGCAATCGGGTTCAAGGAACTTGTTAAATATTTTACTACGTTCTAGATATTGCAACTGAAAAATGCCTGGCTTTTATATAAAACAATACAAAACTCACCGTAAGTTTATCAAATAATCTTTATTTGAACCTTATTAACGGAATGAGACTTTTGCATTGTTTGTCAAAGATACGATCTACATGCCTTTAACTTTTCTAAAACTACGAGTAATCGACTTCGTCAATGCTCGTGATATCGAAAAAAAATTAATGTGTATTGATGGATTGGTTTTATTAACGTCACACTAGAAACATTGGCTATTGGCAACAAACATCGCAATTTTGAGCCTCGATTTAAGTGACGAGGTTGACATCTGAGCACTCTCTCTCTCATCTTCCACATCACACCAACGGCAGGACTTTG
>BMAW01022078.1:167921-183801 GCA_019974015.1 Nephila pilipes
GGGGGGGGGGCGTCCTTAGTGGCATCTGGGTTCGAACTCATGACTCAACGATAACCGCCGACTGCGAGTCCGCGATCATGACCACTAGGTTACCGCGGCCACAAGAAGTAACACATCGATCAATAACTCCCGAGACTAACCCAGAGATGGCGCTCGTAGTAAACCAGTAACCAGGTCTTTCTAGAGTACGAACCTTTGCTTGAAACGTGTCAAAATTTTAAGTCGATCGGACCAGGAAAAAGGTTTTTTGAAGTGAAGTGAAAAAGGTTTTTTCCAAGTGGGTGCCGCGATTGCTTTCGATGGAACAAAAACAGCAACGAGTCGATGATTCAGAAAGCTGTTTATCGCTATTTACTCGCAACAAAAAAGATTTGGAAAAGCGTTGGAACGATTGTATCACCCTAAAAGGTGTTATGTTGATGAATAAAAAAAAAATTTGCAAAAAAAATGTTGTTTTCAATGTTAGACTCGGGAGTTATTGATCGATGTGTTATGTTACTCATATGTTGAATCCATATTTGTATAAAATATCGCACCAACGGTGAATTATACATTTATGTTGCAAATCGTGTTAAAAACTGTAATGAGAAATATGTTCGATAAATATACATACATAATATTCCTTTTTTCTTTTCTGAAAGTAAAGATATTTTATTTTATGCAATACAAAACTTTACATTTAAAAATGATGTGTGTGATTTGAATTGTTTAAAACACTTTATCTAAAATTTTTATAATAATAATTGCGTTAAAAATCAAACATTTACTCTCATTTTCTCGTTGTTGTCAAAATGACCGCTAATAGTCATTCTCGTCAATTTAAAATATTGGTCGTTGTAGTAATAAGTTTAAGGATATTTATAAGAATCGAAATAAATTTTCCATGCAAAGTTTTTGCGAAGAGCAGATTTAGTCATCAAAGGTGCTAACTATTTAAAAAATAATTATTAAATTTTTCAATTAAATATTATAATTAAATATTTTCAATTAATAATTAAATATTGTAGCAAATGATAATATAACAATGGATTGGAAATTTGTTTTACTTATTTGTCCCTTCACTCATTCCTTCATTCACTCACTCATTCATTACTTCACTTGCTCACTCACTCATTCCTTTTCTTTCCTTCAGTCATTTTTGGTCACTCACTCACTCACTTTTACTCATCCATTTTCTCATTTTTTACATAATGAGTAAAATCAAAAAGCCAAAAAGGAGTTTATTTTGAAATCATAGCTGATGCAGTTGTTTGCAAAATAAAAATTCGCTTCACAGACACATTTTACTATCAAAAATATAATTGATTCAATCAAAAATGCTATTTAATACTTTTTCTTCCTTAAACAAAGTATAAAAATTTTTTAAAGTTAAACAGACTTCTATTTCTTGAGTAATGTTCTTTACAAATTTTGCGCCTTCATTGGATTATTAAAGTAGAAAATTAACCATTTGTTTTGGTTAAACATAGATGAAATTCTAGAATTAAAAACTCTATTTTTCTTACCGATGATCGAAAAAGTTTTCAGTATATTGTTTATTGGAACAAGGATTACTAAAAGTTAAGTACTTTAGTAATCGGATTTCAAAGTAAAAATGGTAGAATCTAATTGTGTAAAATCTAATTTTAATGCCTGTTTAAAATATCTAAAATTATATTCTTCGCACAACATTATTTCTAAAAACGATATACCAAGTGCCTGAAGGATAATACTCTAAGAAATCATGGGAGGTATAGATAGGTACAGAAGGTGGAAATGGAAGCTATGAAAGGAAGGAAGGTACAGAAGGTGAAAATAGTAACTGCGAAATATACTTTTTAATTTACCAATTTTAAAAGTGGCAACTATCCATCAATAAATTCGGAATACTCGTAGAGAGACAGTTTCATGGGGAGGCAGATCGAAATCCTTTCCTTCAGCAGTTTTCAAACGGTGCTGTGCGTATCCCAAAGTGTGTGTGAAAAGCCGTTAGGGGAGAATGCGAAAAGAAAACAGGATGGCTCCACACCTAGAAAAAGAAGAAATTAATTTTAGAACATTAAAAATAATTTTAAAATGGGGGATCAAGGTTTTTATTAAGATTACTATTTGTAACATTGTCGATTCCAGAAAAGGCGAAATTGCTGAACATCGCATCAAGTACGACACTGAAGAATATGTTCAATGGCCGAATGATGAGTCTAGACTGTATTTAGGCTCACCATGGAGCGAAAGTAGTTAATTTTCTGAAGTATCCACATTGTACTCGCTACTAGCACATAACTTGTTGGGCGCATTTTCTTCGTATGCTTACTTAAGAAATAAAGATTATTTTTACTAGCAAATCAATCGCAAAACTCCACATTTGGGATTGTAGTTAGCTTCTTTTGAGCGTAATATTTCAAAATTTTGTCATTCAATACAATCCTGAATGTCCCATTAATTTTTTTCACAATTTTTGTATCAATTTATTTTTGCTTATAACCTCCTCAGACCGAAGGTAAGCTTTGAACCATAAATTTTAAAATAATTTGTATCAATCGGTTCTAAATACATGAAAAGTACTAAAAAAATGTTAAAATTATTTTAATTTTTATTTTTGAGAAATGAGGTGTCTCCTGGAGTCCATTTGGACAAAGCGACATCATCATGTCAATTCAAAATATCTCTTTAATCTTCACTTAATGAGGAATTCATAATACTTAGCATAATTTAAATTACAAAATATTCCTGTCCGATCTGCTTGTAGAAGAGTCTTAATTCCCCAAAATTTATTATTCTTTTTCTCTCTCTCTTTTTATCTTATACTATTAAATATTTTTTCAATTTTAAGTTGTTTCTTATTGAAAACTCGTGATTTCCAAGAAATGTTGTCTACGAGTACGAGAGTTTTATAGTTTTTTCTGCCGAATACATTCGAATTCTGGGAAATTTTATATTAGAGGTAATTACAGTGATCACTAATTATGTTTCATTTCCTTTTCTGACAGATTCTTTCCTGTATCCCTTAAATATCTATATTTGGGGAAATCAGTTAGCAATTAAAGAATATCATTCCGAGCTGAAATATACCATAATTATAGTTTCAAATGGAGTGAATTTTAACAGCCATTCACCCAATGTCACCTACAATTGACAATGAAACAACAGCGTTTTGAATCAGAAGTGGGAAGATTTGAGTAAGAAATTAATAATGTTATATATAAACGGCAAGTTTAAGGAAGTCAACAGTGTGTTTCATGACTTTTTACTACACAAATAATAAAAAATTTGATCATTTAGAGATGCGCAAGCGCATAAATTTCTTTCTATAATAATAAACCCTTTTTTCATTTTACCGTAAATAAGCTACGAATGAAGATTTTCACTAAAAATCTTTTTTTTTTTTTCAGAACTACCATCTATTAACAAGAAAATTAACTAATTCTGGGTACCAATGATGCTTTTTATTTAACTTGGTGGTATTTTTTGAAAGTGTTGTTTAGTGTCTCCTACAGACGACGCTGGGACTGTGGAGGATAAAACAAATAGATAAATATATTATTCCAAGACAATCAAGAATAAATACGAGTGTATATAAGCAATTACATATGAATTTTTATGAGAAGCAAACTAACAAGAATATTTTATATTGAGGGCTCCATCATCAGCAATATATACTTAAACATTCTGGGTGGCATCAGTATTTTGGATTGCTTATATTACATCAGTAGGAATTTTATGTAAAATTTGCTATAAATGTAGCAAACAAGCAAATTTACTGAATATGCAGATATTTCATTTTTGGTTTATAAATACTACAATGTGCTCGTTTTCTTGTTACACAGTAGGGCATACATAGGGGAGTGTTAAAAAGGGAAAAAAATATAAAATTGTCAAAGTTATCATGAAATTCAAATCATGAGTCATTGTGCACGATTTTAAGGTTCCTGTTTAAAGGGCGTTTTGATATCGTGAACGTAATGTTAATAATTATGAGAAATTTCTGCTTTCGTCCTGAAATCTAGACTATTTTATCTATTTGCAGCTGAAAGAGCAAAAAATAATCAAAGTTTTTGGGGAATTACATTTGCCCTCCCCCCCCCAAATTAGAAAATATTTTCCAAGACTGGAAAACCCATTAACGAATAATTAAAATACGAGTAAAAATATTTTTTTAAAAAATTAGAGGGTAAATGTAATCCATCAGAGCGTTTCGTTATTTTTTTCTATTTCGGATACACATTTTCGAGTTCAAATAGATAAAATAATCTTGCTTTTTAGGAGGGAAGTAGAAATTTCATGAAATTAATATTACATTCACAAAAGGAAAATGGCCGGTACCTGAAGTTAATATTTGTTTCTTTTGAAATTTAGTTAGATATTATTAGACTTGGTCTGATTTTCTTGATTTCGGATGATTAAGATGAATGATTAAAAAAATGTTATCTTAAGAAAAATTAAACATTTATAAAACTTTAAGTAGTATGATTTTACAATGTATTCTTAAGTATATTTAATTAACTTCTAAATTAGCCAGAACTGATAGAAAAGAAATTAAAACTCTTTGGTCAAAATGTTGCTTTAAGAGGACTTAGTACCTTTGCACTTTTAAAACTTAAAAAATAGTACTGAATGTTAGGAGCATTTTAAAATAAACCGCGTCAAAATCCGACAATTATTACGCCCTGTGCAAAAAAAAAAAAAAAAAAATAAATGTCTAAAGTGGCTTGTTCTATGTAACGCAATGTAAACAAACCTCTTTTTCTCAGTTTGCTATTTTCACACTTTCCCACAGGATTAAAAAAAATCTTTTGCATGCAGAGCTTTCAAATTTTACATGAGTGTTGTACTTGTAAATCTTTATTCTGTGAACCTCAATTTTGTTAATACGATTATTAGATTTTATTTTTTTAACATGATACAGGAAAAAAAAGTCACTAAATACAAACTTGATAACTTTTTTAATTTTTCAATTTTTTTAATGTAAGGTAAATTTAAAATTTGAGGTTTACAGAATAAGGTCATTATTATTGAGCTTTAATTTGGTATAAGAATTATGGTTCTACTATACATCTTTCAGATGTTATCTTGTGGGTAACGTAAGGTAAGCTAATTTATTTTTCAAGTTTTTGTACGCATATTTCATGTTGTATAAGAAAATATATTAATTTAATAGCAAAACTTGACCCAATATTTTAAACTATGCACTTTATTACACAAACTGGCAAAGTTTCATACTGAAAGGAGCAAAAATTGTTGTTTTATGAAGAATCGAAAAAAGTTTGTCAAAATGTTCTACTTTTGATTTCATAAGGTACTAAGTCCCCTTAAGCTTATGATTTAATTTAATATTAATTACTTTATTTAATTCTAATTACTTTAAATTAACCACATTACCATAATTTACGGACATTCCGCCAGGAATTTTAATTATTCCTTTACATAGTTTGATTCAAAGCTTATTTATCGAGCATTATAAAGTCTATTTAATTTTAATTCGTCTTTTATGAAGATTGAAACCACAATTACACCAAAATTTGTTTGCATTTCTTTAGCACAAATTGATATTTTGATTCATGGACTTAAATTCTCATAATTTTTTTTTAATAATTGTTACTTCAAAATCCCTCCTTTTTTAGGATTCGAATTTCAGAGCAAGAAGTATCATCCCTTCTCTTCTGAAAATTATTCTACACCAAGTTTGAGAGGCTCTGAATATTTATTTGTGCATGAATTGCGCAGAAAGTGCAGTGTCGGCACAGTTCGCATATAAATGAGAGATGCTCTTTTGCTGGAATTGTTAGATCAGCAATCCCCTCTCAGATCACGCTATTTCCATGCTGTCATTGACAGCGTTTCCTTGGGTATGGTTACTGTGTATTATCTTCATTTCAATCCGTGGCGTTTGATAAGGGAACAGAGAGGGAAAAAAGAAAGCGTGCAGTTTTTTTTCTTTCGGAAAAATTCCTAATTTTTTCGGCTCTGTCGTGACTACATAGCGTAAACATTGTAACTTTTCATTCTTCAACTAACAATTTGGAGGAATTCTTCAGCTAACAATTTTTTTTGACAATTTTTAATTCTGTTTTCACCCAGTGTCTTTTATAAAACATGGGACACATTTCCATACAGAAAATGGTTCCAATTTTCATGAACGCATGTGACGTTAAAACACGTACATCTCTTATTGACGTAGTACTTTTAAAATTTAAGAACATTCCATAAACGCCCAATTTTTCTCATGAATAAGTAAATTTCATAACTCATTTAGTATTACACTACAAGAGAGTAAATATGGAACATTTTTTACACCTGAACAAAGCATTTCACTCAGAGATAAATAAGTAATATTGTAAAATATTCTGCTGTCAATAACAGCGTGAAGTCGGAATACAAAATTAATGTTTGAGCTTTTCGTTATCGGAAAAAAATGTTCCAATTCAAATTCTATTTCTTTAACACTACGCGAAGACCGCCTTAAAAGAATTCAATTGAATTGAATATCTCGCCCAATAGAGGAAACATGTCTTATTAAGTTTAGATTATAATGAGTGATGTGAGGGGATAGGTTTGACGAATAGCATTTACAACCAGTGAAGAATTTAATATTGGTGTCGATGGTTTAGTTAGCGGTAGAGTGAAGGTGTGTAAGCTGCAAACAATGGAATGGTGAATGTATTGAGAAGTGTCTTAAATGATCAGATCACAGCCAAAAAGGAAATGTGTAGGGTTAGTAAGTCGGACCAACATCTTTAAATCAATACGGACTCCAACGGATTGGTTCCGATCAGTAATAAGTAATTAATAATTTATTTTGTGAAATATTAGATTCTGACGCTTATATGAGTAAATTATAACCATAAATACAGTAAATTAGGGATTATTTTTCGATCAGTTACAGATTTCTGAATGAAATAACTTGATTATCATCAAGCACGACTTTCTAACCATTCGAACATTTGTTATATCGTGACTAGTATGTATCAGATTTATTATGAAAGAAGAATGAAGTAAATGCGGGCATTAAAATACAGCAAACTACAAATAAATATACTCGTATAATACTTATTACTTCTTAGACAGATTAAAGGAAATTTGTTGCAGTCTAACCTTTTTTGCATTTTGATCGAGAAGGTTAGTTACGTTATTTATTTCAGGGTTTATAGTTTCTTATCTGTTAAATAAGGTTCTTACTAATAAACTAACAGAATTAATATAGTTTTTCTTGGAACAATATTTTTAAGGTAATTAAAACATTCCAATTCTACAAACTTTGAGTTTTTGGCTTTGCTGTTGATCATTAGAGAGCACTTGCTTGATTCCATAGATATATCATTATAAGAATTTGATAAATGCAACGGTAGAAGTATTGAATTTTAAAAACTATAAATACATGTGCCTCTCCACATAGAAAGAAAACTTTTTTGTGTGTTTCTTATTGAAATGTGTTTTACTAGAATTCTGGTATATTTCCCTCAAAGCCTACTTCATCCACACAACTGGGGCTGGAGTAGCCGTGTGGTCATGGTCAAGAGTTCGCGGCCGGCGTAGTTTACATCGCGTAGCGGGCATCTAGCACCCAGACTTACCACATATCGGGAGTGATGCACATTAATACTTTCGAGGCTCCCAGTCCTCCTGAGGCGTTGTGTGGAAGTTTAGAGGGGGCTACTAACTCAAGTGCCAATACTTTTTCTTAACCAAGATTCAAAATTACGAGATCCATCACGTTAGCTCTCATGTTGCTTTTTAGAGCGACGTAAGTGAACAATCAATTAATCAGTCCCCCAGCTTTATTGCATGAGATCATAATCAATAAATTAATTGTAGAAAGATTTTTCTCTGAATAGTATATTTAAGAATATAAAATAGAATTGTAAAATAATGATATATAGATTTATTTTGAATGACTTATATACCGTGGATCAAATCACAATTTCCTCTTCAACATTCACGTTGATGTCTTTAATGTGATGTTCTGTGAACCAAAGCTCTGCCGATAAATGAAACGTGACTTACGTATATTAGGTTAGAATTATTGAAGTATAATTAATGGAAATATGGAAATAAATACATAAACTAAGAAATAGTTTGTACGAGAGGTAACAGGTTAGTTGGTGGTAGAGATAATTAGTGTGATGAAGTTATATTACAACTGTGTTTGTATAGTATATTGTAAAGGAAATTGATCTCGAATTGCAGCACGAGTTCTCCAAGTACTAAAAAAATAAATGTAAGCATTTGACATGCACGTTACAAATTGCTTTAACTATCATCTTACAATATTAATTTCTGTAGTGATCTTTTCTTTATCAATACAAGGCTATTCAATTAAAATAATGTTCAATGTGTGAATTTTTTTATCTCTTTCTAGCAATTTTGTAGTTGTTAGAAAGAGACGAAATACTTTGCAGGATATTTATGTTATATCGTCTCAATAGGTTCAGAACGGGTGTAAACACATTACAGATACATTTTATTCTTTAAAAGACATTTTATCTTGGGAATCTTCATTAGAACTACATTGACGTTGGAAAATCTGGCAAAATTTCTAATCTTGCACGGTCTTGGTCCCTAAAGTGCAAAATTAAAGAGAAGTTATTGTATTAGGTGCTTATAGTCCATCATCCCTACTTGCGTAAAATTTAGTTCAATACAGCTGAAGCTTATTCGAACCATGTTTTCATGGAAGGAACTCTCCATTTGACATGGACAGTATTTGTGAAAATTAGTGCACTTTTTAGCGTCTTAGGTCTCTATTCACGAAACGTTTTCATATGCAGAATATTTACAGAAATTTGTGCGCGTGTTTCTTACGGAGACACTTTCACAGATTTCTTCAAATGAAATTTTCTTTTCAATTATAACATTCGAAATCGTTTCAATTGTTGTCATGAAGGTATTTTTTTGTAAATACTCTCGTAGTATAGTTTTTCTTTTTTTGTTTTAGTCGACTTGTACTTTTAGTCATTTTCAACTACTTGCTACTGCTATGTATTAAAGAGGTACCTACTCAATTAAATCAATTCGCTCACTCATCAGAATTTAGGCAGAAGGGTTTAAGAATTAGAAAACGTTTTTCCAAAAATAATTCAGTCTCAATTACAGCTACAGAAAGTATAGAAGCAAATGTCAGGGAGCCATTGAGCGAAAGCCTTTGGAGCATAATTAACAGCGAATCCTCGGTTCTGCTTCTTTATAATTAGTCAGAGCCGTAGGAGGAAGTAATTATGGCGCGGACTGTCATGAGCATTTCAGCAACAGTAACTACCCGAAAATAACTTTAATAAGACCATTGATTGACGTAGAAGACCAACGATAGAAGAAATGGAGCTTAAGTTTAAACGGTGAAATTCGAACGTTCAAGAAGTGTGGTGCTTGTCGACATGTCCAGATATGTGAACAGAAATAATTAGATGACTTTTGTTAAATTCTTTTTATTAATACGCATACATTATCTTTCTGGCTTAGTAAATATAGCGCATTCTGAAATTTTTTAAAAGTACGTATCTTGGTACTTTCTGTATACACTTGTCTTATGTTTATATTTTTTTCCATTCTTCTATAGAGGTAGTAAGTATAAATATTTTTTTCAAATGACGCTTCAAATTTTTAGTTTTTCCCTTTTAAAATACTTTCTCTCACAAATATACTCATTATGAAAGATGAAATCAAATGAAAAAATTCTCCACTTATTAAAAATAAGATTGTGAAAAGTGATTAACTTTTACCATTTGTGTTTATTTTTATTAGTTATTAATTGCGTATAACTTATAATACTCTAGAGTGAAAAATGTACGCGTGCTTCATGCAAACTTAAACAATCTCCTAATCTCATTAGAGCATAATACTCATTGATAAAAACTTTTATAAAATTGACTGCAAACTTTTATACCTCTTTAAAAATGTATGGGATGTATAATTAAAGAAACACATAGCGTGTGAAAAAGCAATTAACGCTCCGAACGAGGTATTCGTAAGATATCTTTAAGTACTTAATTAATTTTTTATGTTTGTTTTCTTTTAATTAACAAGGATTTTGCAGGAAACTTTGATTCAAAAAAATTATATAAGAAAGAGGTGGGCTAGTCGAGTTTTACTGGCAAATTTTTTTTGCAACACTTAAGAAACCAGAGAGCAAATTAATTACGTATTTTACAACTTGTCAAAGTGAGTTAATAATTCCTGAGGTATGAAATTTTAATGAATGTCTCAACTTTCGTTTTTGTTTTTAATGGCTTACTTGAGAGTTAAGGAGTTGGAGGTAAGAGTTGGAATAACAAGAGAAAATTTTGAATGAATTTGGAGCTTTTAACAAAATTCAAAAATAATAATAATTCGGTTAAAAAGATATATCAGGTGCCGATTTGCGATTTTTAGGAGAGATAATTATTCAAATCTGGCCAATTAGTTTTTAATAAATCTTCTTTGGAAAAGATTTACACAGTTAATATATTTTGTGTCCTTGATTGCTATTCGTTAACAGCGGCAGACGATTTTTGAAAAACCATATTTTAAAAATATGTCTGATAGTTCCTTTTGCTTTTGAATCATTTTTTTCCACATAAAGTATTATTCTTTATGATTGAAATATACCAAGTAGAGTTTTTATAATTATTTTGTTCAGTATGTTTTGGAAAACTATTATTTACGTTTTCTAAGAATTGGAACAAATGGGTAAATTATATGTTTTACTGTAGTGCACAGATACAGGTTCGATTTTCAGAAAGGTAAATTGATCGGTTTACAAGAATTATATTCGGCTTGCAATGATTAAATGAATTTATCATTCCACGGAGTATTTATCCTTAATTTCATTTTTTTTGTATAAATCTTACTGAACAGCTTATATAAATCCTACTCTTATGCTACATATATTTTTCTAATTTATATTTTTAATATAATTTAATATTATTTATTTTATTTATCTGTTATAACATATAAAATAAATTAATTAAAATGTAGTATAATAATTATATATTTTTGCATTTGTAATTAATTGATATAAATAATTTACGTTATTATATATACAATTATAAACAATGAAAAATATTATAATTACATATTATAATTATTTATCATTATGTATTCTTTCATTATTAAATATTATATTATATTAATTGTGAATAATAATTCATTATAATTATATTTTTTATATTTATACATAATTAACATTATAATAATAACATAAATACCTATGAATATGTATAATTATAAATAATAATTATTATTTATAATTTAATTTTTTGTTTATTATAATTATAATACTTAATTATATGATATAATTATAAATAGCTATACCTTTTTTCTTAATAGTGTAACATTCTAATATTGTAATTTGCTTTATAAAACTATTGTCATACAGTGAAATCCCTCTATAACGCTATTTAGAATTAAAAATAATATATCGTTCCAAAGAGAATTAACTATCATCATACTGGGAATCAATATTGGAATGAAAAGAATTTTGCTCCTCATATCCGGTGTCGTCATCAGGGAGACTCTGATTTCATTCAGCAACTCATCGCGTGCACACAAATATTAATATATCAAATGGAGTGAGATCAATATATTTACAGTGTTTAGTAATTCTTACAACTCCCAAGTTTTAGTGAAATACCCTTGCCCAGGATTCTAACGACGCCATAGCTTATAAATGTTCATCGCATATTTATTTAATAAATTTTTAATATATTAATAAATAAACTCCCAAAAAGTTTTCTGTGAAATGTATTAGATAGTATAAATAAATGAAAATTCTTACCTTTTAATTAATCTTCAGTTATTAAGAATAGTGCGAAAAGGAATCATATTATTTTTGCATTATCCAGAGACGATTTCATGCAAAAAGAATGAGGTGCATATGAGGAATGATTTATGTTAGATGCTCCTTAGTACATTTGGTAAGCTAGAAATACAGTTATAAAGAGTATCAATTGAATACACTGATTTTCGAGGAGATAAGTTTAACTTTGGCGTAGTGGAATTATTTTTTCATTCACATCATCATCATCTTCTGACTCTTCTTCTTCAGCGTTATCACTTCTTATTTCAGAAAGAATATTTTCACCTGTTAGTTCTGAAAAGGTATGTACTTCATCATTGATATTTAAATAATCATGAACAGATATTTTAAACTTTTTCCAGTTTTACCATCGTAATCGGTCAAGAAATTTTGAAGATCTGAAATGGTATTTTCTTTCTCAGAATTTCCACAAGAAGTATCACTTTGACTCTCCTCGTCGTTTTGAATGAAGCCAGCTTTCCTTTCAACAATTATGTATGGACTGTGGCTTCATTTCAATCCAACTCCCTGTAATCCATTCACATGCATCTTTCACAGTAATAGTAATAGGCACAGTGTGCTTATGGCCAATATTAAACATCATTTGATTTATTAATCGTTTTCTGTAATATATTTTGAAGCATTTTGTAATGCCCATTACGAGTGGCTTTAGAACTGCAGTAGTGTTTGGTGGAAAGAAATAAACTTCTACACTCAGAAATTCTAGAGTGGGTTTATGTGCAGAGCTGTTGTCAATTAAAAGAATGGGTTTTTCGGTTTTTCTTCCTCTATTTCCCATCTTTATCTAGTTTCATTAACTATTCTTTAAACATTTTTGAAGTCATCCAAGCTCGCTTGTTGACAGTGGCATGTCCTTAATGATTTAAAAACTTCTTCGCTTTAAGGATCTTCCAATTACAAGAAGCTTTGATTTATCCTTTCCAGACATATTTGTACACAGAAATTCTGTTTACTTCTGTTTGGATTTTTTCCTCTCTTTACAGGTTTCTCCTTTGAAAGCTAGTGTTCGTTCAGGTCTCATTTGCGTTATAGACATTATCAAAGGAATTTATTTAAAAAAATTTACACATTTCTCTCTGACCCCATATGTTTACGTCATCCAGCGGCACTGATTCTTCGTCACAATGTAACCCAAGGATAGATATCCTTGTCGGTCTCAAAACCTTGTTAGCCTCCGTTGCTAACTTTGAAATCTGGAATACCCATCATACTTTCAAATTTTCTGGCTTGCTCGCAATTAGAGGTATATTCAAATCCCGTTTTTCTCTCAACCATTTCAACGTGGCAGCATTTATTTTGTCATTAAAAGCTGTCTTTATCCTCTTTCTTTGTGGATCGATATCATTAGAGTTGAAAATAGGTTTTCAACTTCCTTCCATTTCTTTAAAAATGTTGCAAGAGTCGATTGTGAAAATCTGAATTTTTTGCAAACCTCAGCTTGCTTCATACCTCTACCAATATCTTTTATGATGTTGAATTTTACTTCGATGGATATTTGCTTTCTTTGAGCTATTTTTATCGATTTTCACGAAACAAACTTTCAAATTTAATAAAATTCATAAATAAATTAATGAAAATCTTCCAGCATATTACGAGAATAATTACCAATTCGAATTGCAGTATTGGACACCATTTATCTGAGGTTAAAATTCTTATGATACTATTGGGAAATAATCTCATAATATTTAAACTCAATCAAGTGACAAGGGCGACACTCTTAGATCTTCCATACTGCACTAATGGGAGGATTTGGAATGTTAGCTAATTTAAAATGCATCTGCTGTACAACTTTATGTAAACTTTGTAGATTAAGTCACATAAATACACGTAAATTGATAACTGAAAGTAATAATTGTATTTTTCAATTCTGGACTACATTTAATTATTATAAATTATATATATATAGAGAGAGATGAAGTATTAAATATCTTTGATTAACAATTACAATGAAATATTAATTTAAATTAAAAAAGGGAATGATGTAATATGAATTTTTAGACTGCCACTTTGAGAAGAAATATTCTTAAATACTAAGACAAAAATTTGATTCTGTAACATTTAAATAGGCTAGCGCTGACGCAATGCAAGAAAAGTTTTAAAACACGTTAGCATGTTATTTCTTTTTATTTCGTCATCACAAAACTGGTGTACGAATTCTGTATCGTTCGGAATTTTTTCGTTTCCCATTTTAAATTAAAGTAGCAGTAAATTTTCATTTTAAAGATATTACTAACTATTGGAATTGAATTTCGAAGGGATATATTCGTATATATGTATAGAAAAAAATATTTTTATGGAAGATGTTTGAAGGGAATTTTTTCACCCACTTTTTTGCTTATCGTAAAGGAATAACTCGAAAAAATTTCCCCTCTTCGAATCTGAAAGAGCAAAATATAATTGAAAGGAATAAATATTTTAAAAAAATATATTATCTATCATTTGAGTTCCTCCAATTGAAATCTGACAACATCAGAAACAAATATTTTGCATTTGTAAAATAATTTGATTAAATATCTTTTTGTGTTACATTTGAAATTTGCATAAAAGTAATCAATAGATTATTTTTATTCCCTAAATTGTTTTGTATCTCTAGCTTTTACAATTGAAAGTCCTACAACCTTCCTAATGTTGGTTCATTGAAAGTAGATGATTTAATTAATATTATATTTTATAAAATGGTACATGATCAGAGATTTTTTTTTTCAAAAAAAAAATCTGCGTTTAATACATAGTGTATATTAAGTGCGGTATTGAATTCACGAAAACCTTTAAAAGTACTTTTATTGATCCCTCAAATGTTTTGATGTGCGATATCTTTCCCGTATTTGAGTTTATAAATATTACATTGACTCCTATTTTGTGTGAATATTAGAATATAAAATACATATAAGAAAAGCAATAGAAGGAAATTTCATATCAACTATTTAAATAATCAAAGATTCCCAGAGTTTGAGTGATTTTCTTTACCTTATATAGTAAAATAACCCTGATTTTTACCAATGAACAATCATCAGGAATAGCTCGAAAGTTTCCCTGTCACTTGTCGGACATATTATAGGATAAATAATGAAACCCCAAAAGAGACCCAACAACTTTCTTTGCTTCGACGTGGGGAACGATGATTGATTGCGGGACACCTTCTTTTGCTTCCAACACCCATTGGATTGTTGGCTTTTTCAGAGTGTGTCAGAAATCCAAGTGGCTTGTTCACACCAAGATTCCCCCCCCCCCCCCACACTTTTGTCACGTTGGAGTGTACATTATCAAGTGACTTTCTTTCTTTATTGTTCCCAACAAATGTCAGAAACTTGTGATTCAGTCGAAAATGGTCGGAGATTTGTTTTGTTTTGTTCTTTTGCTTGAACGAGTCCAGTTGCTTTTTAATTATAAATATCCAGAAATAAACTTTATTAACTATGAAGTAAACAGTAATGTTTATTTAAATAATCTATAGTACAAGCTTTCAGATTTTAAGTGTATAATTTAAGTTAGCCCCCTCTTCTTATCGTGTCCATATAGTCAGTTATATAAAATTATAGGTTAAAGAACAGTTATCGCTATATGTACGATTTTGTTGGTATTTTCATCCGAAGACTCATCCGTGGAAGGCCACGCTCTTAAAATTATTAAACAATTAAAAATGTGGTTTAGTGATAGTTTAGTTTCTGTGAAATTTCTACAATCAATATATGTCCTTCTATCCTCCCTGTCAATTTGCCTACCTCTAAAATAAGATGTTTTATAAATCTAATAGTTGTCTTTAACTCTGCTGTATCCCCTTTAATGCGGCACACATTTTTGCCAATTTTTTCCAATATCGCATTGTCTTCAATCCCCTCCTCCCCCATGTGCAGACATATTTTGTATAACACACAAATCTTTTCCCAGACCTTCTAGAATTCTTAAATGGATGTAATTCTTTTCAATCAGCCAGATGCTACCACTTCAGATGTCTTCCAAGACAGATCTTGATTTATACAAAAAAATTATCTGACCATGAGCCTTAACATTATTATATAACTTATTATAACTTATTTTGATTGGCAAATTTGAATCTCTATTTGAAGGAATGGATATCTATAAATCTATATGGAATGGATATCTATAAATCTA
>BMAW01022078.1:183811-194557 GCA_019974015.1 Nephila pilipes
TATGGAATGGATATCTATAAATCTATATGGAATGGATATCTATAAATGGATATCTATTGTTATATTACTTGTATTATATAAAATAAACACTGTTCCTTTTCATCTAGTAAACTTATGTAATTTTTTAATGGATGCATATATCCACATTCGTGACCCTTATGTAATGAGAACTCGCAATATTTTGATATGGTGTCGGAGGGTTTGAGTTTTCATCAGCAAATGCGTGAATTCTCTTAGTACGTGCTGTAAAATCTATGGAATATTTTTAAACTTTTTCAGCTACTATAGAGAATGTTATCCCTTATATAAAATATATGAAGCCTTCGGAATTCAGCTCTTTGTGTTTATAACACGAAACATATTTCCTACTCTATAGTTCAGGGGCAATTTGATATCATTATATCCCTAACACATGGATCAATACGTCCCGAGACTAACATTGAAAACAACATTTTTTTTGCAAAATTTTTTTTATTCATCAACATAACACCTTTTGTTAATCACCTTTTAGGGTGATACAATCGTTCCAACGCTTTTCCAAATCTTTTTTTTTTTTTCGCAAGAAATCTTTTTTGTTGCGAGTAAATAGCGATAAACAGCTTTCTGAATCATCGACTCGTTGCTGTTTTTGTTCCATCGAAAGCAATCGCGGCACCCACTTGGAAAAAACCTTTTTCATGCTCAATTTTTCATGAAGGATAGTAAATACACTTCCATATGATATCTGTGTCATCTCAGCAATCTCACGGAGCTTCACTTTACGATCTTTCATTATAATTTTTGTCACTTCACTCACATTTTCCGGTGTAACGGCTTCCACAGGTCTACCCGAGCGTTCCGCGTCATTTGTGTCGGTACGACCCCGTTTAAACTCGGCAAACCACCGACAAATCGTTGCTTTTGATGGACAAGAGTCCGGGTAACATTTTTCAATCCATTGTTTCGCTTGCACGGTGTTTTTACCCATTAAAAAACAATGTTTTATCAGAACACGAAACTCGGTTTTTTCCATTTTTTAAACAAACTACAAAACGACTTTACTCCAACCTCGATAACTCAGCTGTTTCTGGTCCGATCGACTTAAAATTTTGACACGTTTCAAGCAAAGGTTAGTACTCTAGAAAGACCTGGTTACTGGTTTACTACGAGCGCCATCTCTGGGTTAGTCTCGGGAGTTATTGATTGATGTGTTAAGAAAAAATAATTCTTTAGCATTATGAAAAGTAATATTCATCTGAAAATAATTGTACAAATGTATTAATATTTTGAAAAATAAATTTACGTGTTTGGAGTGTAATTTTCATTGAAATGTTAGAAATTTAGGCATTAAAATGACTTTTTCTCTTCTTAAATTGAAACATGTTATTGTTTTGTTCTATGATTTATCATAACTTCGCAAAAATAATAACACTTCAAAAAAAAAAAGTTAAAAATTGTACAAAAACCTCGAGGTTTACGAATAATATAACTTCAAAAATAATTAGTTATTGATCATGATATGAAATTTAGAAATAAAGAATGAACGATTAATGTATTGTAATATGTTTTTGTATGAATAAATAGTAGTTTGAATTAATAGCTGTTTTCTGATCAAAATTTCATTTGATTATTTCTCACTCATGCATTTCTTAACAGCTGCTTTAGGAAGCAAAAAAATTTTCGTGGTGTTGAAAAACTGCATTATGTTTAAAAAGATTGAAAATATTAAGCGAGTATTCTTTTCTTAATATCTTTCTAAATAATTATTTTTTAAACTTTTGTGCTACAATCAAGAAACAGAAAACGGTGATACCTAAAATTTGCGACATAATTATAATTCTTTGTAACACATAGCAAGAAATCGGTTGAAAAACACATTATCTTTAAAAATAACTATAACAAAGATCTAATTTCAGATTATAATTTCTATAACAAAATAGAAACTCATTAAATGAAAAAGCCCTTTATAATGCTCTAAAATAACTTCACAATTATTTTAAATTTCGAGATACAGTGATATCTTTTTCCAAAAATATAAAATACAAAATACTCAAACAAAGCATACAAATCGACTTTATTCCCATTAAAAAAATGAAACTTTTACCATTTGTGAGATCTTTCAGATAGAGAAGCGTTTCCTTTTATTCTGGAATTTTTTACTCAAGCACACGTGACCGAAGACATGCCAATAGCATGGGAAGGAAAAGAGCAATCAGAGGCACTATCAATATGGAGAACATAAGGATCTATTTTTTGTGGCTGTTCACACTACCTCCAGAAAAAGCAATGGGGAGTTCCAAGAAAGTTTAACTTATGGCGCCAACATTCGTCACTCGGAGTAAGGAACGATTCGTTTTTCGCCACGTAATTTATCATGTCGGGTAGTTGTATAAACAGGAATTATTGTGGTATCCAAATGTATAAAGAAAATAAAGCAAATTTGCTTGAAAGTATAGCAATCGAACTCATGAAAGCATAAATACCTCAGCAACATTTGTACTTTTACTGCAAAGGAAAAAAGTACAAACTATTTTCTATGAAGTAAAACTTAATTAGAAGGCTAGTTAGTCCTCAAAGAGAGCTGCATGCTTCCCTGAAAACGAAGTACCAAGAAGTAATTGTCTAATGGAGACAAAAATTGGCGGATAAGAAATTTATGTACAGAATAGAAAATGATTAACATTTCAGAAAAAAATTGAATGATTTATTTCAGAGTCACATAGTTACAAAGTAACGAGCCTAATCAGGTGTTGACCCACCTCTAGCCTGGATGCAAGCTGCCACAAGACGTGGTACAGAGTGATAAAGCACCCAGATGGTCTCCTGTGGTATGTCTTATCAAATGTGCTCCAATTGTCGGTCGTCAACATTCCCAGATAGATGCAGTCGCCTTTCTATCATATCCCAGACAGGCTCGATGGGAGAGATATCTGGCTGGCTATTGAAGTGTTTGACAAGTTGTAAGACAGTTCTTAGCAATACGTGCCGTAGGTGGTATGGCATTATCTAGCTGAAAAATAAAGCCAGGGTACTGCAAAAGGAAAGGTAGCAAAACAGGTCTCAGAATGTCGTCGATGTACCGCTGTGCTGTAAGTGTGCCTCTAAGGACGACAAAAGGGGTCCAGGTATCAAGGGAAATGGCATCCCAGACAATAACTTCTGGACTGAGGGCCTTTGTGGCGTCCCCATAGCATCATTCCAACCTGATCGAGCCAAGCACCACTGTAATCTGGGTCGAAAGTGCGCAGGCGTGAGTGGCAGGTGGCGTAGCGGTTGGAACGAGCGTAGATTTCGCTCTATCAGCCACGATATATTTTTTGTTATAGAGTGCAATACGAAAGAAATGCATCCTATATATTTATGCTTAATATATCAAAAATATTCACCTTTGAAAACTGAGTTTGTTTTCCAAATAAGTGGTTATAAGTTTAATTTTAATTATACTTTTAATTCGTAGAACCTTTTCAAGAATAAAACAAACTACTATTTTAAGTCAATTCTTAATGCGGGGGGGAGTAAAGATTTAAGTATTACTGGAGAAATCTCCGATATCTGCGGAAATTGTTTTTAAAATTAATTGATTTTTACTTTCCTAATGTTGTCAATTACAGCTATTCATGATGATGAAAGGATAGAGTTTAATCTGCTGAGTTCTACAATGAGGACCTTAGAAAAAGTTTGAAAAAATACCGCGAGGAGAATTTATTAATCTGGATAGTGACTACTTAGAGAAGAATTAAAAATAATAAATAAATATTAAGTTTCTATCCCGAGTATTTTAGTGGTAATGAAAACTTTACTATGCTGGTGAGATAACAGGAATAACTTACAACATTAAGCACATATGGATTAATTAACGTGCAAAATAAATTTTATCCATATATCTCGATTATTTCCTTGTCAAAATTAAAAATTTTACAAACCCCCTCTCGCATAAGATCTTAATGAAATAATTGCTTTTCAAACTCTCATTGGATTTTATTTCAAACGGTCTTAAACTCCTCATAAAACTTTTAAAATACTTGCTTCTCCTTATGCTACATTTCTCTTTTCAGGCAGACAATGGTTAATAAAAACAACAATTATACGTTACTTTATGTGTTTACTACTTTCAAATCAATTGTTTTGAATTCAAATAATTATTACCGCTTAAGAGAATGAAAGACTTTCTCTTCTAAGAATTCAAAATCAGCTTAAGAAATTGATTTTGAATTCTTAATTAAAAAAATCTTTGTTCGAAACCAAATCTTTTTGTTTTTGCTCCTGAAATCTCGTTGTGTATCAGAAAGTGTTTGCTGTAAACTTTTATAACTTTTTAAGCTTTTGCGTTTAATTGCTAACTGATAAGTGAATGAATGCAATAATCCACAAATGTATAACTATATGGAAATAATGGTTTTTAAATATTGTTTTAAATTCACACTGAGATATATAAAAATAAATAATACTTAAGATTTTAATATTTGGTACAAGTAAGAACAGCGGTTCGTTGCACGAGGGAATTTTAAAAATAAAACTCAACAATCCATCTAGCAAGTATAATTTTTTTTAGATGAGGACAAAAGTCTAACTAGTGCAAGGTAAGATATCAAAATTTCTGCGATGATTCATTCAAAAACGAAATGTAATTCCTCGACAAAGAACATACACAAGTGAATATATGAATCAATCTCTAAGAAACTCCATGAAGAGTAAATTGTTTGAATCGAAAGTAGACCGCCAAGTCATATAACGTAATATGTGCCAGAACGAAGCGTAGCGCAGTGGGAAACTTTCTAAGTCGAGGAGAAAAGACCCGAAAATTTGTTTACTGTTCGTGTAATTAGAAATTTGTATGAAAATGTCCAATTGGTATCCCCTGTTCTTTTTTAATCGACACCCAAATGTTGATTCCGAGTTTAGGTTTCTTAGTTTTTTTATTAACGTCGCACTAGAAGCAACACGAAGGCTATTGGTGACGGACCTGGTAATTTTGAACCTCGGTCAAGCGACGAGGACGACACCTGAGCTGGCACACCCTCTCCTAACTTCCACACCACTCCGACGGGTGGACTTTGGGCCCCGACATGTTTATTACGAATATCGAATGAATATATTATTGTCTGGGTCTATGGATTTCTGAACGAAACAATAAAAAAAGCCTTTTTTTAAAAAGCTTTTTTTCAAAATAATAAAATTATCCTAAGTAGCACGAATTATATGCCTGCAATGCTTCATTTCGGAACTATCTTATACAGTATACCAAAACTCACAATAAACCAGAAATAAAAAATTTAAAGTGAATTACGAAAAAGTCTTTTTGCAGTGTATGCCAATAGTATACATCGTTTCAGGATACCAAATCCCGAGTGAACTATTTTGTCCATGCGCAATCTATGTCCACCCCCCACCCTTTCATTCATTAATTTAGATTTTCTTTACGAATTTATATTTATCTCTAGATGAATGAATTCTAGTGTTCTTTATTTTCTAATTAAATAATTTTGTGTATCTATTTTGTATTGTATTTTTTCTTCTTTTCTATTGGAATCACATTCAGATGTAATAGTTCAAAATCATAAGAATATGTAAGAGTTATTATATAGAATTTAAAACGCGTGGTGTTATTTTACAATACACCTATTAATAATTATCTTTATTTTAAACATGGAACGAAATAAGAGCGAAACATCGAATTTCACGATAGCAAAACGCATGGAAGGCTTGAAAGGGCCACATAAATGAAACTATAAATGAAGTACATTTTAAAGTTTGGAAACTCAAAACTGCGAATGGATTAGAAGTTCTCGAAAAACTTGATTTTATTTGAAACTTTTCTAAGTTCCTTTTTTATATTAATTGAAGTATTACCTGCTAGAAAATTGTGCGACACGAAAATTGTGTTTAGATCGAGATTTAAACCTCTGTAAAATTATATGGGTCGAAGTTCCTCAATTTAGTCTATAAAAGGTAATATAAACTATTGATACGCAGGTTTTTCAAACGAACAAAATGTTAAAGAGAGTGGTTTGGGCATAATCTTCGATAGAGATTCAATAACAACATTTATAATTACAAATATCAGAAGTGAATGAATATTAAACATAAAAACAAGAATAATAATATCGATGGTATTTATCCAACACGGTGCCTCTCTCTCTCTTTCTCTCTCTCTCTCTCTCTCTATATATATATATATATGTACTGAAAATTTATGAAAGAATAATTTAAAATATTTAAAAAGACAAAAATCCAGAAAGAAATGTAAAAATGAAAGAAAAAATAAATGAAAATCTGGAACCCAGCAAGTAAAAAAGCAATATCGGGCTGAGGACCGAATAAGCATGTTGTACTTTAGACCATTTATTGCTTGCAACGTGATTTTATACGATACATAGCAGGTTTGATGTTCATCTTATAATTTTAGAAAGTAAGTAAACAATGATAAATATATCATTCCATTATAAAGTTTTGCGCTGCTATATTTTTTATTGTGTGTATAAAGGAATGAAAAATACCTATTTTATTTACGGCTCTTTGCTGCTAACAGCTTTGGTCCTTTCAAATACTATCCGTAAATCGTAACATTAACATTTAAATGTTCCCGAAAAGATTCCGTCCATGTAGCATTTGTTATTGACGATCTGACAGACTAACTTAAAACAAGTAAAATAACTACTAGTTCTTAAATTTCTCTGGCTTTAATTTAAGTTCAATCTGTTTTTCTGCCTTCTTAGTGTTAATGCTAAACTGGTTTCTACAAAAACTCAAGTGGCTGTTGATTTTAAATTAAAAAAAGAATGCGTTTTTTTCTTTGAAACCAAACCATTTTTTAATACTAAGAATTTAACAAAGAACTGAGAGTTAGGAATTCTTCGATAATCAAGCTAATCAATCATAAAAACTAAGTTTGATTGTTTAATTTTCAAAATATATTACTCCTGGCAAATGGCTTGTTGTAGAACTCATTCTTAAATTTAAGGGACACTGGATTACTACCATTATTTCATATGCTGTTACCTGTGTCCTTGTTTTTCATATTTCTTTTTGAATCTAACTGTCTACAGTGTTTACATGACAGATTGTTATATCAATCTTCATTGTTCTAAATCTTTGAAATATCAATGAGAGATCTACGATTAACTAACTAAAATAACATTCGATTCAGATGAATTGACTACTGCTTGGAAATATGACTGGAACTTTTTTTTGTCGTATTTATAGAAACAGTTTTCGACTTGCGTATAAGCATATCTATTTACTAACTTAAAGAATTCCTTATAAAATACGCTTTTTCAACGAATAATTCGAGAGCACATGATATAATGAACAGGTTTTAAAAATCATCATATTACCTTCAAGTAATGTTGCTCATAGCCATTTCTATAGTTTTGGTGTTTCTGATTCATAGTTGTACTGAATTCATATATGAAACAATTCCATAGAAATCTATTTTTTCATTCCGGGTACAAACAACGTGGTCATGCTTTATTATATAATAAGTTCTGATGATTATTATCATAATTTTAAATTCTTTTTCCTTTAATAAAACAGGAACTTCAGCTACCTTTCCTGTGTACTGTATGAAAAGCACTAAAACATCATTCTCTCAGTCGATCACAAGAAGCAAATACAGCTCTATAACAAAAAGAACGACCAACAGTGACGAATCATGGGAACAAACGTTGGCGGAATGGGTAAAGTTAGTAATAAAAGAAAATGGAGTTAACATTTCGAAAAATTAGGACAATTTTCTTTTCAGATTTAACTCGATACCAGTAACGAGCTCAGATAAGTGTGACCATTTAGCACGGATTCAGAACGGACACACGATGGCATAGAGTGTTAAAGCTCCTGATCGTCTCCTGTGTATTTCTTGCCAAATTTGCTCCAGACTGTCGAGAGTTAGCTCAACATTTCCTGGGTAATGCAATCTCTTCCATCCTATCTCGAGACTGCTGTTATGGAGAGACGAAGGATCTGGAGCCAAGGTCTGACAACTGAAGACTTACATGCATTCTAGTGCCTATGTGTAGTGCATTATCTTTGAGAAATAAGACCAGGGTACTGCAAAAACGACGGTAGCAAAACAGATCTCAGAATTCTTCATGAGTCTACTTCTCTGATACTTCTCTCAGATACTCCCATCTCTTTAATCCATCAAACAGAATCAGCTTCTTTCTTTGTAGCTATTGTGTTGATGGCTTCATGTGACGAACTTAGTCCTCTGAGCGCGATTTTAATTTTGGTGAAAAATGTACGCGGAGTTGATTTGGTGAAAAAGGAGGGTAACAAGTCAAACCGTAATTGATGGTATTCGCCATCGCAATCACTGAGACTGATTAGGCACATTTTTGATGAAGCGAAATTTTCTGTTCAGCAAATGCATTAACAATTTCTGCCTTCATCTTGCCAATAATGCGTATGTATGCTCCTGAAATGAGTTCTGTTTGGTATTCATTAATTTCTCATTGGCTATCAAAAATAGCCACCACTTTCCCAGCGAAAAACAATTTTGCTTCTTTTTGAGTCCCCTTCCAGTCAGTGTTTTGGCTGTATTTTATATCTTGGTTATCCAAATTTCATCTATAATTAATCGAACCCAAAACGATTTATTGCGCCCTAAGAGTCAAGGGCTTGAAAATTTCATTCGAAACACGTTTTGTCAAAGTGAGCAAAGTGTCAACCAACGAGGACAACTTCCCATGCTTAAATTACGATTCAATATAACAAATCGTTGTTTGGACGGATCATAGCCTCTTCTCACTCTTGATTTGAAAATCGCCTTTCTCCATTTGGTGAAACTTATCGATGTTATCGTAAGTGGTTGCAGTTTTGGTGTCGTCAGCGTTCGTCGACTCCCAAGCTGGTGCGCTTATTTAAGTCAGCTTGAAAACTTTCACGGTGGTAAATGATGGTGCAGACACCCGTACACAGCGATCCAATATCTGTGTTGCGTATTAATATGCTTCTCGTAAGTGCAAATCATTTATTGAGCCTGTCACGTTAACTGTTCTCATTTTCAAAATACTGCTCAATATCTCTCACCGTCATTTGTCAACACACAACATAATGGCTGAAAAACCAGCTGATTCTCTCATTGCTAATAAGTCATTTTATTGGAAAACCTATCAAAAGATCGTTTAACAACATTCCTTTGATCTTTATTAAATAAGTCGCTGTCGTCAGTAGGTGGGCTCAGACACCGGAACAAAGAAGAAACGAAAAGAGCAAACGATTTATTCTTTATCACATGAGCAAGTGCGCGCACTAAGTGTGTAGCATTTGTGAATATTCTTGCATATCATGCCAATAAATATTGATTCATCCCATATTATCTCTGCCCATGACCTAACTTGATAGGTGTTGACAATTCTTATTTAAGTATTCATTAACTGAAATCACCTATATCAACCTTAATGTGAATAAGTGTCACAGTAAAGTTATGCTAATACATGTTAGCAGATTAAGATATCCTCGCATGTCAATTCCTTAAACTTTCCCCTGATTGTCTTATGCTTTATTCTAACTATTTATTTCCAACATTTCATGGAAGGATACTTTTTCAAAATAGGTTTGATAATACGACTGGCATAACAGATTATAATTCCTTCTACGCAACCTTGCGTGGCATTTCGGTGTTAACTTATCTCATCATGATTATAGGAAGACAGCAGCGGAGAACTTTTGAAGACTCAGTTTTGTTAATTAGAACACTTCGCTACATTCCTTGAAAGACGATAGGAAGTTCCACATGAGATACATACACACCAAAGTACTGATGTGTAAATTATTCTAAGTGATTTTAGGAAATAAAATTTTGTTTGTTCCTAGGTCTGGAATTTTAAGTACTTTCTCTCTGTAAAGAAAGATTTTTATGTCACTTTATCTCATCTGATCATGTTCTTGTCGGTCAATTTTGTTTTTCTCTTTCTAGAATTTACTTTTTTTTCTTTTTGCTATTTGTTTTCAAAAACATTCTGGAAAAATTCAAAGGTTGTTACTTCGATTTTCTTAACAGTCTCTCAAATCTCTTAAACATTATTTGTGTATGAAAAGAAACCATAGTTTTTCAAACAAATATAACTTCCTTAATGGAACGGCGGTAATTTGAAATACTATTATCATGCATTTTATTATTGCATATTTTCAAATAAATGAAAATAATCTTTAAAGTTTAAGAAAAATTGGACCCTTTTTCAAAATTACGAATATCAACATTTTGCTGTCTTAGGTTTTGAAGGACAGCATTGATCAAACTTTACAAAATTAATGTTATTTAATAGAAAAATATTCAGTTTGAATTGAATGATTAATATATTTAAAGATTGGAGGAAAGAATACATGATAGTGTTGTAATATTAATTTTAAAAAATATAAATGTCATATAATATTTTTCAATTCAATTATTTAAACATTTTTACTCTAAATGATTATCTCAATCCTTTTGATAATATTTAATTGTGAATTTTAAACTAATTCAAAAATAATTTAGAATCCTACTGTTCAAAATATTTTTGGTATGAAAAGGAAAATTAAGTGAAAACAATGAGAGAAATATATCGCTGTTATTTCGGCATATAAACTTTTGGAGTCTGATGAATCGTTAAAGGTTTGGAGAGAAAACTAAGATGATCAAAAATGGTTCGTGACAACGATCATCCCATTCCAATTCTCCTGCCTATGATATTGTGTCAATGTGTATAACATGTGTATTGTGTGTGTATATGTGTGCCAGCGGTGTGGTGATATTGATGACTGTAGTGGCCTTATTTACTATGATATATA
>BMAW01022078.1:205079-228228 GCA_019974015.1 Nephila pilipes
TCATTTGACAGTTACGAAGGAGAAATAGTATTTGCAATATTTTTCCAGCTCTTGTAAGATTGTGCGAATGACATCATGGATTCTTCGATGTGTAAGAAATTGTCGACAGCTACAAAAAAAATCTATGACATCGTTCTTATAGGGCAGGAAAATTTAAAGAGATCTGATTGGCTAATTGATCGTATTATAGATATTTATCCCTGAAAAGACAACCAGGTATGTGTTGTGAAAGTTGAAACGAAAGTTGGTGAATTGACCTTACCAGTGAAAAACGTTTTCCTCTTAAACTTTGTTCATATATTTGAACTCATTTAAAGTATTTGTATCTTCTAAACTCAACATTAATTTTAATTTGTGTCTTTAAAATTTTTGATTTGTAAATAACTGATTAGTCTGATTTGATGTAAGATTTATAATAATTTGAGATATATAATAATTGTAAAGTTATTTTGATTTTTCCTTAAAAATTTTAAAATTAAGAAGAAGGTAGAATGTCGCGAGTGATTAATAATTTTTTTTGTGCAATTTGTTAAACCGCGATTGGCAACGACAGTCGGAATCGGAGAAAGTAAATAGAACTCGAGATTCGAATCTCGCTTACTAGAAAGATAATTCATCCCACCTTCTGATTTGAACTATTTATGTCTATGTATGTGTATACTTCCAAATGAAAATAAACTGTTATAAAATTTTGAAGCTATCCCATACCTTTTGCATTTGATGATCAATCGAATACAAAACTGTAGTTTGATATTCGTATGGAAAGTTGATTTATATGACATTGCCATACTAAATGTTAATCACGACAAGCACGTGAAGAGTACTAAGAAATATTATTTGTGAAAAATATTTCCATATAACTGAAAGAAAATTTATTTTGCAAATTTTACTTCATTTCTCTGCATTCCTTTTAAATCTGTCACTATTGATGAATCCTTATTATAAATAAGAATTCATATAAATGCAACACATATTAAGGGAGCAAGATATTCTAGGATTAAGATTTCAAATATCTCCTTCACTATCACTCTGATATCAACCATTTAATTTAGAATTTCCTTTTTTGTGATCCACATTCACTTTAAGATTTTTTTTCCTATTATTTTCGCCTTTCCATTGCATTCCAATCTCTTTGTAAATTAAACTTCTATCTATATAATTTTATAGAGGGAAACCATATCAGCATTTGCGACGATTGCTTGTTCCTTTAAAATTAAATAATATAGATTCATCCCTATTTGATTTAATTTATTACTTAAATCTTCTAGAATGTCTATTCTATAAATATCAGACACATTTTGTTCTGAAGTCATGATAACATTTCAAACAGAATTCTCCGTACATGGTGATCTAAAAATAATTCCAGGAAATTTGCTCGTAAATAGAATAAGTGGGGCTATCTCTAAAACATGTGGGAGGATTCAGCAATGTGAAATTCAGCTACGTGTAACGAGTGGCTACATTTACGAGTATTTCTAACCAGTTCCAGCTTTTTGCGTTCCATTGCGTAAAATTCATGAGACCGAAAACAAATGGAGCAAAGAACCAAATTCAAATTTAGTTCTAAATTGTCAAAATTGGCCACAGAAATGTAAAGGATGAACTATGAGATATTCCTTAGTATTTGAGTGGTTTTCCTAGTTTAAAGCTGTAAGAGACTCGATCGAAGACGATGGGAGATCAGATCTGCCATATTCAAAGCAAAATAATGAATATGTCAAATTTTTGCAACAGAATTTCGTCGTCAAGATTTCGTTGTGTCTGAAGCATTCAAATAAGAGTGAGGCCCTAAATGCAGGACATTGGCGTTTATTGCCTAACAATCTATCATCTCATACTAACATCTTTTTTTAAATTACTACTTTAAGTTCATACTCTCCCTATACTTATTTATTTACATGACTTATTCGAATATTCAATCGTTAATAAAATACTTTTTATTCATCCACTCAAGTTCAAATACATTTTTTTAAACTTGTACTGGATGACACTTGATGTTAATTCAGTGTTTTCAAATATTAATTCGTTAATTAAATCTAATTGGTAAAAATGCAGTTTAGCCCAACCACTTGGCGCGATTTCAAAAATCGCCAAACATGGCGATTTTTTGGCTGAACGTTAAGTCCGCGAAGTGGACCAGGGTAGCCACATTTGGCAAAATGCCGCCAAATAATTCATGAAGAAACAAACCAATGTTTTTACTATGTCATTTGTTTTGCAATGGCAAAGTTGGTAGAGCGTCGGCGTAGAATCTTCATGCCTTCGGTTAGAAGCATAATTTTTTTTTTTATTTGATTTTAAAATAATTAATTTTGGCTTTACATGAGAGAAAACAAAATTCTCTTCTATAAGTTATTTAGCAGATTATAAATTTAGGAATTACTACCGTCAGTGACGAAACGTGTAGATCTTCCTAAATTTATAATCTGCTAAACTTAATATTGTGATTCTGTCTCATATATATATTTATATTAATTGTAATTATTTAATAAAAAGTAACTAAAATAAAAATTTTCTTTGTTGACTTAAGTAGGAATTGACTTATTTTTTTTTATATTACTTGTTCATCATATATTGACGAGAAGGTAAGTTGTATTCTCCAATCACAAACTGTACTCAACACAGATTTGTCTCTCCAGCAATATTTTATATTGCTTAATTTAAAATTAAAGAGGAAAGTACAGCCGTACGAGACGATAGAGGCGATTGAAGCAATGATGGAATCGGAACTCAAGTGTGTTGAGTTGTGGAGGTGTTCGAGAAAACTTATGCAGAACAGGTACGCTTGTTCTAAGTATTGTAATAATTGTGAGGAGACTATGCTGAAGCTTAAATTCAAATGTATGTGTATCCTCTAGGTTATATGGTCTGTATACGATAAGTCTAATAATTCTTTAAACATACTGTTAACATTTTTCTAAGTAAATTTCCTCAAGAGAAAAGCGAATTTAAAACCTATCTCAAAATATTTGAATGGATATCACTTCCATTTCGACTGTTCAATTTCATTACAATAAGAAATCTTAAAGTTGGATTAATAGTGATAAAAGGAAGTATGGGTCATCAAAATTCGGAGATAACTGAAGCATGGAAAAAAAGTATATTAAACCATATTTATGGAGAATTATCTTTGTATTGATAGAATTAAAAAAAAAATTATAAAATATAAGGACGTCTACTTTGTAAATAGGAGAATTTTTTTTTTTTTTTTTTTGCATTTTTCATTCCGACAAAGTAGAACAACATGCCATTTTCCACTGGTGATAAGAAGCGGTATTAAAGTTTTTGTCAAGTTCGTTTCGAAAATTAGTAAAGTACACTCTCATTTTCTTTTCATGCATTGATAGCTATTATATGATTTCAGAAAAGAAAATTGTATCTCAAAATACAATAAAATTACAGTAAATCCTCGAATGCAACAAATATATACTACCTTGTTACCATAGAAATATGTAGATTTAAAGCAAAATTGAAACCAAAATTCTTTGAGCCGACCAATACGAACTACCAGATATCCGAGTTAAAGGGTTTCAACCTGACTAGGCTCTAAGGTATTCTATTTTGTTGTTTTTTAGCAATTTTGATTCTAATATGCTTACATCCAAAGATGTTTATTTTACATTGAAATTTTACTTCAAAAATATTTCATTTGCTTTTTATCTGTAAGATGAGCTTCAATTAAAACCCATTAGAAGAATTGATCAACCGTTACAAGATTTGCAATATTTGTAGCTATTTCCTTTTTAATGTTCCTCCAAACATAATTCTAACCTATGATAAATTTTCTCTATTTTAAGAAATATATAAAATCAAATCCTCATAAAATAACCTTTTAACCTTAAATTTATTTATTTTTGCGAAGTTTGTATATTTAGAGAATTAAGGATTTGTTGAACGAATTAAATCTTGATATTTGTTTCATTTTTATTTCGTATATTTTTAAAATTAAGAATCTTTTGAAATGATGAAATCTTGATGTATGTTTCCTTTTCATTTCGTTTATTTAGACAATCAAAAATCTACAAAATTGACAAAATCTGAAATTTGTTTCTTTTTCCAAGAGCATATATTTTTGTTAAATAATTGT
This sequence comes from Nephila pilipes, assembly GCA_019974015.1. Classification (NCBI taxonomy): domain Eukaryota; kingdom Metazoa; phylum Arthropoda; class Arachnida; order Araneae; family Nephilidae; genus Nephila; species Nephila pilipes. The sequence continues at coordinate 209,167 of BMAW01022078.1, forward strand.
TCATGGTAATAAAAGACTTTAAATCGCCAAAAATATACCAGATGTACCACATTCTCTTTAGTTGTATGATAACTAATAGTTTTAAAAAATGTGTTGGCTTGAATTGGAGACATGTATTCTACTTGCTTATGTAAAATTTTGAATGAAATTTAGAAATTCCACTGTTTCAATTAATGATGAATTTTAAACTTACACCAAAATAGAACTCACTCTTTGGATAGATCATTTACGAAACAATTATTTTTTTCTGAAGGGAATTATTTCTAAAACCTGAATCAACGAAATATATTTTGTGGCAATTTTATTTTCATTTTAAAATAAGCTTTTGTTCTTGATTAATCCTTTATACATTAAGGAAATAAATCGTCGTAGTTCTTAATCGAAAATTTAGCTAATGTTTTGTTTAAGAAATGAAAAATATTTATATTTTGATGCGTGATATGTGACAAAGCTTTAATGATCCTAATAATTGAAAATGTTACTTATTTTTAATTAATCATTTGATCATTACTTTCATTTTAATTTGACAGCGTCATTAATTAAATCTCTTAAATTGTTTGAAGAGGCGTCAGTATGTAATTGATTGTAGAGTCTAATAAATTTTAATTCGTTTTGCAGTTGAGGTAAAACTGCGTTATTTCTCAGTTTTTTTTTTTAAATTTCGTTTTAGAATATAATTATAAAGGTAATTGTGGATTTACAACTGAATGATGTGATTCATTGATGAGAACAATTTTTATTTTCTACAGAGAGTATCACAAATAAACTTACCATTAATGTTATAAAGATTTTGCCTTTAAGTAAAATGTTACAATGTCCCAATTATTCTCGAAATGCCTCATTTTTCTTTTTGAAGTCTTTTCAACAGGAAACAAGTTAGCGTGATATTGGAATGACATTTTCCTAAACATTCCACTCTTAAAAAACATAAAAATAGATTGAATAAAAAAGGGAAAATAATTAAAAAAAAACCGGGAAAAATCACTAACTTTACACGGTGACGATCATAAGGTTCTTTCGGCTACATAACGAAGAAATTTGTATTTCGCCTGAAGAGTCTGATTTTGTAATGGACTCTTGACTGCCGATCATATTCTTATGAAAAATATTTTGTGATAATCATTGTATTGTTTTTAAACAAGGGATAATTTCAGTATTTCTTTTTTTTATGTTCCTTTTTCCTTCTTTCGGTAACACTATTTGAAACTTAGGTGTGGTAAATTTGGTAAGGGGTAAAGATGAAACTGATATTTCGCTCAGGCAGTGTGATTATGTAATGGACGCTTGACTATAGACCCCGTTAACAACCAATTAAACCCTCTTTATATATACACTGATTGTTTTCAAACCAGGTACACTGCGAACTTTCGGCAGAACCACTTACGCGTTGATTTTTCATAACGTCCTGTCAGCAAAATTTCCGGAGCTCAGGCATGGGATCTAAAAGGTTGCGAAATGGTTGGGACAAAAAAAAATTCGATCCTTTTGCAAGAAAGCTGCTAAAATATGGTAACCAGAAGAAAGGCTGCTAGCTTATCATTTATCGCCAACAAAAAGTTTCGTCGCCAAGGAATGCTCTAAAATAGATCAAATTCAAAGTTTCATAGCCAGATACGCATTTCTAAACACTTGCTTCACGCATAACAATACATAAAATTAAATTATGAGATCTGCAGGCCGTAATTTGTTACGTTACGTTTCTTTACGTTACGAAGACGATTTTTACAAAATACACAAACTTAAATATTACAGTGTGTCTGTGTACAATAAGTCTACAGTGTGTACAATAAGTTAATATTAATAATAAATTAATATTAACAATAACTTAAATATTACAGTGTGACTGTATACAATAAGTCAACAATGTGTACAATAAGTCTGTGTTCGTTTGGACAATGTGGTCCAGCGAGCTATCATACTAATCTTCAAAGAGCTATTCAGCATGAAGTCTGATCAAACCGAATATTTATTTGTACATCCATGATACACTGCGAGTAGAATCGGCATCTTTCGTAAATGTATGAATGCGAAATGACATTTCCTTGCAAATGTCAAAGCATTCTCTTGCAGATTACCGTCATTTTCTTGTTTCAATTGATGATATTTTTTTTTCTGTTGCATTTGTTATGGTACGTTAGTGGTTATTTGTTCGGTAAAGCAGAGGATATATCTGTTACTTCTCTTTTGTGTACTTTCTTTTAATTAATTAATAATATATTTAGCCAATTGGCATAAAAACAAAATACAGATAATGCACTTATTTGTTGGCTAGAGAAATAACTCGTTACACTTTAATTTATTTTCTGTTCAGGTAATGGAGTTTTGTTAAACAATCTGTTTTTGTTTATTATTGAATTAGTGATTTTTAATAAATTATTAATAATTGTTAAAATAACATTTACTTTGTTAATTTAATAAATTCTTATTATTAAATTAATTATTCATCATTGTTAGATTAATTGTTATTCGGTGTTTTCTTAACGAGCGTTCATTCTTTTATTAATATTCATTGTTTAAAATACTGTAATTCATCCTTACATTTAGTGTTGTTTTTGTCTTATAAATTACTATTTTTTATCCTTTTGGATAATCATTGTTGTAAAATTTATTAAATTATTGAAGTTCATTGTCATTAGGTAATTATTATTCTATTTCAAACTTATTATTGTCCGTAATTGTAGTTTTCAGTTGAGTGAGTGAGTGAGTAAGGGAATGTAAGATTTATTGACGCAAGAACCAAATATGGTTATGCTGCACCAAACAAGATTTAACTGTGGTATATACGTGAAGAAATTGAAGAAAAGACAAAAATTCCCTGTTGAATAAGTCTTGTTGACAATGGTTAACTAATAATTTTACCACACAAGAGAAATATATCCGGTGTATCAAATTCTGTTATAATTATTATTTTGGTAAATTAATCCTTATTAATGCTAATTGGAAAGACGTTTTCATATTTGGTGGCTTCCTTGGCATTTATAATTAATTAGTATACATTTATCACTCACTATTGAAAGACAAATCTTCGAAACAACTGAAGAACATGACTCTGATTAGACCAAATACTCAATCAAAACAAGCAAGGAATCATTTAAGTAAAATGGGGTTAAATAATAGCTGGATTCCAAAAATATCAACCGAAAGATACCAGGCGAAATTCAATAAGAATGACATTCCCTCAGAACATTTAATAAATGTGTTGTAAATTGTACACCACTTCCGGTTCTCTTTTTCTCAGATCTTTAAATTAAGTTTTCTCAAACCACCTCCACTTCCTTACCAATATAAATTTCACCATAATATTTGGTTTTTAATGCGGTGTCACTCGAAATTGTTTTATACAATTATTAAATTGAGAAAGAAAGAGTGCAGTCGGTCTCCATTCATTCGCAGTATTAGTGTTCTATAATTATACTAAACTGCGAATTACATCATTAATATAAATTGTGTGATTACATTATACGGAGATTATACTTTCCAGCAACGTTATTGCTGTAAGAGAAAAGAGAAATTTTTAGTGAGATTTCATCGAATATCAGGAAAACTTTAAGCAACAGACCACACCAACCTTGGCAACGAATTTGTAGACTTTGTGAGGAACTTGGCAAATTTGGCGACAAAACGAAGGTTCTCGAAAATACTGGAATCCTGTTGATATTTCGATTTGGAGAAAAGTTATGGATTTTCCCAAAATATTCACTGTGACGTCACAACTTGGTAAAACCTAACCAACTATGCAAAACCTAAGCAAATTGGTTGAATGAATCTAGCAAATAGTCGCCCGCATATGCTAAAAATCGGTCTGTCTCTAACCGTAATCTGTTGGAATGTGCCTACGGAATTGCAGAGTATTTGGAGATTTGTGTGAAGTGTGAACTAGTATGCTGGCGAGCTGATCGTCTCTGTGGGAACCATTCTCGATATATTATTCGAGATGTTCGTGCAAGCCACCGTTCAAATCCATATACTAATTGTATTTCTCCCAGCTCTTTGTTCACATAACATTGTATGAAGAAGGGACTACTTCCCTTATTTCGTAATGTCAAATATTTTACACACCAACACGCGATGGCGTTTCTGCTCATGGGTTGCTGTGTAATTCTCAATCTAATTGAATTGTCTCCACCTTCAAATGTGTACTTATATTTCTGGAACATCCTGTGTATCTCTTTTAAAGAAAATTTGCTCAAATTTATTACTTTACATATGATTTCCTTCGCTCTATAGTTTAATATTTACATGGAGTATTGAGCAATAAAATACTATTAGTTCATGCAACATTACAGAAATTTTGCATCGCATGCAATAACATACAAGCGCACCTCTTTAGAAATGATGCAGTTTTTTATGTTTATTTTTTAAAAATGCATATGTGGAATGTATTTAGTTAAGGAAAAAACATTGCACAGAAAAAACAATTAACGCGTAGTGAGGTTTTCTTAAAAACGCTTAAAGAATTTAGTTTTTTTTATTTCTTTCCCTTTTAATTAACATAGATTTTGAAAGTAAAAGAAGTACCTAAGGAAGGATGAACACAAAACGCCGAAATTTATTGGCGCCTTTTTTTGGTGACACTTAAGAAGCCCGAGAGCAAATTAATTACGCATTTAACGACGTGTCAAAGTGAGGTAATGATTTCTGAGGTATGAAGCACTTAGGAATAATTTAATCCTCGTTGTTTGTAACGTTTTAGTTAGAGCTTATGTTACTTGAATGAGATGCAGTAATAAAAAGCAAATGTAGCTCTACTGAATTTATAGTGAACTATTTAAAGTTCAGTCGAAACGGTTTATAAATTATTATGTCCAAAAATAATGTTGTTAGATTATAAATATTTTTCATAATCTAGTAATACCATTACTTGTAAGAATAACTCTTGATTAATAATCAAAAAATCTAAGATTAAGTGACTATTTCAACGCATATCACTCCATTTTTTTTATTCCATCGTTACCATTTTATACGTCAAAATGTAAATCTCCCATCAAACAAAAACAATACCAACTTTTGACTACACAAATAATAAGACCAACAATTATGTAATAAAAATCAAATTATTAAATTAAAAATTATAGTTAAGATAAATGATAAAGTATTAAATCAGAGTATAGTATTAAATTCAGATATTAAAATTAATGCAAATTTTGAACTATAAAATTAAATATATTTTAAAATAATTTTAGGACTTTATATATATTTAATGTAATTCATGTTAGATTAATAATTGCAATAATCAAATTAAATGAGAGTTTTATTATTAAAATTTGTGAACGATCGCAACATACAAAATTCTAAAATATTAATTACATCATTCTATCTGTAGTTCGATGTAATGTTTTAATCCCTTCACAGCTTATTAAGATGTAACTGATTCATGAATACTTTCCTATTTTTATTTATTAACATTTAAATATTATAAAGAAATACGAGTATATGTGACTTTTGTAAAAATAACGTGTCATAGAATGTACGAAAAAATTTGAAGAAAAGGGAATGTTTTTTCAGTTTTTTAACCATTTAAATTCCACTTATTTATACTTCAATGGTGAAATATTAATAAACGATGACCATTCCAAAAATAATATCTCCTAACAAAATTAATCTTTTCTGTCAGTATTATTTTAACTAACCATCTATTCATACATATTGGAAATGTTTCTTTAGGATTTTAAATCATGAGTTTCGGTACAAACTAGTGCGATTATAATGTAATATTAAAAATAATTTATAATTACTTTAGAAAGTAAAAGATACATGTAAAGAATCTCTTAATATTCTTATTTTATAACGCGTTTTATTTCATATTATTAAAAAAACTAATAACTCACATTTTTGCAAAAAAGAAATTCAAAAAATTGATAAAAAAGAGGGGATGTTTACATCTAAAATATACCATTAAATGTTAAAGCATATAGACTGTAATTAAAAATAATTAAAATTTAAAAATAAATTCTGCTTAATTATGAGAAAATATCAGAAATAGATATTGCAAATAACTTTGTTTCATTAAAAATTGATTGTATTGAAGTATGTATTTATTAAGAGGTGTGCATTAATTTTAAATCAAACCCATAAATAACATTCAAAAAATTATTCTTATTTTAAATAATCAATTTCCTAGATTTTATGGCATAACATTCGAGAGGGTCAGCTTATCACTTAAATGTAAAAAAATCTGAATAACATTTTGAGAATTTTAAAATACTTCCATCCTTTTAGGAGAAGAACATGATATGAAGGAATGAAAATTTAAAGATCATAAAATACTTTTCATAAAATAATACATATACATTTATTTCCATTTCTATTGCTTTAAAATTAAAAGAAAATCTTATGATTTAAAGATTTGGCTAAAAGTAGAACTCCTGGCTAAGGTTTGGGTTGTGTCAAGAATATTTTTTAAAGATGGTCAATTAAAGCGTTCGTTAAAACCTAGCCAAAACTCTTTATAAAGACCAAACAATAAATAATTTTATATTCCATATACTTTTTTGAAAGAGCTAAAAAATAATTTAATATTTATAGCAAAATATTTGAAAGAAACTGGGAAATACTGAATGAAGTAAGTTATTCAGTTATGAAATTTGAAAAAAATCATTGGGTGGGAGGGTGCAATCGGTATTTCACTTAATGACTTACTTCACCAAAGAGAAATACTCGAATATATTCTTATGAAAAAATTTGAAAAAAAAATTTATCCCTGGTGAAATCTTGTTTCAAGGGATCCAGTTCCAGATCGTTGCTAGAATTTGTAATTAAGACACCAATGACCGATGACACGCCAGCAGCAGAGGCAAAAAAAAAAAAAAAAATACCAATCAGGAGCACCATCATTACAGCGAACGGAAAGACTTTTTGTTTATGTCTGCCGAAAGCACCTGCAGAGAAGCATCAGAGTGTGTGAGATAGCCGAACTTCTGTCGCCAATTCTCGCCACTTGCAGTGTGATTTGAGACTCGTTTCTTCAACAGATACTCGTATTGGCTAAAAAATTATCGCGTCCGATGGTTGTATGGAGAAAAATGATTGGTTATAGCGTGAGTGAAGGAAATGAAACAAAATTACACAAAATGGCGGAGATATGCGCCATTTCCTCGAATTACGACCACATTTAACTCAAAAATACCTAGGTAGTGAAGTATTTCTATTTTTCTTTGCAGCCAAATTGAATACTCAATATGTATTTTACATATATTGTTCTAGGTTATACAAATTTAGATTAATTTTTTTTGTTTTCAGTCACATTTTTACAAACTATCTGAAAACATTATTAAAGAGTGAAATTGGTTTTGCTAATTTCATTTTAACAAGAGCCTAGCACTTTCATTTTTTTTTTTCTTGTTTAATTCTCGAAAAATTAGAATTGTTAAAAATGAATGTTGATTAGCATGAAGTAAGCGTACTTCCAAACTAGGCACGACAGAAACTGTTACTATCAAGAAAGGATACTATAATTTTCAAATTCCTAATACGTTTTTATTTTCACAAGCAATACATTCTAAAGTACAAAAACGTTGCTAATATTAAAAGCAAATAAATAAATAAAAGCTAACGATTGTTTCATAAAAAGAAATTAAATTAAATATTTAAATAAGACTAAGACTTAATTATTAAAGTATATAGTAATATTCTGTTCAGATATTAAAACTAAATTAGACGATAAAAGTATTAAACGAAATATACATTAAGAAAGATAAATGTAATTTTTATAATCACAATGTATTATAACTTAAATCTTTTGAATATAACGCCATGTGGTTTTTATTGTATGTCCACGCATTCCTATTGATGTTATCTTCTTTAAACAACATATCAACACATATTAAAAACTTAACTAACTAGTCAAAACTGAGCACAGTCAAAGTCTAGGAGATCTTATACTTTTGTGCAGAATCATATTGTTTGATTAAACAAAAGAGTTTCAACAAATCCTTTTTTTTTTAGAATATTCCAAATGGTTTAAATTACATAAATGGAAATCAAATCACTTCATAAATTTGTCATTAGATGGCGATTTATTTTTAGTCCTTTTAAAAAAATATTTTTTTGAGTTTTGAATATTAATTTTTTAATAAAGTTTATTTATTACTTTGTAAAATAATTGTTAAATAATTTGTTATTATTTTACTAGGTATAAAGGTTTCTGAAAACTACTTTTATAAATTGGTAGGATAAATTAATTTAAGTAAATATTTTTAATTTTGTACAATCAGTCAATCAATCATACGTGTTTAGTGGCAAAGGCTTTCTTCGTAATAAGTACACACACACATCGTTCCATATTGGAAGAAAGGCATTATGTTCGCTTATGTGGTGAAATATTTTTAACTCCTTCTAAGCTAAGTTAATGTGTATAAATAAATATATTTTTAATGGATACGTTTATTTACTTTGCTTGCATCATTTTGTTTCTTTTCTTTTTCATTTTTTTATTGAATGATTTCGAATTCATTTTCATTCTTTTTCATTTTTTTATTGAATCTTTGCTTTGATTTCGAATTTTTGATTATTTTAGTATTTTCCATTTTTTTAAAAAAATTCTTTTTGTGTGAAGGGTCTAATCCATTCCTACTGCCTTTTTCAGGAAGCATAACACTTTCTGAAATCCTTGGTAGAAATGATGATATGTAAAATAACTGGCGCTTTATGCTTCCTATTATAACACCGTCTAGCGGTTCACCGCTTACTCTCCGCCTGTCCTTTGTACAATGAAATCGCTTGTGTAGATGTTTTTTAACATATCTACAATTAAATTTTTGACCATTAGTTTCAAAACACCTGTATATACCTGTATATACATTCTAAAATTTAACGCTATTTTAGATTTTCTTCAGATGCGATGTCTATTTTGTGTTTTATACTTTTTTCTGTGATTTATATCAATTTTGAATTAATCCTTCGGTCAAAATGTATTTAAACTATTATTTAAATTAATGAATCACTATATTTTTCCCCACTGAGCTGAGACTGCAATTCAAGACAACTTAAAACTATTTCACAACGCCCAAACGTTTAGGTACAATATATTATTGGATAAATATTGGAATATTGGACTCTTGAAAGATGGGTTGGTAATAGTATCATAGAACTAAATCATCACCACAAGTTCTAATAACTAATGATAAATAATCGATAATAATGTATTTATAAACAAAATCTATGCATTATTACTTAAAATTTGACATATTATACGCAAATGTGTCAAACTGACGAAATAACTAAAATTGTTTTGTGTACTGTTTTATATTAATGTTTTATATCAACAATATTTCATTCAAGTAAAAGGCTTTAAGTATTTCCGTTTTATACTGTTGACTCGAGAGCCTATTGAAAACAGACAGGGCCAAAATCTAAATAATTGTATATTTTTTGAAAGCTAAAATCTCTAATATGTTAATTTTCGAACTGAAACAACCATCTAAATTAAATCTTACATTAGTCTGAATTATGCACACGTTTGCAGAACAGCTCAAAGAAGAAAATGATGGATGACGAGTTTCGTGCAGGGCTCAGATATTTATCATTAGAACGAAAAAAGAAGGAAATAACAAAAATAAACTGCCTAGTTATTCTAATTAATTCACCTTTGTTACAAATTTAAAAGAAAAGCTGCGTAAGAGAATTTTGTGCTTCCTTAAGTACCTTTAGACAAATCTTACTAAATAAAAAAGCTAAAAGAAAAGACTCTTTCTAAACAAAATGCAACAAGAAAATTGAATTAAGAACAAAACCTGAGACAAAAAAGAGAAAAAAGGGTTTCTTTATTAGAGGAAAGTTGAGTGATTAAAATTTGCAACCATTCACCACGCGAGCAAGAAGCAATTTCCTAACTAAGCTACTTAAATTAATTAATGCCCAATAATTCTCCCTCAGAGTCTCTTTTATTATGAAGCGACGCCTTTCGCAATGAGTGGCAGAAGAGATTCTTTAATTAAATAATAAGTCTCGCACAAAGATTCTTCCTGATTTCACTCCCTCATGCTAAACAAAGACGAACAACAATTTTTAATACATAAATCAGTATCTTATGTTTATTTATTAAGAATGCTTTGCGGTAAAATGTTCGCGTAAGAAATTTCCAATATGATTTTTAAGGCTCCCGTCTATCCGCCATTTTGATTTCGCTGACGTAATGTTAATCCTATGGAATTTCGTTTTTAATTCTTACATCTTTACTATCCAACCTATTTTATTGCAATAAAATTCATTTGAAAGAGCAAAAAATAATGAATGCTTCTGTTGAATTACTTTTTCCCTCCGATTTTTAAAAATATTTGAAAATATTCTTTAAAAACCGAACAACTCGCAAACGAGTCATTAAAATAAAAACAAAATTATTTTTAAAAATCGTTGGAAAAATTAGTTCCACAGAAGCATTCATTATTTTTTGCTCTTTCAGTTGCACTTTATTGCATTGAAATAGATCAAATAGTAAAAATGTGAGAATTAATGTCAAAATCCCATAGGATTAACATTACGTCCATGAAATCAAAATGGCGGGTAGATGGGAGCCTTAAATTCCCCGTGTTGGATTTGATTTTTCCTCCCACACACCCAGGAAATTTCCATGGCAATATTAAATAACCTCATTATGTGAAAAATATCAGCAATATGCATAAAATATATTTAGATGAAAGTGAATCACAATCCTAAATCCGCATATATTAAGATAAATCAAATTGTAACGACTGTCCTTCCTTACTCTATTCTTCTGGCAAATCTTAGTTGAATACATCAAACAGTAATCATTGAACTGGAATAGAAGACGCATGAGAAGAAACTCAAATTCTTTATTAATAGTCACTGATCATTTGTTGAACTCACTTCCTCTCGAGTCCCAAATTAACTTATCAATATTAACATAAGATCAACTTATAAATTCTTAGCTTACCAATTCACTTGTACGATTTAATCACTACGTATAAATTGTAGACACTTAATTTTGTACTTCTAACTATAAACTCCGTTTCAATCAATAAAATTAATTGAAGAGTTTCAATTAAAGTAGCAGTTCTCTGTTAGAGCAAATCGATTTCCTCCATCTCCTTTTTCTTTCAATCAATTTCCTTTTTATGCAATTATCTTTAAATCACTTCGCTTTACTTCTATCTGCATTTGATTCACCTAATCACGTTTTATTTTGGTTGTGACGAAATTGTTATTTTATGCAATTCAAATTTATGTAAAGTCGCCGAGGTTAATGAAGAGAAAATCACGAATAACCCAACGTTACAAATTACAAATATTTTTTTGTGCCATGGTGTAGTTTTAAGTTTAATTTTTCTAACGTTTTATTTCTTTAATTATTATAAACAATTCTTCTACAGAATCAGTGAAGAGTTCTCGATATTTAAAAACGAATCAAAACACGCAAATTACGTAGATAATAGATTGATTTTATATTACTGTTACAATGAGCCGCAACAATATGTCTATTGGCGACGGATCTAAAAATTTTGAATCTCGGTCAAGTGACGAGGACAACAACTGAGCGAGCAGTTCTTCACCAAACTTCCATTCCACACTTTTGGGAGGACTTAGGGCCCTAATCAGATTCAACGTGCATAAACCCCACTACTTGATGAGTCTTTAGTGTTATTAGGGCCCGATTGTGATGTGATTGTTTTATTAATGTCGCACTGATAAGCAACAAGAGACCTAAAGGATTCTGTCCGTGTAATTTCGAAAGTCAAAATGATCTCTATCTCCAAATTTCCTCACCGCACCAAACGGGAGGCTTTGGAACTTCGACCACATTTAACGTACATCAGCCCCGATATAAGGCGGGTCTTTAATCGTATCAGGGCTCGAACCCATGACTCGATGTAAACAAAATCGGCCGCGAGTCAGCGACTATGGCCACTAGGCTGCCGCTGCTACTCAAATTGTGAAGAATTTTAATGTCTCAGTTTCTTTCAACTTAAGTTTATTAAAAATCTGTCTCAAAATAGTTTCGTTTAAAAGTATTTTCTTTCGATATCTGTGTGTATGTATCTTAAATTAAAAACTGGAGAAAATTCTTTACATTTAAATTTAAGGAATCGAGCTACTGCACCCCATTTTTCATTCCATTCTCTGTTATAACACAAAGACTCTTTTGTTCCGGCGAAAGTTCATCCCCAATTCATATACATTTCTTTACTTTTAAGTCGAAGATTAATTTTCATTAGCTAAAACTCCGTTAGCCACTTTTCCAACTCCCAAAGGCAGGCAGTTTAGAGAGCTGTAAATTTCAGCTCAAATGTGCGGAAAATTCGTTGTTATTACCGCCGCCCTCAAGTTTCAATGTTAAGAAATAAACTTCCGCTCCTCGACTCCCAAGTAATTGTTCCACACGAGTGGAATTTGGATAAAGCGGGGACGCTCCCTCAAGACAAACAAGTGGGATGGAGTTTTGATTTTAACGTCCCCCGCCGGAGACAATTTACAACAGAGATAAAACATCAAACCATTACTTCTTAAAATTTTCCGTAGGACTGGATATTGAGACAAAAGTTTATTTTTGGTGAGCGGAATTTGAATTTCGTTTAGATGAAAAAAAATTTACTGGGATATTCGCATAATTGATGTAGTACTTAATATTAGTATATTATTCAGTTTATTCTAATCTATTTTAAATGACATTAATCGAATGTGCAGAAAGAATATTATTCGATATATTTATAAATAGTTATTATCTCTTTCTCTGTCTTCTTGAGGATTTAAAATCTTCGGAAATAAATTATTCATATATATTTGAACTCATTTTCAAATTACTATTATCTGCCTCCTTAACTTGCTTTGTTGTAAGGTCCGGGGATGTTGTATTTTGTATTTATGCGAGTTTTGTGTGTCGATTCCGCTTTAAAAAAATAAATAAAAAACCCTTAATAACCTCCCTTTATTATTTCATTTACTCACTCCTAAATCTTATTTACATAGTAGCTAAATAGTATTATTTACATTATAATTGTGTTATTTACACAGTAACTAAATAATAAATGAATAGAAATTCACACAGTAATAATAACCAAATTATTTAATTCAGATAAAATAATATTCAATATTTGATCCTTAACCTATTTATCTGTGATAAGTATTCCCTTTTCGCATCTAAATTAACGTTTACAGTTATAAATTAATCTTTTGCCAATCCGTTCGTTTCGAAGCCTTAGACGAACAAAAGATGTGGTTTCGAGTTGCTGACCCTTCATCGATCCTATATGATTTCACTAAAGGCTCCTTATTCAACGCAGATCTACTACCGATATTTCATTTGTCAACTTCAGTTTTTTTTATCTAAAATACCGACCTCGATACTAAATTCTTCGCTGCTTACTTGTGCATCTTCTGAAATCTATTCATTACACTTCACTAATTTCAATTTGATCTGCAAAAGTAACGTGTTTCCTTCATTGGTAGGGGTTTTAATTGACACTAATTCAATTAATGAATACCAGGGTGTTAGTTGAAGGGGTGAAAGTGATAAAACGATTGTGATAATCTGGACTTTTCTTTTCCAGCGCATTATTCTTTAAAATTCTGGTTTTTCTAGGACGGTAATTTCTATAACTTTCTTTTTAATAGGATTTATTTTATTTTTATATTACGATGCATGACATTTGTATGCACTGTAACACATCAATCAATAACTCCCGAGACTAACCCAGAGATGGCACTCGTAGTAAACCAGTAACCAGGTCTTTCTAGAGTACTAACCTTTGCTTGAAACGTGTCAAAATTTTAAGTCGATCGGACCAGAAACAGCTGAGTTATCGAGGTTGGAGTAAAGTCGTTTTGTAGTTTGTTTAAAAAATGGAAAAAAACCGAGTTTCGTGTTCTGATAAAACATTGTTTTTTAATGGGTAAAAACACCGTGCAAGCGAAACAATGGATTGAAAAATGTTACCCGGACTCTTGTCCATCAAAAGCAACGATTTGTCGGTGGTTTGCCGAGTTTAAACGTGGTCGTACCGACACAAAGGACGCGGAACGCTCGGGTAGACCTGTGGAAGCCGTTACACCGGAAAATGTGAGTGAAGTGACAAAAATTATAATGAAAGATCGTAAAGTGAAGCTCCGTGAGATTGCTGAGATGACACAGATATCATATGGAAGTGTATTTACTGAAAACGGTTTTTTGAAGTGAAGTGAAAAAGGTTTTTTCCAAGTGGGTGCCGCGATTGCTTTCGATGGAACAAAAAGAGCAACGAGTCGATGATTCAGAAAGCTGTTTATCGCTATTTACTCGCAACAAAAAAGATTTCTTGCGAAAAAAAAAAAAAGATTTGGAAATGCGTTGGAACGATTGTATCACCCTAAAAGGTGATTAACAAAAGGTGTTATGTTGATGAATAAAAAAAAATTTTGCAAAAAAAATGTTTTTTTCAATGTTAGACTCGGGAATTATTGATCGATGTGTTAATGCATAGGTAGAGAGCACGTAGACGGCGCTGTTATGGAAAGCATAAAGAGTGAGGTATCTTACACATCGTCATTTCTACAGTGTATTTCAGGAGGTATGACAATGTACAGTAATCAAGAAAGGCAATAACCTAAAAATAACATGAAACCGGCCCACGGTATCATTACTCGTAAAGTATTTTTAAACTCATGGGAAAAAAAAATAAGGCATGATAAAAAAACATCTAAACATGCAATGTTCACCTTAGAATGCATACGCGTAGAGCAAGTGGTGCTTGTTTAGATGTTTTCTATAACCCCTTAAATTTTTTGCCCATGTGTCTCGAAACATCTTCTATAAATTTGAGTCCTAAAAATTAAATGAACCCTTACCATTTATAGCATCACTGCAGTATTTTAATGCCATCTAAAAAACTAAACATAAGATAAAACTGAATTTGTTATAAATTAAATTAACAAAATCCCAACATACACACAGATTTTTTCGTGACTTAATTTAATATTAATTCAATTTGTGAATAATTATCTTTAGTCACTTCATTCAAAAAACATATTTTTCTAATCTAATATATCTCAGAATTTATCACTGTTATACTGCTAATACTGTCTAACTCGAGGGTCTGCAAAGTGGTCTGTATCGACCCCTCCGGGGTTCTATATAGTATAATTACGGATCGATCCGATCTCTTGGTCTATTCGGGGTCGATGGATGAATACCAATGCTATTCAATTGCAAATTTATGGACAGCAACGCAGTATGTACAATTTTCATTTAGAATCTCATTTGTAATTACAATATAGTAAGTAAATTTTATAGTAAATAATAGCTTACTTAATTTTTCTTTCCTGCATATTTTTAAAATAATTATTTATCTTTTTTTACCGTTTAAAGTATGCGTGTTTCTTGATGGATTCTAATTCTCAGACTTGTGAGAAATGATTCTTGCTCCGTTTTGTCACAAGATGACCCAAATTAGAGCACAACCTCTTAAATCACGACTGTTTAATACGCTTTGCTAAGAAAATGATGTACTATCAAACTAATGATTATTACACACAGAAGTACGATAGTTGTCAAAAGGTGCATGTTTAACAAAAATCTTATTCAATTGCTCAAGCAGTAACAGAATTTCTTACTGAAATTAACCCAGCCTTGAGAAACAAATTGCAAAAAAATAAAAACAATATTTCTTATTTGGCCGAAGTATTTGTAAAGTGCACTGATATTGAAACACGTCGCCAAGGAAAAGATATAACATTAATTCAAGCACGAACAATTATTTTAAGCATTCAAGACAAATTAAACTTGTTAAAGTATTCATTGTTGCGTAAAGATTTTCATTACTTTTGAAATTTACGACAATTGAATATAACCGACGTATAATTGGAAATACATACAAATCATCTCCAAAAATTAAGTGAGGATTTCAAATTAGGCTTTGGAGACATTAAAGATATAGATATCCCAGAATGGACTTCCGCGCTTATTTCTGCTCAAGAAAATAATGACTGTCATTTATTTGCAAGATAAAGTCATTGAATTATTAAATGACCTTGAAGCAAATATGCTTTGTAATAATTTAACTAACAGTACATTTTGCACGATTATAAATATTATACAAAAATATCCTAAACTTGTAATATGGCATTTCTCTTTTTAATTGCATTCCCTAACTCGTGTATGGTTCCATCTGGCTTCTATCATGTTCATTCTATTTAAACAAAGAAGTTAAATAAATAGAATATGGAGCTCCAAGACGAAGTAAGACTAAAATTAAAAAATTTTAAACCAAATATTGCTAATCTAGCCAAGAGTCATCAAGCACATTCTTCTCATTGATTTATATAAGAATTTAATTTTGTCAAAATGAAAAGAGAAAAAAAAAAAACTTAACTTTTTCTTAAGTGATTAAATTTTTTTAAGAAAGAGGTAAGTGTTTTTCTTTTGTTACCATTTTTATATAAAGATAATTGATAATAAAATTTTAAAATTTTTGGGGGTCGATGATCAATACTGTTTGGTAACCCCTGGTCGAACTAAAAAGTATCAGAGTTAGGAATATATATAAAATTAAAAATTATCGTGAATTCGTTTCCAAGTTTTACTTAAATAAGTCTGAAAATACTCGAAAAAGGCAATGAATTTTTCAAAACATTTTATATTTTACCTGTTTTAAGAATATTAGTAAAATGCAATGGTATTGTGATACGTTCTAAATGCTCTTTTTTTTTAAATACCATCTGCGGTATTTTAATCTTTAAATAAAACTGCTTAAAGATATATATAATATTGATTGAGTAACAATATGAAATAAGTTCTTTCGCGAGTTTCCCTTCAACTAACACTTTTGAGACCATTTATGATGTTATTTGAAAACTGAGAATTTTTTCCAATATTATTATAATATAAAACGAAAGTAGAATAAATTATATTTAGTGAAATGTAACCAACAGAATTAAGCAACAACATATCTAACAGTTATTATGTTAACATATCCTTAAAATCAGAATTTCAGTCATGTATGATTTTTTTTTAGAAATTTCCATTCATTTGTTCATTTCGATAATTCAAGTCGATAATGACGAAGTCAAAAGTGACATTCAGCTATTAACGACTCATTTCATTCGAGAGGGCCTGAAATTTGCTACTAGTATAGAACAACATTTTCTTATGATTCTTACATGGGGCGTGCATAAAATTTTAATGTAATCTTAAGGTTTGTGTAGCAGGATATTAAGAATTATATAAGCAACATGAGAAACCAAGAAAAAAAAACAGCCACTAATAATAGACATTGTAACAACAAAAAAACCCAACAGAAGTCTTTAATACTGTAAGATTCAACGGACTAAAAAAAACAATATAGGTGGCGCTGCCATCGATATAAGGAGAGACGGAACAACAACAGAGGAGGAAGAAAGAATGGCGGCTATGACCGGTATCATGACGAACAAAAATGGCATGAAACAACAGTCAAATGTTTAGTGTTAGTGAGTTTTAAATATTGTATTAATTGTGTGTGTTGTGTGGCTGTTAACAAAACAATAAAAGCTTTAGCCACTAAAGTTAGACTGTTGATTGTGTATCTGGTAGTGAATGAATCTTCAGAAATGAAACTAAGAACCTAAAACACGAAATATTACAAATACCGAACGAAATTCTTCATTTGTATCAAAGTCGACAGTTGTGCTAGATATATCTGACACATCTACTGATGAGAGCATTTCTGATACATTTCGTAATAAACGTGCAAGATTGTTATTAAGTATATAAAAGTATAAAAATATATATATTAAGCGATGAATAGTTGTTAATAGTTTTATTCCTAATTTCAATTTTGATTTTTATACGTTGTATGTACCTGTAAACTTAATTTTTTTGTAACAAACGTCAAATGTTTTTGTTTTACAAATATGCTATAAGGATTTCATTATTACTTTTTTTTGCACGGTCTTTTGAAAAATATTTAGAGTTTTTGCATCTTACACGATTTTCTGAAGTTGTTGGACATATGCCTAAATTTACCATACGTCGCCTTTATTTCTCCTCGAATTTGTTTTTCACGGTTTTCTAAGGAACTTATCTATCGTGTAAAAAAAAGAGTTGGGTGTATAAGTTTTATATACGTACCAAAAATAGTAATAAATGTAAACAGTTTTCCGCACATCTGTACGACATCTAATTTAAAATATCACAGATGAGGAAAAACCATAAATCTTTCATCCTTAACACTACCTTCTCCTTCCGTGTGTAATGAATATCTTATAAAATTATAGATTCGAATTTTGAATAGAAAATCAAAAAAAAAAAAAAAAAAAAGAATATGTTGTCATCGTGGTTATGTATTAACTCTGCACTGAGAAGCAACCCGAGGTCTATGGTATATACAGTGCATACAAATGTCATGCATCGTAATAGAAAAATACAATAAATCCTATTAAAAAGAAAGTTATAGAAATTACCGTCCTAGAAAAACCAGAATTTTAAAGAATAATGCGCTGGAAAAGAAAAGTGCAGATTATCACAATCGTTTTATCACTTTCACCCCTTCAACTAACTACCCTGGTATTCATTAATTGAATTAGTGTCAATTTAAACCCCTACCAATGAAGGAAACACGTTACTTTTGCAGATTAAATTGAAATTAGTGAAGTGTAATGAATAGATTTCAGAAGATGCTCATATAAGCGGCGAAGAATTTAGTATTGAGGTCGGTATTTTAGATAAAAAACTGAAGTATCGGTAGTAGATCTGCGTTGAATAAGGAGCCTTTAGTGAAATCATATAGGATCGATGAAGCGTCAGCAACTCGAAACCACATCTTTTGTTCGTCTAAGGCTTCGAAACGAACGGATTGGCAAAAGATTAATTTATAACTGTAAACGTTAATTTAGATGCGAAAAGGGAATACTTATCACGGATAAATAGATTAAGGATCAAATATTGAATATTATTTTATCTGAATTAAATAATTTGGTTATTATTACTGTGTGAATTTCTATTCATTTATTATTTAGTTACTGTGTAAATAACACAATTATAATGTAAATAATACTATTTAGCTACTATGTAAATAAGATTTTGGAGTGAGTAAATGAAATAATAAAGGGAGGTTATTAAGGGTTTTTTTATTTTATTTATTTATTTTTTTTTTGAAG
>BMAW01022080.1:0-15369 GCA_019974015.1 Nephila pilipes
AGTTTGACGTATTTTACACATTTTGCTCCCTAGTTTTGATTTTGTATCCTTCAAAAAACATAGCAGGGAGAGAAACAGATCATAATCGAAAGGTCTTAGGTCTGAAAAGTGTGATGGATGTGTGTTACAGAATTTCGTAGCTTAGATAAAAGATTTTCTTACATTTTGGTACAGAAGCATGTCGTCTGGCATTATCAAGATGAAGTTTGAAGTGCTTCATGTTGGACATTGTTGGCCATTTTCATTGAGTGCTTTGTATAAATTATTATTTTACTGACAGTATCTTACCGAAAAATTACCTTTCCGTTGGGTTCCAAAGTTTGTTTTGTATTGGTCCTAAGCAGTCTCACTCAGTACACAGCATTTTCTTCAGGCTTAAGATCAGCTTAGAGTTGGAGATGGCAGGTTTGTGTTTCCAGTCTGCTCTTTTCCTTATGATGATTTCGTAGATAATCAAATTTTCCTCATCAGTTATCACTTGGTCTGAAAACGGTTCGTTTTTTCCCCCCGAGCAAGCAGTGTGTGCATATGCCGATTCAACTATGCTCATTTTTCTTCCTGAACTTGTGAGATATCTATCTCGAATATTTATAGACCAGTCTTAGGAACGGCGAAAATTAGAATGCATGATTCGTAATATTTAACATGTAAAATGATTTATATCATTTTAATTCACTTCTGAAGCGGATAGAACTTTCTGTTAGACCTGATATATTGAATATCATAAAAAAAATTCAATGCTAAAGAAATATTTCCTGCATTTTGAAAGTTGCTATTTTTTGATATAATTAATGTCCTTTTTATTTGTTACAGATCTCAGATGTGATATTTTGCTAAATATTAAGTCATGATTTTCGTTTGCATTATATATCTTTACATATGAATTTAGCTTTAAGAAATTATAACAAAATATTTTTTAATGTTTTGGTAAATCTTCTCCAGTAGATTGTTTTATTTTAACAAAACTGTTTTCTTTAAAGTTTGGTATGTTCGGTTCCTAAATGAAAAAAATTAAAACTACATAATTAAGAATAGTATTTCTATGTGGAAAATAATTTGATCCATTTTGTAAAGATTTTTCTTAAAAAAAATTTTTGAACATTTTTCGCAGGATTATCGAATTCTCAAACACATATTAGTTAAAAATATTTATAAATTGTACATAATACACGGGCTAAAAATGTTAATTATAATGCATAAATATTTTATATCATTTTTAATATTTTGTTTATATAGAACCGTTTTCTTCTGACAGTTAGACATCTGTTCCAGAAACTTCTTAGATAAATTGTGTTTACTTTTGGTTATTTGAGGATGGAAAATATTTCCACAAACTTTTTAAATTGGAAGTTTTTGGATGTTTACGGTATGCATGTTTTGAATATTTCCATATAATTTTATGATAAACAACAAACGAAAAACTACTTTTATGCTGAGAAAAAAGTCAAAATTTTAAAAGGATGCTTCTAAACCAATAAAGGAAGACATCATTTCAGAAAATGTTAACTAGATCAAAATGGCTGAAAAATTTATTTTGGTATTTCAGTAATTTCTGACATTTTTTTTATAATTATAATGTTCCGAAATCAATAGGAAATCGGAAAAAATCTTAAGCTAAAAAAATTAAAAGAAAATTGACAAGGAAAAATTCTATTTTTAAAAAATATTACCAATATCAGTTTATCAAATTTAATAATACTTTAATCAATGTATCGATATTTGAAATATCTCTAGATTCCATTTGGTATTGAGGACTCAACTATGCTAATTTTAATGGACTATGAAGAATACTAAAATTGGAAATAATAATATATGTATTAATGAAAATGCAATTTTAAAAATAGTTTTTCTATTTCGTGTTACACTGCTTTTTCAATATTTTTAACTCATTCATTATCATATTGTAAAGTAATCATTTTTACCTGTCTTGTCTGCCATCTTAAAATGCTATTCTAATTAGAAAACCTAAATTTCACTCCAAGTTTAAGCACAAATTAATTAGTTAAAATAGTCAGTTACGTCCAAAATATCTTTATTTACTCCCCAAATAAGGGAGATCCTCTCCACAGTTTACATCCTTTTAGCGAGTGCTAGCAACTTTTATAATCTTTTAAAGAATGATCTTACCGGAATAAGATACAAGTACCTCCTGCATTTCCGACAGCGTTGAGTTCTAATCTTACCAAGTCTAGTATGAACGTCAGAAAACTTCTGCGGAAATTTCACTAGCATTTCTCTTATTACTATATTCTTCATACATACCTACTGCCTTTCCGTCACCCACACTATCCTTCCTCTTCTTTTTCGTAACATTTTAGCTCATTCATGAGACTTTGCTTTGTATACTAGGAAAATGAGTTGTTTGAATCAGGTAGCATCCAGAAAATTTCCTTAAGGACAACTACAAGATAGTACGTTTCATAGTGCTACAATATTTCTTTTCCAATTTGTTAATTTTAGCTCTCGTAACCGTAACTGCAAGTTACAAAAGTTAATTCTGCGTATGCATTTTAATAGGAAATATTTTCTAAGCTCAAAATATATGTAACACACAATGTATGACTCTTGAAACTAAACCATTTCAAAAACAACTGCAAAGGTGTCTGGTGTTAGGCAACGCTGATACGTCATTGTGATAAATACTCTGTTCAATGCAGTTAATTACGAAGTTAACTCTTTGAATTCCCCGTACGAGCTTAAAAGGTCCTTTGTAGAAAGAGTCCACTAGAACCGTCCAACTAAAGATTAATTCCCTTGCGCTTCGTTAGCAGTGTGAAACGTTCATCAATCATGTCTCTCATCGAAAACTTGGTCCTTCAAAGGATTGGAATGCTTTCATTTTAAAACAGTGCCTTTCGACTTCTGCTATTTTAATGCGTGCACGATGTCTAACAATCCATTACGCAATGTACCAAGGTATTTTTTGTTTCACGTAAATTTCCGCAGATATGACGATAGTTGAGTATTAAAAAAGACTTTCAAATTCCGTGGTCGTCTTACAGTTAGATACAAAGGAAATGTCGAAATTTATATGTATTAAAACCATTATAAAAAATCACTCAGCATTATACTTAAAATCCTGTAAAATTCTCACATATATCATCTAAATACATCCTCACTCTCGTTTTTGAGGTGCTCGTACCTTGCGATTCGATTCCCGCTCCGTCATTAAAAATGCATAATAAATCTCCCACAGTGTCATCCATAGCGTTAGAAATCTCACACTTTTTGAATGATTTGTTAAAGGTATACAAGTATGTGAGTGTGTGATTCATCATATGCTTCTACAGGCATTGTTACCGGAAGTAAGAAACTGAGTTCGTTGGATTGATTGATTTAAAGTCGCTTTTAAGACCAATATCAAGGCTATTGAGAACGCCCAAGGGAATACAGCTTATCCAAAGGGCTTAGAGTTATAGATCGGACTACGGGATACAATCATTCCCACACTTAGCATTTATTGGCAAAAATAATTTTTTACAACAATAAAGGGTAAGATATAACAGTATATATTGTTGGAAAGAACAAAAAACAATACATAATTTCAAAATTCAAAGGGAAATAAAAGGTGACAATGTGTTTATAGAGTGTTGCGTCATAGTTCTGGTATTTCCAAATTTTCATCTTTTCTTCTTTCTTTCTTTTCTTTGAATACAAAACAGTATATTTTCCATTGACGTCACGATATCTTGCTAATAACGAATGCAGACACAGTGACTCCCGCCCCCAGTCAGACTGTCAGCGATGGTCGGCCATACATTTGGTAATGCACACAAAAAGGAAAATTGAAATATTCAGAAATGAAATCTTAGATGAAATGCATTCGTATATACATGGCTGTGGACAACGAGTCTCGTTATTTTGAACACGGATATGACATCTGAGATGGTACATCCCTCTGCAAACTGTACACCTAGCCATCGAGAGCACTTTGAGTTTAATCTAACGAGCATCAGCCCCGTTACACGGTGGACATTTAATAGCACCAGGACTTGCACCCACGATTTGACAAAACAACATTAGCCGCGAGTTCGAGACCATGACCTCTACGCGACCATGGCCAATACATTTGTTGGACATACATGTGAGTTCCTGATTCGGCTCGTGCGTCTACACTGAATGCTATTAAACGTAAGAAATTAACATTTGTTTGAGTTGATAATCGCTGGTCTGAACTGAATTGATTGGCAGTTAAGTTTGAAGATCATCAGATAGAAAAAATGTATGCTAAAACTAAAACTCTGACAAAATTTAATATCTATACTCTTATCTTAATTTCGTCTTATCTGCGGAAATATATGGTATTTTTAATTTATTTTGATACAAAAAGTTTTACTCACCTTGAAGTTTGAGTAAAGAGCAATGCTTCCGTAAGAATAATACTTTTGTTCGTTATCAAATTTTCACAATTTTTGCTGCATCTGAAAACTACGGGTATCCTTTGTATCTTGAGTGGCTCACTCGAAACCGGCGGATCTGTGTCACATGAGCAAAAATTCAAATTTTCGTTGTATGTAATACAGAAGAATATTCTTCCTTGAGGTTTTTGTATCATTATTGGGGGAATACCTCAGAACTTTTGACTCAACTTTTTTCTATATTTTTGTTCACACCCAATTATAAAATTACGCTCATTTTAAAATGCGCACGTACAGTGTTGCTTGAGTAGGCAAAATACAATATATACAAAACCAATTGGAGATTGCATAAAGGCCTAGGGAGTTACATGAAAAGATCAACATGTCACCTATATTTTTGGAGATTATTCATTTCTACAATCGCGGTCAAGGTAGCCAAGTAGTCCTGGTTGAGGATACGCACCCGAAATTTTCGTCGAGTCGTGAGTTCGAGTCCTGATACAACGAAATAACCGACGTGTAGCCAGGGCTGATACCGTTTAATCAGTCAAATCTCAAAGTCCTTCCGAAAGTACGATTTTGATGTCAGGAATGAAAGGTGATAGCTCAGGGGTAATCGAAGGTGTGTCACTTGACTGAAGTTTAAAATTACGAGATCCGTCGTTAATTGTATACCATTTTTAGTTCTTCTATTTGTTCTAGTGCTTCATTTCTGAATATGTCAATTTTTTTATGAGTATTATTTGCACCTAAGGGGGAGGATAGCCACTGCCGGCCGTGTGATAGTTAGCTTGAGTTATAGTGCCAGCATCCGTTATTAGCAGGAAATCGTAAATTCAGTGGAATATATATTGATATGTATTCTGAAAAAAGAAAGAAGGGAAAATAAAAAAAAAAAAAAAAAAAAAAAAAAAAATGAAAAAAAAAGAACTATTACGTCACACTCTATAAACACACATTGTTAGCATTTATTTTCTTTTTAACTTTGAAATTATGTATTGTTTGTTCTTTACTCCAATATGTACTGTTATATCTTACCCTTTATTGTTGTTAAAAATTTCTTTTTGCCAATAAATGCTGTATGAGTAGATTATTATCTCTCATGGGGACGGTTGGTCTAAGCCCTTTGGGTGAGTTTGTGCCCTTGGTCCTTGAGCATTCTGCCAACAGCTCTCGTGTTGCTTCTAGTGCAAAGTTAATGTAACCAATCAATCAATCATTTCTATAATTATGAAACCCCATAACATAAATACGAAATGAAAAATTCATATATTTCCTTTTTCCACATGGAATTAATTACATTCTTTGTAGCATATGAAATCACACTAAAAATAAATTTTACACTAGAAATTGAGGCACAAGAAAAGTAAAATATTTTTTCCAGGAACAATCTTCTTTTCATTACATCAAATGTGGGCTATCCTATTTTCTCTAATATTTTGTGTTCAATTTCCATGCTTGACATCCATCTCTTCCAGATTCGGTAACTCAAGAGCCAATTCCAGCCACCGACCAAAAAAAATGGCTTTCGATCGTTATTAAAAAGTTATAAAATTCTCCCATTCAAGAGCTTCCGGAATTGCGAAATATTGAGTTGCGATGGAATGTTTGGCTACGAGTTTTCGTAAATTCCTTCATTTTCTTCCCAGATTCTTCTTATGTTTCTTTTTTTTTTCTCTCACTCACTTCTTCTTTCTTTTTACATTGTGTTTTGAACGATAGAGAAATTTATTCTATGTTACAACCTTTTCATGGCTCGGGTTCTACGGATCGGTGTACAGAATGAAAAAGTAAAGGTTTAAAAAAAATGATTGAATATTAATGTAAAGTCAGGGATAGAAAGATATTTGTTCCGATATAGACTGAGTGAAACATAAGAAATTTTTGAAGATATACGAATTATGTTGCGTCAAGGATTCGTACAATGACTCTGCAAACAAAATATAAGGAGTGTAATAGATTATAAGGATAATTTCAATATTAGTATATTTTTCTGTGCGGAAACAATACACTATGAGTAATTTTTTTTAGAAGTTTATAATAATCATTTTTAAACACACATGCAATTTGCGTTTCAGACAAAAAAAAAAAAAAAACTTTTCAAGCAAACACACAAATTTGTAACAAAATTTAATTTTTAAAAATTTTACAAAATAGTTCAGTGTCTCAAAATGCCTACTATTTCCACACAATTTACTGCTTTTTAAATATTAAATGTAATGTTTTCTTTTTTAAACTGTAATCTTTCCAATTTTCAACAATTTAATTACTTTTTAGAAGCGTTGTTTACGGTTTTGTGAAAGGTTTTTGTTTCACCGGTACAAATAATTTTTCTATAGGACACTACGGAAAAGTTTTAAAACAAAACAAAACTTAATCTAATTTTGATGATTTTTACGAAATAGCTATTTTTCTAAATACTTATTTCAAGCATAGAATTCTTAAATATATGTAAAAAAACATCATGTATTTAAATATCCTTAGAAATTTAAATACATGACCATCATTAGAAAAATAAGTTCAAAATTCTGGTTAATTAAATGATTTTCACAGTGCTTAGGAAAATTTAAACAGCTCATTAAATAAGGCAGCTAAAACTATGAAATTAAGTACATCTTCTTAAAATAGTAATACAATTAAAAATAAGTAATAAAAAGCCTTTTCGATATTTTCATCAATTTTGGACAATAAATACTTTTGAACATTTCTGCATGCTTAGAGTCATTTTTGATTTCTCCAATGCTTCCATATTTATTTATAGAAAGACTTTTCCTTAAGTAAGCTGTCATCGTTGTAGAGTTTGAACTTATTTAAATTTACCTCTTAGTGTTCAATGCTGTGTCTGGAATTAGAGTATTTTAATAATTATGTTTGTGAATAAGTAATGCTCTATATTCTTTTTCAGTATTATGTACTTCATTTAACTATGAAATTATTAGGAAGAAATTCTTTAATTCATTCTAATAAACGATACCAAATTTATTATGCATGTCTGAGAAAAATATGAAAAATCGTTTCGGAAAAAATTTGATGCAGACAGAAAAATTATGAAATTTTAACCTTTATTTAATTAATTGAAATACCCCAAGAGCTATTAATCACTCACACAAGACAAAAGAAGAATTAAACAGTTTTTCTTAATTAACTAGTAAGTTCAACAACTTTCAACTTAAGTGGCATAAACAAATCCCCCCCCTTCCGCCAAACAAAAAAGAACTTAATGGACATAGAAAACCAACGCCACCTGACATAAAAAAAACTCACGAAAAGAGAGATGATATCCTTATTTTACATTCAATGTAATTAACATTCAATCCATGCCAGATTCACCCTGTTATGATGTCTTCATTTATAGGCGGAATTAATTAATCTCATATTTTCAATTTATTTAAGAATATCATTATACAGGGTATTTGAAACTCACGGGCAAAAATTTAAGAGGTGATCGAAAATATCTAAACAAGCAATTTTTACCATACAATATATACAGGTCAATTGAAAAGTCCCCGGTCTGACAAATAGATGGCACTACTTGAATTAAATCCATATGTTTTTTAGTTAGCCCTAAGCCTCAAAAGATGCGTGTATAAATTTGACAGCTGTCGGATCATAAGATTGTGAATTATAGCATTTTGAGTGAAGCAACTTTTGTTATTGTGAAAAAAATGAATAAAAAGAAATTTCGCTTGTTGATAAAATATTGCTTTTTGAAGGGAAAAAGTACAGTTGAAGCAAAAACTTGGCTTGATGCCGGACACTGCCCCATGAAAATCAACCATCAAGGATTGGTATGCTAAGTTTAAACGTGGTGAAATGAGCACCGAAGACGGTGGACGCCCAAAAGAGTTTGTTACCGACGAAAACATTAAAAAAATCCACAAAATGATTTTGAATGACCGTCAATTCAAATTGAATGAAATAGCAGACACTCTAAAGATATCAACTGAACGTGTACATCATATCATTCACGAATATTTGGGTATGAGAAAGCTCTGTGCAAAGTGGGTGCCGCGCGAGCTCACTTTTGACCAAAACAAGGACGAGTTGATGATTTGGAGCAGTGTTTGAAGAATGATCAAGCGTAATAAACCCGAGTTTTTGCGTCGATATGTGATAATGGATGAAACATGGCTCCAACATTTCACTCTGAAGTCCAATCGACAGTCATCCGAGCGCACTGCACACGATGAACCTGCTCCAAAGCGTGGGAAAACGCAACAGTCGGCTGGCAAGGTTATGGCGTCTGTATTTTGGGATGCGTATGGAATAATTTTCATTGACTACCTTGAAAAAGGAAGGACCATCAACAGCGACTATTACATAGCGTTATTGGACCGTTTGAAGGACGAAATCGCCGATAAACGGCCGCATTTGAAGAAAAAGGAAGTGTTGCTTCACCAAGACAATGCACCGTGTCACAAGTTAGTGAAAACGATGGCAAAAATCCATGAATTGGGCTCCGAATTGCTTCCTCATCCACCGTATTCTCCAGATCTGGCCCCCAGCGAATATTTCCTGTTCTCAGATCTCAAAAGAATGCTCGCTGTGAAGAAATTTTCGTCGAATGAAGAGGTGATCGCCGAAACTGAGGCCTATTTTGAAGCAAAGTACAAATCGTACTACAAAAATAATATCGAAAAGTTGGAGGGTCGCTATAATCAGTGTATCATCCTTGAAAGGAATTATGTTGAATAAAAAAAACTAATTTTGCCAAAAAAATGTGTTTTACTATGGTAGGTCGGGGCCTTTTAAATTCACCTGTTAGGTGGAGAGCTGGCTATAAGCTGCTAGACTGTGCTGTATTGAAAAGAATAAAGCGCAAGTTTTCTTTCATATTGTCATTTCTACTAAGGATTTCAGGAAACATGACATTTTACTGATCACTGTTATTCTCCATGCCTCCCAAAATCCATGGAAGAAATGATGAAGTGTTAGGAAATTCACACTTTATGCTTTCATTACAGTGCCATCTAGCGGCTCATAGCTTGCTCTCTGCCAATGCATTGTATGGGGAAAACTGCTTCTTTAGATCTTATCTATCACCACTTAAATTTTTATCCATGAGTTTCTAAACACCCTGTATATGCAACACTAGGAAACTAAATCTAGTTTGTTTCCATTCTTAACATGTTTTGAATAAGTGCTTAGAGGAAGTGAATGTGGATTCATCGAAAAAAGTTATATAAATAGAATAGTATAATACTTTTCTCTATGAATCAAGCAAAATAAAATCCCCGCTACAAAAATAGTGTTTAATGAAGTGTTCTATATGCTGTTAAAATTTTAGAAAATTCATTTCATAAAACATTTAAAACTTTATTTTCTTGCTTTTTTTCATCAGCTTATTTTATCACTATTGCAAGTTGGTTGATTAAGTATGAAAGTTGGAAAAATGTAAAGTTGCACATATGTGAGTTAAAAACAGATTAATCCTGAATAGCAGGATACTTATCTTCTTAAAGAAAGCCATGCTGTGCAATTGCTTGTAAATGTTTCATGTTTTAGTAATGTTATGTGAAGCCAGGGGAACAAATATATAGATTTAAATAATTAATTAATAATAATTTACATGGTTGCTCAGGAATACTACTGAGGTGCATCTGCAGCGCTATTGAGGTGTTATCTGTATCACTTTTGAAAAGTAATATACATCACTGTTGAAGAACAATCTGCATCGCTATTGAAAAATTATTGGTATCGCTGCCCAGGAATAATATGCATAACTATTTAGAAATAATCTACACCGTTTCTCAGGTGTAATATTCTTCGCATTTCAGCTGAAATCATCCATGGATCGAGATTATGCGGTCCGTCATCAATAGTCTGTTGTATTACTTTCGTTCGACAAATCAACATAGTTTAGAAGCAATCTCCATAGCTTCTGTGAAGTTATTTTTATCACTACCTAGTAATAATCTACATTGCTGTTCGGGGGTAGTTTGCATCACTACTGAATAATTATATATATTGTTATTTTTAAGTAATTTACATCCGTACTTAAGGGTATTCTACGTCTTCTCCCAGTTAAAATAGCTTATGGTTCGAGATTACGACGTTCGTTATCTAGTATATAGGTCGTTGTATTTCTTTCCGTTCGACAAATCTACATGGTTGTTTTAGAATAATCAGAAGCGCTAATGAAGAGTTATCTGTATCGTAGCTTAGAAATAGCCTACATCGCTACTGAGAAAGAGTCTTCATCGCTAATGAAGAACTATCTGTTTCGCTACTCAGGAGTAATTTACGTCTCTGATCAAGTGTCATCTACGTTTATTTTCATTTCAAATCGCCTATTGTTCAAGATTATAAGGTCCGGTTGCAATAGCTCCTTTGTATTGCTTTCTGAAGATTAATCTATATAATTGCTTGGGAGTAAGATGCATCAATATTAAGGAATCTATATCGCTACTCAGGAGTAATCTACATAGCAGTAGAGTAATAATCTACATCACTTCTTAAGGATAATAAACATCGCTTATCCTTAGAAGTGATGTAGCTTATCAGTTGAAACTGTCTATGGTTCGAAATTATGAATACCGTTTTAGAATGATTTTCGAACAAAACAAACAATTGTTGAAGGGATTGGCGAAATGTATTGCATCTCAAAGGAAACGCTGCAAAATTTCAGTTATTTATTGAGCATCAAAATACAGCGTATAAGAATGTTTTATTACGACTTAAGCTTGAGAAAAAACGCAATAAAATAGAAGGAAAACAAGTTTTTGCACAAATTAAAAATAAATAGAAAAGAAAAGATCAATCATGTTTTAGTAGTGCAATAATAATTGCTGCTCTAAAACTTTTAACTGAATTTTAGAAACCTACAAGATGGTCTTCATTTTCATTTATGAGATTTTCTGCTTTTGTAAGAAATTTTTAATATGTTGGAATGTCTGATATCATTTTCATCAGACTTCACCATCTTAAGAACCAATTCCAGTGACCTCCAAAAATATTACGATCGTTATTAAAAAGTCGTAAAATTCTTCAATCGGAAGGATAGAGGGATTGTAAAACATCAAGTCGATGGAATGTTCGGCAAAGGATTCTCATAAATTCCTTCATTTTCTCTCCCCGTTCTTAGGTTTTTCGTCTTTTATTTCTTTTCTCTCTTTTCTTCCTTTTCAGTAACTTTTTTTTTCTCTTTTACTTTCTGAACTGTACTTTTCATCTTGGGAAATTTACTCTGTGTAACTACTATTTCATGGTTCGATTTCGATGGATCAATGTGCGGAATGAAAGAGTAAAAGACGAGAAAAAATTGGTTGAATATTAAAGCAAAGTCACGAATTGAGCCATATTTGCTCCTTAATAGCATACGGAAAAATCAATAGAAGTGGAAAAGGATGCATATATGTTTTTGGATGATTATTAGCATTATGATTTGATTTACATGCTCTCATTCTCATGTTAATGAATTCATATTATATTCATATGTTAATAAATTCATATTATATTCATATGTTATTATATTCATATGATTTTCATAAATTCTATTTTTGTAAAAAAATTATTTATTCAAGGGGCTATAGTTTTTACCAGATCAATTTTACTGTACCATATCATTTTTCAATTTTTTATCGTTTTCTTTAATTTTAATCACAAATAACCTAAAAGTATTCAATATAATAGTTTATCGTTTGCTTTAATTTTCATTACATGCAAGAGATATAATATTCAATTTAATACTTCATCGTTTTCTTTAATTTTAACTACGTATAGCTGATATAATATTCAATTTAAAAATGTATCGTTTGTTTTAATTTTAATATCTTTTAAGTTTACTATTGTCCATTTCTTGATATTTATTAGTCTACTTTAATTTTTATATTTAATTAAGTAATTTAATAATAATTATAAAAAAGCGCCTCTTGGGGGATTAAATCTGTTCCTTGTAAAACTTTGCACAGAATTTTGGATTCCCTCCCCCCTATTTTTTTCTTTTTATTTATGATTATATATGTTACGTAAGAATATTTATATTTTTCAATTATTGAAATCTATTATTTCTTTGCAAAAATCATCTTAGATCAAAGTTTTTCAGCAGAGGTATAATTATGACAAGGGATACGCGAGACGCTGTTAGGGTGTATGCGAAAGACAATTGTTGTAGTTTACAAAAGGAACAAAAGTATTTTGCAATATTATTATGAATTTCTAAATAATTGGTAAGGTTGTAACGTTTGGCTGCTCGCGAACTTTCTTTTAAATAACACCAGGGATTTCTGCCTGATTTTAAATTTAAAATTCCTAAACAATCAAATGCATGCAATTACTCAAGATAGATGAAGATAAGAAGTGTAATGAATTGATTCAAGGGTAATTATTCATATATATATATATATATATATATATATATATATATGAAATAGCATTGAAAATGAAAGGAGAAAACTGATAGTACGTAATCGGTAAATTTTAGCAAGTTAAGAGAAGAGTGAATAGCAGCAGTTGATATTTTTGGGTTAAATTTGATTAGAAGGGGTTCCGGGTTCAAGAAAATGTTAAAAGGAATCCAACCTGAAATATTCGAAAAGTGATTCACTCGAAACGGGTGAATTGATAATGTAGAGCTTTATTACTTACTTCTAAGCAAGGATTCAGGTGGTTTGCGGTTATTTGAGGGGGAATTATCTTACATAGTATAAGAAAAAATGAAATGAAAACACTTTGAATTTTTCAGGTGTTTCTTCAATTGAAAATTTGTGAAAGCATTGATTTTTTAATTAAACTTCACAATGTTTGTATTTTATATAATGAGAAGGAGGTGTTACAAAGTTTTTATTAAGATTAAAATTGATGATATTCGACCTTTTGAAAAAGGTCAAAGAATTTTTTCCCCCTTTTTTCAGTCTCTGTGTTAATTTTTTTTTTTATTTTAGGTATAAAAAAAACTATACAATGAAATAATGTAATTTATTTGAACATACTCATTTCTAAAAAAAAGTTTGGAATATGTAATGAAAAAAACAGTTTATGTGAGGGAGGAGGTATCTGAAAGATTTTAGTTGGGGATGCGTGGCTAGGAACCGAGCCAAATGGTGGGGACGTGGACTGTAAATATTAAGAACCGCTACCCTAAATCTCTAAATACCGATCCTTTGTAAGGAATGAGTTGAAAAACACTTAGAATTTAAATTAATTTTAAAAAATAAACATCAAAATGTTTTTCTATTTCCTTACTATCTAATATGAAAAATAGAGCCAAAACTAAGAATTTATTTTGAAAAAATACCACAATTTTAAATATATATTAGTACGATTATATGGAATATTAAAGAGTCTATATTCACGGTCCATACAACAGTAATTCTTACCTATTTAACATACAATACCATGTAATTAAATTTGAAACAAATTTGTAAAGATGCGCTGTTCTTTTGCTTTTGTTAATTACTTTGGGGACCTCTTATAAATTTAACTACGAAACATTCAACCTCGACCCAATCAAACGAAACGTGATCTAAGTAAATAAAGACTAAAAATTTAATGTAGTGGTAGTGAAAGACAAAAATATAAGATAGTAGAAAGGTGCAGATGTGCGCGGGATATATTTGTGAGTGTGTGAATCTAATTTGATAATAATGGAGTAAAGATGCAACTCTACCTTGTAGAAACGGAAGATAAGGTTTCTCCGTAAATACATAATCGGTTTGTTCGGATCTGAATATCGGGACATGCTCGATACTTAATATTCACATAAAAAATGTTAGTAAATGCGTTCAGGGATCATAAACTGATCAAGACATTTCTATTAACAGTATAAATAAATATGTGATCAGGCTGATAGCCTATGACTGTTTTAATTAATTGAAATTTAATTTATTGGTGCTTAGAATTTAAGTTAGAAACACTAAACGTATGATTTGAAATGTCAGAAGAGTTAAGAAATAGGGAAACATTATAAATTCTATAAACGTGAAACTTCTTTTTTTTCCCTTTCTCCTTTTTAACAAGTGCTTACGTGTTATATTTTGAGAAAATGGCTTCAGAAAAAATACGTGGACATAAAGTAAAGAATACATGGTGTTAGGTTCAGAATATTTACATTATGATACAATGTGATTGTAATGATAACATTTAGGTTATTTTTAAAGTACATTTACATGTCTAAGTCATATTTAATTTAATATTTTATCGTCTGCTTTTACTTAAATATTCAATTAGAATATTATTGACTAAATTACTAATTTATTATTTGCTCTTGCTTTAGTATTTAACTTGATAATTGGTAAAATAGTCTGTAACATGGTAAAATCGTCTTGATAATTGGTCTACATGGTAAAATCGTCTGTTTTTAATACTTGGTATTGTTAACAATGGCAACATTCTTGTACTTTAGAATGTTTTGGTTGTGAATATAAAAATGTGTTAGGAATTTGAAGAAGATTGGTCTTTCTTTGATGGTAATTTCCTCTAAGAAGTTTGAGGCTTGGAAGTAGTATTACTTTATACTGATTAATATTAATTTTTAATAATATTACTTTTTCGAGAACTTAAGAGAAAAAAAAAATACGCTAGCACATGTTAAAATAAAATTAGTAAAGGAAATTTAAATTATTAATATTATCATTCTCTTTGATAAAAGATAAATTTGAAATTTATGAAACAAGTAGTAGGACGAGATTAAGGGAATTTTTTAACGAAAAATTAATTATAATTAAAATAGAAATTAATGATATATTAAAATAGATTGCTTCTTATAAGTTCTCGAAAGCAGTATGAATAGGATTTAGAAATTTCCAGTCATCCATGAGAAATAATAGATTATCAACGAATGAATGATTTTCATGAAAAGAAACAACAATAATTTTTTTGTTTTTACCTTGAAGTTTAGAGCCAAAGCTGTGCCGTATTGCCTAGCAACCAACATGGTTGTAATGGAATACCAAAAATAAAACACTCTTGATCAGAGGCCGCCAAATATTTTTGATCATCGAACCCCAAAAATTTTAAAATTGTCGTACTGACCCCCTCTATAAAAATAAAAACTTACCTGTTTCTTAAATAA
>BMAW01022080.1:15379-66876 GCA_019974015.1 Nephila pilipes
AAAAAAAATACGCTAGCACATGTTAAAATAAAATTAGTAAAGGAAATTTAAATTATTAATATTATCATTCTCTTTGATAAGAGATAAATTTGAAATTTATGAAACAAGTAATAGGACGAGATTAAGGGAATTTATTTAACGAAAAATTAATTATAATTAAAATAGAAATTAACGATATATTAAAATAGATTGCTTCTTATAAGTTCTCGGAAGCAGTATAAATAGGATTTAGAAGTTTCCATTCATCCATGAGAAAGAATGGATTATCAACGAATGAATGATTTTCATGAAAAGAAACAACAATTTTTTTTTTTTGTTTTTACCTTGAAGATTAGAGCCAAAGCTGTTTCGTATTGCCTAGCAACCAACATGGTTGTAATGAAATACCAAAAATAAAACAATCTTGATCAGGGGCCACCAAATATTTTTGATCATCGAACCCCAAAAATTTTAAAATTGTATTGACCCCCTCTATAAAAATAATAAAAGAAAAAAAAACTTACCTGTTTCTTAAATAAATTAAATCTTTAAAGATACCAATATTTTTTTTTTCCCTTTTCATTTTGACAAAATGAAATATATATATATATATCAATGAAAAGGATGTAACACATCGATCAATAACCTCGAGTCTAACATTGAAAACAACATTTTTTGCAAAAAATTTTTTTATTCATCAACATAACACCTTAGGTGATACAACCGTTCCAACGCTTTACCAAAATCTTTTTTTTTTTTTTCCCCAAATTTTTTTTTCTCTTTTTTTTTTTTTTTCGCAAGAAATCTCTTTGTTGCGAGTAAATATGAAAACCGTTTCTGAATCATCGACTCGTTGCTGTTTTTTTTGTTCCATCGAAAGCAATCGCGGCACCCACTTTAAAAACCTTTCACTTCATCACTTCAAAACCTTCAGTAAATACACTTCCATATGATATCTGTAAATATCCTTCAGCAATCTCACGGAGCTTCACTTTACGATCTTCTTCATTTAATTTTGTCACTTCACTCACATTTTCCGGTGTAACACAGGTCTACCCGAACGTTCCATGTCATTTGTGCCGGTGGTACGACCACGTTTAAACTCGGCAAACCACACCGACAAATCATTGCTTTTGATGGACAAGAGTCCGTAACATTTTTCAATCCATTGTTTCGCTTGCACGGTGTTTCTTTAACATTAAAAAACAATGTTTTATCAGAACACAAAACTCGGTTTTTTCCATTGTTTAAACAAACTACAAAACGAGATTCTACCCAACCTCGATACAACTCAGCTGTTTCTGGTCCGGATCGACTTAAAATTTTGACACGTTTCAAGTAAAGGTTCGCTCTAGAAAGACCTGGTTACTGGTTTACTACGAGCGCCATCTCTAAGTTAGTCTCGGGAGTTATAGCCATCGTGTTACTTGATGACTCTTGGCAAGATTGGTCAGCAATATTGGTTCAAAACTTGTTAATTTCAGTCTTACTTCCATTGGACACTCCATATTATATTATTATTTCTCTTCTTTGTTAAAATTTAAGTACATGCGGAGGCCGGATGCAAATCATTACGAGTAGGGAATGCCATTAAAAAGAAAATGTCCGTACATAAGATTTGATATTTTTGACAATATTTATATTCCTAAAATTTACTCACAGTTAAATTATTAAAAAAAAGCATATTTCCTCAAAGCCAACTAATAATTCAGAGACTTCATCTTGAAATGACTGTGTTAACTTGGAGCAGAAATTTGGGTGTGTAGTCTTCTAGAAGCGCAATTTAAAATCATCGCTTAATTTTTGAGATGATTTGTATGTATTTCCAATTCTACGTTTGTTACATCCAATTTACATA
Organism: Nephila pilipes; assembly: GCA_019974015.1. Lineage (NCBI taxonomy): Eukaryota > Metazoa > Arthropoda > Arachnida > Araneae > Nephilidae > Nephila > Nephila pilipes. The sequence continues at coordinate 17,217 of BMAW01022080.1, forward strand.
TATTTAAAAATTATTGAAAATCTTCACTAACAATAAAACTTAAACAAGTTCAGTCAACTTGAAAGATGAAATAAGTGTGCTTGACTTGATATATAATATCTATTCTTGGACTGTTTGAATTCATTGAACTTTACAAATATATCGGCTAAATAAAAATATTTTTGAATCTGTTATTTAAGTCTCAATTAATTTCAGTGTACTGAATTGCTTAAACAATTCAACAAGTTTTTTTATAAACAACTTTGACAACTATGTATTTCTCTGTTAATAATTGGTTAGGTTGTTTATCATTTTCTGCGTAAAGAGAGATCAAACAGTCTGATTTAAGGTTGACTTAATTTGGTCACTTTAGTCAAATGGAGCAATAATCATTTCATAAAGTCTGAGAACGAGAAACCATCACGAAACACACATATTTTAAGGTAAAAAGATATAATAATTATTTTAAAAAAAAATGTGCTAATTAGAAATCAAATAGTATAATCTATTTTAAAAACTTTTCTTACATATGTAATACAAATTGCATTCCAAATGAAAATTCTACATACTGCAATTGCTGTCCTAAATTTGCGATTAAATAGCTTTGTATCCTTTCATCGACCCCTAATAGACTCTAGATCGGATCGATTCTAATTATACTACATCGACCCCTTCCCCGAGAATGCTGATATGGACCACTTTGCCGACCCCTGCTCTAGATAAGAAGTTAAAACTTAAATATGTATTTAATCTTATTAGCATTTTGAACCAGCAGATGATGTAAATATGCAACAAAATTATTCCGTCTTATTCTAACTACTACAAAAATAAATTGAAACATTATTAATTTAATTGAATACGTTTTCTGATAAAACAGAGAACGAAAGGTAAATTAAAATAGTGCAAAGTACTTAGATCATATAGAGACGAGCTACCAGCCTCATGCTTACATTGTTATTAGCATCAAGAACACTTACTGGCTTCAAGAATATTATTGAAAATACACAGTATGCACATAAGTGACTGCTGTACTAACGCTTAAGGTAACCTAGAAGACAATGAACTCTGTACTGGAAACGAAAAAGGAGGTAGGATAACATTGTTTGGAAATGTAATACTCTGTGAAGTGACCTGACGTCAAGGTTTAAAAACTTTAAACCAAATAAAATATCTAGAAAGCAAAGTCCTCGATTACAGAATGTACCAAATTTCGTTTTGTTGACAAAGAGTTTACTGTGTGCTAGTGGAAATCAAATCTAATATAAATAATCATTTTATTATACCAAAAAACGTATTAAAATTCGTCTTCTTTGATTCATACATACTATTCATTCTAAATGGGCATTTTAAACAATCTATAAAATTGACATTTTGCATACATATTAACTTTGGTATATATAAAAACCATGTTCTGATCTTTTAAGTTTCTTAGGAGAACATTATATTTTCTAAAATAATTATATACAGATATTTAGTTTAGTTTGAATATATATCTAAATAATGCAGTTTTTTTCTTTTGAAAAATGTTGCTATAATCTATTCATTTTCCTTTTATATTAAAAAAATATAAATTTGCTACGGTTTGACTGACGTGACAAACCTAATTGAAGACAGAAAACGTTTCAATTGAATAATCTGCTATACGATTTTTTTCTCTCATTATTTATATTAAAATTATTTCTCAGTATGAATTTTACTGTAAATTTTTTCCCTTTATAATGAGTAATATTTTAGTCTGCTGACATGGACTAGAAAATTAAAGTATTGAATCATCAAATTTCGTAGGTAATTGCCAGACGAAAATTGAAGCTCTCTGCATATTTAAGATAAACCATGTACACTAAATACAGAAACTGAGGAGAAACATATATTAATATTTAAAAGGAATGGACATATGTAATTGGCCTAATTACGATAAAAAGACTGCTCTATTTCTTAGATAATTATGTTTAATATTATTTAAATATAAATGTCTGCATGAATTTTATTATTTATTTTATTATAACTTCTATAATGGTCATATTTTTTTGTAATTATTTTTAATTAATATTTTACAGTATGATAAGTCATGACTATGTTTATTCACATTGTATGTGCATTGACGTTAATTGACATATTTGTTGTTTTGTTTAGTTTATATTGAGATATTACTTTATCAGGTCTATATCAGTGACATAAATTTCATAAAATTTTTTCATTAAAGCTTTTAGAATATTGCTACCTTATACTGAGTAGCAAGCCTAGGTTTTGTAAATTATTATTCGCATGTTATTTTCTCATAAATGAATTATTTCTTCTGGGTGAATTTATTCTGTTTTAGTTATAAACTTATCACCTTTTGATATTACTATATATAAAGTTTTATATATATTCGTAAACTAATTCCAGACGAATCAATTCTTCTTTTGGACAGAATTCAGATTTTGATTAAAGTACAGATGTGGAATTTCCTCGAGATTAATTCATATTTTTAAATATATCAAAATTCAAATTTCCGTATGAAGCAGAAAGTGAAACTCATTTTTTTACAACTTTTACCAACCAGCACATCGGAGGACGAATATGTGCTAAGTTGGTTTAATGGGATGAAATGTTTTCCAAAATAAATCACTGTAAAGTAAAAACTCCTGAGCAAAAGAGAGAAAGACACAACCTTAACCCTATCTAAAAAATAGGCCATTATTTTACCATAAATTGTTGTCTTGTACACAATGTATGATTGTAATCCTATAAATATGCTAAAAAGAGGTAAGAATTAAAATACTTTATGGTATTTCAAACTGACTACGGATCCACTTTTGCTGAAATTTTAACAACCACACTGTCTGTTCTAGCATTCTTCTTAGTAAATTCCCATAAACAGGAAATATAACGTTAAAGATATAAAACTGCTATACATTTTTGTGATTTATTCTAGCAAACGACTAATGGAAAGTATCTAATCTTTCCTGCATGCAGCGAGTGTATGTAAGACCATGCAATTTGTAAGAAAGAGTTCAAAATTTTGCTGCAATTCTTATATACAGGATGATGGTATCTCTAAACTGACTTTGACTAAATATTAATGTTTCATCGGCATATATAATAAGTTAACAAATCTTTTACGATTGAAGAACTAACCCATTCATTGAAAATTTCTAATCCAAATTTAAATCAAAATCCTTCTGTATCCTCTTGGGAGGCAATCAAACTAGATAGGAAATCTTCTCTGCTTTTCTTTCGATAAAACGTTTTCATTAAAACCTAAACACATAGCAGTTTTCACCTATATTTTTACCTGATTATCAAGGATACGTATTATTTGTATTATACTTTTTAATATAAATAATTGAATTCACTGATAAAAATCATCAACAAAATATTGACCCTAATATTAAGGAAATAACCAAATATTATAGGTGTTATTGTTCAGAACTATTTTTTGTCTTTGATGTTGCATTATTAATTTATTTTTTCTTTTCTTTCAGGTATGTGAGATTTGAGATTAGGGTTGTTTTTATAGTTGAGTAAGATATTATTTATACATACATTATTTCCTCTAACATGCTTTTAATTTCAAAGTATTTATTTTTACTGTACACCAATATAGTATTTCTTCAGATTTATTGCAATTAAATGACAAATGAAGTAAAACCATTATTAAGAATGGTATGTCTAAACACTAATATTACATGTTATGTAATTTATTTAATTATCAACAGCATCTTTTCACAAATATGATTACAGTTCACAAAATAGCAATTATCTCAACACATAAAACATTCAGATGGACGGATTCGCAAAACTCATTATGTAGACATCTTTCCTCATTTTATTGATAGAATATCTAAAAGTGATATGAATAAATAGAAGTTTAGTAGATTAGAATCCTTCGGAAAATCTCGCTTTCCTTAAATGTATTCCATCTGTTATTAAACCAATATTTTAAAGATCTAGACTAGTTATTTAATTAATAAAACCGGAATAAATTTACAGCAACACAAAAATATATACAGATACTGACTTTTAAAACTAATAGATTTGAAATAGAGACTAAGAATGCTCCTTAATACAATAAATTAATAAAAGCTCATTAGCATCTGTAATAATCTATTACGATGAGTAACTCCTCTTCAAAGTGAAATAACTTTTTTACTTTACTTAAATTATTCTTGAGAGTGTATCGTGTGCAAAAAGTATATATCATAGATTAATATATATTATGTGTACTCATTATATACGAAAGTTGCAAAACAATCGACAATAATAATTAATGATAATAACAATAGCTAACAAGAATAACAATATTTATAATTTGAAAATGATTATAATTATATATATCATAAAATATCAGAGCTAATAAGTTCAATTTTTTTTAGTGGTCAGTCATGTACTGGTATAATGCATGGTGTATAAAGTCATTTGCGGATTTTACAATAGCTCTCAGTGAGGTTCGTTTCGTTATGGATGATGATTTTAAGTTCATCAGTATCAAAGGCAGATTCACTATGAATGCAGAGACAGAGCGTGCACCAGGAAGCAAGGCAAAACGAAAAGATAGAGTGAAGCAGATCATCGAAATTTATGTATATCACGATTTATGATTAAGAACCGGTTCTCTTGAAAGCAAACAAAGTTTCTCGTAAGATTCGAGAGATTAGGTTGGGACAATTTCGATTACGAAAATTAGAATCTAAAACGATTATAAAAGTAAAGTTCAGTAAAAGGTAAGAACATCAATTTAAAAGAATATAATACAGAGTTTAGGGATTATACACGCAGGAGTTACCCACCCGCATCTTGCACTCACACACCACGCACACATAGTAATGTATATATACTCTATCATATATTATGAGGAGAACGCGAAGTGTGCACCATATTATGTAATATGTATGCAAAATCAGCATACCTCTTTTTATGCTTTTATTTTTTCAATATATCTTCTCTCAGTTGACCTAAATGTAGTCTCTCTTTCATCTCTTGAGACTCTGTGAGATGATTTTAATTTGTAAGGTCTTGTGGGTTTATTTGTTCTTTCTCTGCTGCTAAAAACCTCACAGTTTTCCGCCAGTTCGATTTCTTCTGTGCTCTTTCCAAGCGCATTGCGGGTGTATCGTTAGCTTCTGCTACGTTGCTGTTTATGAAAAAAAAATCATGTAGTGTAACATATAACGTTAATATCTGATCTGAAACAATTATTTAGTACCAGAGACGGTTTTATAACGAACGTGTTGAAGAATATGCTTCATCATCCATCATGCATAATATACAGTAATGCAAACTATATATAATTTAATACAATTTACTACAACATTAGACTTCATGTAATATCACTACCCACAATATTTATGTGACTGCATCATATACATATTGGTGTGTGTGTATACATTATATATATACAATATAGCACACCACATACATACATACAGATCAAGTAACTCTCAGTCTAAAGATTGAAAGCAACATTTTTGCAAAAATTTTTATTCATCAACCTAACACCTTTTGTTAATTTCACTTAGGGCTGTATACAATGTCCAACGTTCAACGCTTTTCCAATTTTTGTTTTTGTCTTCATTTTTCTTTTTTTCCAAGAAATCTTTTTGTTGCGAGAGTAAATGCTGATAAACAGCTTTCTGAATCATCGACTGTTGCAGTTTTTGTTCCATCGAAAACATCGTTGGCGCCGCTCAGGAAAACCTTTTCACTTCACTTCAAAAAACCTTTTCCTGTGTTGATCGACTTAAAATTTTGACACACGTTTCAACAAAAAGTTGGTACTCTAGAAAGACCTTGGTTACTGGTTTACTCTGAGGCCATATCTGGGTTAACTCGAGGTTATTGATCGATGTGTTACATACATACATCATACATATATATATATATATATACCGCTGTTTCTGTAGAAAATGCAACACCATGAAAGAATCATCAGAATCAAAATGAAATTTAATGCAGAAACGACTTCACTGATACACAAATAAATGATGAAATTTTCTCAAAAACAAAAGAAACAAATTAAGCGTCCGAAATCAGTATTTGGTACCATGCGCTGCAATAAGTGCTGCTATACGATCGGTATGAGTCAAACAGATGAATATCTGCTTGGAGGAAGAGAATTCCTATCGTTTGTATGCGCAACCAAAGTTCGTCTTTGGAAAACTGCAGGACGCGGATCACGAGCGAGACGCCGACCAACCATATCCCACACGTGCTCAATAGGCGACATATCCGGTGAATAAGGTTGCGCCAAGGAATATTGCATGCGCTGCTGAACAGAAGTCTGGAAACAGTCCGCGCAACATGTGGGCGTGCATTATCCTGCTGGAAAGATAGCTCCAGGGATGCCTTTGAAGGAAAGGAACGACTTCGGCTGTAGCACTTCACGGACGTACCTGTTGCTATTAGATTACCCTCGGCCCGTATCAAATTGATCGTCCATGATACGAAATCGCACCCAGACCATAACTCCGGGTGTTCTCGACCACTATGTCGTTCAATAATGTTAATTCAGGAAAGGCAGCGTTGATCGGCATACAACGTTCACGAACACGGCCATCATGGGTCCACAACAGCGTGATTCATCTGAAAAGACAACTTGGTGCCAATCAGCTCGCCTGCTGTGTGCTCAAGAGCCCACCGCCGACGCAGCCGTCGATGATTCGCCGTGAGGGGAATCCTGTAAAGGCATGGCACGCAATCCACGGCGCAGCAGACGACGACGAATTGACGAAGCCGACAATTGTACACCTGTAGCAGTAGACCAACGTGCCGCCAGCTGCCTGGAGGAAGCTGTGCGATCATTCACCGCCATGCGGAGCAGGTGTCGATCATCGCGCTCTGACGTCACCTGTCGTCCAGTGCCTGTTTTCGAGTTGTTCGCGCTCGTCGGTCCACTGCTTCCAAACCGCATCACTGTGAACTGTTCCGCTGCATACGAGCTGCTATTGCGCGATAGGAAAATCCTCCTTCTCGAAGGCCGATTATCCTCTCAAACTCCGTAAGTTGCTTGAATTTCTTATTCTTCCGTCGTGGGAGGCATACTCAGGTCTCACTAAACGCGTTTCACTAACAAATAATCATAGACTTTTTCAACGTCCCGCTACAGCACTTTATTTATGTACGCTTTCAGCATCACCCAGAGGGCGTTATGAGCGCCGCGCACGCGCGATGGCTCTGAAACTTCTATTAATTTTGCATAATATCCTATAATTGACATTTGCTACGAATTTGATTTGATTCTGGATGATCCTTCCATGGTGTTGCATTTTCATACAAAACAAGTTTATATACATACATACATATATAACTGTATGTGTGTATTGAAATGAATAATAATTATAAAGGAAATACTGTGCCTAACCTCGGAAATAAAAATCATAAAATATTTAAAAGGAAATAATATCTATACCAAAATAAAAAATAAATAAATAAATAAAAATAAATGTTAAATATATGGCAATACTTCGAGAGATAAAAAAACCAACGTTTTATATGGTGTCAAAGTTTATTAAAAAAGAAAATTATTGGTATTAGTTAAAAACTGAATGCAAATATTTAAATATTGCATTGTTAGGCAAGCAACAAGAAAGGTTCCTAAAAATTTCAGAGTCAGATGGGAAGTTGGTTAAATTAATGATAGAAATTTTGAAGACACACAGACACACACATCATGAAATACATAACAACAACGTTAAAACTAACTAAAAATTAATTAATTCATCCGGTAAATTAATTGGTTGGAATGCAGTTTAACCCAACCAATCTTGCCGGCAAGAATTATTTGACGATAATTTGCCAATGTATTACGCTGGTCCGGTTTTACAGAGTTAATCAGCCAAAATCAGCCAAGTTTGGTGCTAATTTTGAAATCGTTATGGTTGGGTTAAATTGCATTATTGAAAATATTAGGGGTAAATCGTGTCGCAAATGTCTAACATTGCATTGTTAGGCGAGTAAAACGATCCCCAAAGTTTTAGAGCCTTGCTTTGATGTAGAGTTGGTTAAATTAACGATCGAAAAATTTGATGACACACACACACCAAGTGAAAATACATAAAAATGGTGTTTTAAAATGAAAATGTTCTCCTTTTTATAAAAAAAACAAATTCCTTACATTTGTTTAGTGATGATCTTCAAAATAAATATACTGAAGAAAGCAAAGATTTCTTTTGAATTAATCAATCATCAGAAGACTGGACAAACAATTGAAATGCTAATCAGTTCTTTCAATAATTTTTTATGGTACTTGAGTTCAGGTTAGTTATGAAACAGATGTTGATCCGCATATGCACCATTACACGCACACAAACTACTGCTAAATCTGAATCCTGAAGAGATAACTTTCAAAGTTGCTTCGACATGTCAGGTCACAGCAATTTGAACAACAAAAATAAAGAAAAAAAACGAAGTTCGTTACGAGTTTGTTGGATAATCCATTAGCTGAGCTGATTAAACTCATAAATCATATTCAGACATTATCTGAATTGGGCAAATATAACACAACCCACTTGGCCTTATTAAATCTTTTGGAATTTTTTACAGACATCGTTGAAAGGTACACAAGTACTTAACACCGGAATGATTAAATGTTTTCTGTTCTTTAGTTAAAAGAGGAACAATTAGATAGTTCAGAGAACATGATATTCTTATCTTCTAATTAGAATAATTACACAACTGTTTCTTGAGGCACACCCTTAGTTTGAAATGGAAAAGATGGACAGAATCGTAATGCCAATACTAGATGAGTCTAGACATGTGAAATGCTAAATGCTTTGTATAATCATTGTTGCAAAACTTTGATTGGATCATAAGAATTTTATGTAAGCATTAACACTCTTTAAACACTTAGCACCCTACAAACTTCAACGAAAAAGAAAGAATTAGAAGCTTCTGAAACATATCAAAATTCTAAAAAATGAATGCTTATTAATATTACGTTGTTAAGGATGTTCTATATTTTTAATCAGAAAAAATGTATATATCTTTAAAGAATATGTGTTATGAAACGTTTGTAATCTATTTTAGATAAATTAATTCAACTTTGTAATAGTTTGAATGTTAAATTTAACTCGTTAACAAATTTGCTTCCAATGAAACAAACTAGGCACTTTGTGTTACTTAAGTAACTCCATTAAGAACAACAAAGAAAATAATTTTCATAAAAAAATCGAATGATTATGTTACTTTTAATGCATTGAGAGATAGGAAATCTAGAGATATGAAATTCTAACAAATATTCCATATCTCCGTATAGAAGTAACATATTTTGTAAAGTAATAGCATTTCATTTTGAAAGCAGTCTTACTTTACTTTAAGCAGACGTGGTATTGAATTTTGAAGAAAAATCACGTTATGAAAGAACGAATGAAAAAATTCACAAGATTTTCTCTACATATGCCTTACATCTCTGTAAACATATGCATAACATTTGTATCGTGTTATAACCTACGTAATACTTTAAAATTCAATGAGGTTTCCGCACTTGAAGTAAATATATGCGTAAAATATACAAAATGATGAAATACACCAAATTTATACCAATATTTTATATACGATTACATGAAAGCATAACGTGTTCATGTATATTAACAATAGATGTAATAAATTCCATGCATGTAATTCTGTGTACATTTTTTGCAAAGTGGCTTTAGACATTTCCTCAAGCTTCACATATTTATGCACTTCCATTATTCTGGGTTGAAGGAAAACCTGTTATATATATATATATATATATATATATATATATATATATATATATATATATATAAAAATATATATATGTATAAGATAAAGCAAATAATTTGAATATCAGTAAAAAACACAATAGAAATATTTCTATATATATATATATAAATGATGATTGACTTTAATTTAATTCATTTCCATTAACAATAATTTATATATATAATGTTGTATTCCTGGGCCTATCTTCTAACTCAAAAGTAAAGATTTTACTTTTATGTACTTGATCCGATTTTAAATTATCCTTTATTTATTAGATACCACACTCTCATAAAATTTGTTTAATCCATTTCACGATCGTAAATCTGCTAAAAAATAATCCCTATTAGACTCCCTTCTGTAGTTGGAATTCTAACTTAATCCTCTACCACGTATTCTATTACGTGTTTCGGGTAAAATCCATTGTTTCTAACCTGATGTTCTGCGTGGCGTTTACGCTTATGCTCTTATTATTGTATCTTCTTCTTGACCTCTTTTGTAATCTTCATTTAGACTTCGCTCTTAGCTGCCGAGCCAAGCCTTTTGTAGTAACGCCTCTGCTAGAACTCACGAATAATCTTATTATGAAAAAAAGGACTGTTTATTTCGCAACGCAATCGCAACGTCGTATTAATGTTAGAACAAACTTTAATACACATGTCATACATATATATATATATAATTTGATATTTATAATTAAACACCAAGGCTAAAATGAGAAACAAATTAGAAGTAGTATATAATTAGAGATAAAAACTATATATAAGATATTCAGTGCGTACCATTGAGAATAACTATATACCAAATCAAAAGAATAAACAATTAAAAAACATTGTACACGAAGAATAATGAATAAAAAATAAGTATTCTTTATTCAAGTAACAGAATTACTATAAAAATAGATATAATTATTGAAAAATGTAAAAAAAAATAAAGATTGAACAAAAGTAGAATAATGGAGTATAATATATTTACCGTTGTAACATACTTTAGACTGTAGTAGTTATTCTAAAATTATTGACAAACTTTCCCTCTATCAACAAAATATATTACCTAAAAAACGGTTGAAAAATGTGTTAAACAAAGACGCATTTAAACAGAGATCAAGAGCAAACATCAAATCTTTACCTATAAAAGCATTGACAACAAAGCAAACCCAAAGAACACACACATCAGAAACTTATGTACCTAATAAGGAACCTAAAATGTTATTAAAGCTATATATATATATATATATATATATATATATATATATATATATATATATATGCCCACATTGATTTCACAAATTTAATACAATTATTCTAATACTTGTATAATATACTGTGTGTATGTCTGTAATATATATCTATACTATTAAATAACTATATGTCTGTAACAATTATTTTTTCATATATTTTAATGGAGTTATAAATAAGGTCTGACTTTGTAAAAAAAAATTAATTGCGTCATTTAAAAGAGAAGTGTTTTTCACCTTTATAATGTGTTTTCAGTTATTTGAAACATTGGTAAATCAGCATATTGTTAAAATTATTGTTTAACTTCATATATTTTAATGAATTTAATAATGAGAAATGAATTTTTAAAAATAATAAATTGGTTCATTTTATTTATAGGAGATATGTCCTTTAACTTTATAATGAATTTGAGTTATTTGAGGTATAAAATAAATCAATTATTAAATATTTAATGTTTGTTGTTAGAAATAATTTTGTTTAAAAATTAGATTCAATAATACATCTCTAAATAAACTTTTCTTTCTCAATAATATTGTTAAAAACATATCAAACAGCAAAGTGATTAAAATATTTTAGAAAGAAAGTTATTATACATAACATATAAATAAATAGTATTTGAGATAAATTCATTTTTTTTCATTACTCTAAAGATTTACTTTAAGGCATTCAAAATTTTAAATCATAAGTATAAAATACTCCATCGGTTTCTAAATTTCAGTGTTTGTGCACAATCTTGGCTTTAATTCTTTTTTAGAATTAAATTTCATAAAATTATTATCCATTAAATTTTAATAATTTTCATCTTAACCATGAAAAAATATCACATCTAGTTTACTAATTCTCTCTCTGTAGTGTCTGTAGCGATATTTTTAAACGTGTCGCCAGTATGTTATTCAATATTTGGATCTTAATAAATTTTGAGAATTAATTTATACATTTTAATTAATTAGTTGTTTTATTCTTAATATATAAATTGAGAAAATTCCAATTATTGCTTTTCTAATACCCTCCGGTTAAAATAATATCACACACCCACAGTATCATAAAGATAAAATTACACTTTTAATTTTCCTCCTCTTATTAGAAATTATTTAACAATATTTTGCTCTTTATTTTACATAAAAGAAATATTACAATTAGAGATAAAAAGGTATTTCTGAATTAAAAATTAAAGAGAAGAATATGTTATAAAAATATTAATACAATTTGGATTTCAGTCACTGAACACGTTGATAAACTGCATAAAAATTTTAGAATAAAAAAAATTAAAAATAAAAAGTAGATATATATTTATTTCACCGTCTTTCTTTTGAAATTAAAATTAATACAACTCTTAATGCAGTTTGAACTATCGAAATAAATACGTCATTCACTAATATCTCTATAAAAGTATTTGGACTTTTAAAATTTATATTTAATATCACATTTTGTACATATAGAATAATTAATGCTTATTGATAACAAAATAATCATTTGTTTATTTCCTGCATAATTGAAACAGATGGATTACAAAATAAGTGACATCGGGTTCGATTTACACTATTTCATAAAAAATATTATAAACATAAAAAAATGACTAATAATTCATAACAGCTTTTCAATTTTTTGTTAAGCAGTTAAAAAATATTCTGTATTTCATCTTTCGCTACGAAACTGGCATCTATAAGCTAGTCCAATTCAACCCAGAGTTAAGTACGATACCGCCGATGACTCAAATGAATGGTGTGCTCTCAGATCTAAATATGTGTGCTAGATGATGAGTGCAACACTTAGCTCATGATGACGAGACTGTTGAATTCTATGGGCTCGGAGAAACAGTCCTTTCCTGTGTACTATATTATGTGAAGCGTGCCTCGTTCTTTCACAGGTCTCAATTAAGGAAGAGAGAGCAGAAAGATTATGCTATACGATCTATTTTCTTCTCTGAATGCCTTCCTAAACTTTAAAAAAACAATTGATGAAGACTTCACATATTCTAAAACAAAAGTATCTTGGAGGTAGTTCGGTGAGATTTTGAGGTCTACGATGCAGAAAAATAACCGTTTTCTTACCAGTGACTTTGGAACGCTTAAATGAATTGGGATCATTTGATGGCTCATAAGGAAAACGAATTTGTTTAATAACAAGAACTATTAAAGCCAAACTTCGTAATTTTGAGCCTCTGTCAATTGAAGAGGAAGAACCCGTGCTAGACATCATTCCTTAAATCTCCACACCACGCCATTGAGGATTTGAGACATCGACCACATTAAATGCGCATCCTCCCCCACGACATAGTGCGGGTCTAATATATATGAAAGAATGGTTAAATGGGAAATTAATTACATCTGTCTCTTTTACCACCCATGAGCAATTTGTTAGGCTAAATTATAATTTTACAGCTACATCAGTTTAAAATCCAATGATTATATTATTAGTCCCTGTATTAATTATTAATTCAACTTATAACGTCCATAATATTAAAGATTGGGGTAATAAAATAATTGTTATAAATCATAACTTTGATAGTCCCATTCAAAATGATATTTCCAACAGTCACATTATATATACATATTCTTTTGTTTAATAGATTTAACTTTCTTCAGATTAATATTTTCTTCAATTCGCATTTTTTTTTGCATATTATAACCACTTTTTAGAAATAAATCTTAGAGATAGTTTGGTCAATAACTGTAGAATAATCCAACTTAACGGTATAAGTTTTCTTGTTATAGCTTAGTATTACTTTCCATTTTATGTTTTTTACAAAAAAAATATAATATAATTGGTTTATAAATTCATTTTCTGTTATATATATGTGTGTGTGTGTGTGTTATATTTGATTGTTGATTTCTTTTATCTACTCAGTTTTAAATGTGTATAATGTTTTAAAATCATTTAAATAACGTATTCAATTTTAATAATATATACATTATACACACATTTATACATATATCAAAAGGTATTTATATAAATATACCAAATAAGAAGGAATAACAGGATTATAATTGATAAACTTGATAAAAAATGCAGCAACTTTTCTAAAATAGAACTAAGCGTCATTCACCAAATCAGCCAGATTCCTAATTGAAAGCCCTAATTGAAATTTCAGAAATCACAAACGTACACATTTTTTTCCCTTCTTCTTTAGCACTAATAATTGTACCTTTTATTTGAGCTGTAAATCCTATTACTCCCATTTGGTTTTGTAAACATAAAAGATATCATATTATGGAATTGTGATCATAAAAAAATGCAATTATTCCACATCATGGTAAACAATTAATATTAGCTCTACTCATGCAATAATTAAGCGCCAATTTCCCATTATATCTCATTTTTTTGCTAGTAAGTAAATTAAAACAAAAAATTTCGAACATTACTGACAACATCAAAGATCCGCTAATAAACGTTCTTTGTTTTAAAGATATTATTTTATTGAACCATCTCATCAATATATGCTCTGGGTTCAGCCTACAGATTGTATTTCGCCGTCCCTAATTATCTACTCTCATTATAGTGTTTCGTCCAATCCCTGCTCGCTAGGTGATGGTGTGATATTTGGGGAAAATTGCTGGTAATTGTACCAATTATGAAGGATTTGTTCCAGAGCTTTTGGTGGATTGAGCAGATAGTAAAGAGATATTTATTTCAAATTGTTTCTGTTATTAGATAAGTATGGAAAGATTCTTGTGTCATATTATTTGGTAACTGTAACCTGTAAGTAAATAATTCTTAAGTTTAAAACAAGCCCAATTATTTCACTCGAATCTTTTAATGTCGTGGTTTCTGAATTCTTTCCATGTAAGTCTTCTTGGAGTTTGCTATAATTTATTTCTATAATAATGAGTATTTTGGAATTGTATTACTCGTCGTGAGATGAAATTCATTTCTTCACGCGGCACTGTAAAACGAGCATTTTGACAATAGTCCGCACGATTTCCAGGATAAAAGCAGTACCTAAGATATTTGGTAGGCGAAGCTACGGGGATATGTAAGAGATGTCTGTGTGTCCCTTACTTTAACCAATATAATCGCAAAGTCAATAGTACTTTGGTTGATTTATGGTATTGTTTCGAGCTTGTACATGAGGGTTAGGAGTCCTTATATATTACTTTATTTTAAACCAAGACAGTCTCTATCTATGTTTAAAATAACAAGAGAAACAACAGAGATGAGGCTGGTGTTAATGTTACAGCCATGCAGGGATTAGTGTATCAACCTTTCCAACCAAGATAGGCAAAAGAGCATCCAGAATTATATGTTGGTTGGCTGTCACGGAGGTTGTTGGTAAGGTTACAGACTTGTACCTCGCTTGTGTATTTGTGTCAGTAATTTTAACCATGATAGTCAAAGAGAAACATCAGTTGTGATTGTCTGATGTTAAAGGTGGTAAATTCATATGGAGTTGTCTCACGACTTGCTAGTGTGTTGAAATGCATTTAATTAACTGTGCTTTTGTTGGTATGGTGAAGCTGAAGCAGGTAAAAAATAGGCAAAACATAATTGTTCAATACAGTAGTTCAAGAATTGAAAATAAACAAATGCACTATATGACATGGAAAACAATGGTCTAGATTCAATTCCATACAGATCGAGGATCCTTTGTGAGTGAATGTAATCCATATCACTAACTATTAATTTCACAATGGTCTTAAAGAAAACTAGATTTGAAAATGTTAAAATGTGTATCTTGTAGAACATACCTTACAGCTCCTTATAAAGCTTATTAACATTGTATGTTTGTTTCTTTGTTTTAGGTTAACAACTCTGAAGCTTATATATATTAAAACATCTCTTCTTAGATCTGAATTTTAAAAAAAAAATCTTATGAAATATTTTAATTTCAGTTTCACAGCTACCAATTAAAAGCTTTTTAAACCATCGACTCTTTCAATCGAAGCGTAAATAAAAGCTAAAGTAAAGGAAGTTAGTGGTGCATTGTTTTCTATAAAACACTAAAACTTATTTTTTATTTTAATACAAATTATCATAATAATAATGACTTCAGAATTTTTTGTAAATAATTCTACATTAAATGTAATATTATTAGATAACTCTTCATATAAAAATCAGAACACACACAGAGCATTTTGAATACAAATAATTTAACTTTTGGGAAAGTTGATTGTAATGGGATAAAAGAGCTCTTTCTTAGATTTAAAGTGCTCAGTTCCATTTTACTAAACATGCATTACATAGAAAACTTATTATTAAACAATCCAATTTGAACTAGTATATATAACCTGTTCTTGGCAAATTAACCAACCTTGTCACTGAAGATATAATTTTTTTTAAAAAAAGTGTTTAAATTTGCATAAAGTTATTTTCAGAAGGCAATATTCTTCACTGCAGCTTTAGTAGTTTTAATGCTTTTTATTATCGAATATTATAGTCTGTAATTCCTTACAAGCGCATTTGTAATGATATTACCAATATCAAAATTATACATAACACATCAGCATTGTGAATGCAACTGACAACTTAGAACTGGAGCTAGAAAGTTAAGGATGATATTTGAAGGTCTGTAAAATTTAATATGCATCAGTTTCCATCATTTGGTCTTAGGTTGCATCAGCTGAAGTTATGACCCCTTTTTTACATTACCAAGAGGACATTGAGGTCGTAATTTCCATAAAATATTAAATTGCATTTCGATTTAATTCCAAAAGGCGAGACTTAACTCTATTTATTAGTTTCATTATTTCATTTTGAATAAGTCAAACAAATACTAGTACTTTTCTTTGGAGGATATTGTCAAAACCAAATGCGCGCGCATGAGCAAAAAATGGTAAAAAAAAAAAAAAAAAAAAAAAAAAAAAAGTCTATACACTATTTCTTTCGCTAAATAGCTTATACCTTATTTAAAAATATTTTATGGATTTTCTTTGTTATTCTCATACTCACAATTTTACATCCTTAAATAAAAAAAGTTTATTTACTGAAATGGAATGTGTATTTTGATTTTACTTTAATCTTAATTACATTTTTTTTTTTTAAAGGTTTTAGCTTAGTTTTTTTTAACTTAATTACAGTTTAGAGTTTCAATCGAAGATATTTTGATTTGAACAGGGAAATTTTCCAGAAATGTTTTGCGAATCCAGTAAATTTTGATCCATATGATAAAATATCATAATTTTGATTTTATTTTTCTCCATCTGATAAATAAAAAAAAATTACGTAAAGAGTTCTAATACGATATTAATGAGAACTTTTTTTTACATTATTTATAAATTTATTTTCCAATTCAGGTATTTTAGGAGAATGAGATAATTTTAAAATTATTGTCATTCTAATAGTATTTATTTAAAATCTATAAATTTCATAATTGAGTCATTTTATTTACAAAAATTCCCCTATATTTCTTAAATTTATTTTGGAGTGGATATGAGAACTCTGACGAAATTTAAAATTATGATATTTCTCAATTGCATTTATAACATAATTTTGCAGAACTTATGTTTCATTTTCTTGTTTTAATATTTAACTTTTATATTTCATTTTTGGTTTGAATCCAAACTTTATCATATATAATCAGCGAAATATAATCTAACTTCTGAAAATTATAATCACAGGTTTAAATTCACAATTAGGTTGCAGGTTAAAATTACACCATCAAAATAAATTATATAAATTAAAAAAATTCATAAAGTTTTTATGATTTAAATAATATTTTTATATAAAAAATTGGAAAAAAAAGAATTATCTTAATATCATTTACAATGTAACTTTCCAAGATTACCACTTAAGTATGTTAATTTCTTTAATTACCTTTGAGACATTACATACATCAATATTTCAACTAATGCTAGCCACTTTTTTTACAATGTTTTATTGAGTTGTAAAATTTCAAAGCTTAAAATAATTCACAAAATTACTACTACATCCCCAACTTTCTTTTGCAGGTGGTAATGATAAACATTATTTATGATTATGATTTCTCTTGTTTTCGTCAAAGAAAAAAAAAAAAATATTTTTATCACACCAAATCTGAAAGCCTTGCACTGTGCCAAAACTGGGACCTAATTTAAATGAGAGCACTAAATTTTTAAAATGTGTTAAATTTGTAAAGCGCAATATGCAGTAATTTATCCTAGATAAGTGTCTTAGGGAAGAATTATGATATTTTGAGCACAGAAATGAAACGGTGCTAATTACACGGCGGAATTAAACACAGTATCCTTGTTTTTTTTTTTTAATTTGTGAAAAAAAGTAGCAAATTATACATTTGAGAAAAATATTTTCCTCTTGAGTTTTATTATTTTTTTATGTTTTATGAATAGTTCTGAGGTGTTTACGCCGTTTTGAAAATATTAATTTCGAAAATAGTTTTCATGAGATTTTGTTTCTCGCATCGTAATTGTTTTCCAGAAAAAGATTTATGATCTATTTGACTTTAATTTTTTTTCTTTCTCTTTATAGTCATTAACTGTGAATGTATATCCTAAGTGTTATGGTTTTAAAATACGTAATTTGAAAACTGGTTTTCACAAAAAGATAAGCAGTTCTAATTGTTTTTTTTAAACTCCAAATCTTCATTTGACTAATTCTTTTTTTTTTTAAGTATATACCACTCAGGAGCACCTTTTTCTCAAAAAAAAAAAAAAAAAAAAGTTTTATTTATATATAGTTTCATTTATATGAATACAATGGTAAATAAATGCTAAACTGAAAAAACATTTTCATTAATCATTGTTTTTTTTTCAAGTTTGGGCCATATTTGTCACAAATTAGTAAAAAAATTAACATTTACTCTAAAGTTCATGTAACAAATCATAGCATTATATTTTATTTTTGTTCCAAAAATATATTTAACATACATTTATCTGTAAGTTGTAAAAGCAGAAAATCCAGTTCTTAGACTTACTGAGTTATTCCGAAACTTATAAACACAACAATAATTTTACAAAAAAAAAAATATCACTTTTAAATACAAATAGTCTAAATAAACAGTGCTATAGAGCAATTTAAAAGCCGTGTTTGAGTTCCACAGTACATCTAAAAATACACAGAACAATGTAGTAAAATTAATTTGAATATATGAAATACATTTAAGAAAATGGATTATTCTTAGTAACAAAAACACTTGTAGTTTTCCAGAAAAATTAAAATCTAAATCAAAATTACGTGAAGAAATAGTTACAAATAGACCTCTACAACAATAATAAATAAATATATATAAATAAAACTAAAATCATATTTAGATAGTAAATTGTACATTCACGCAGTATAAAAAATTGAAGAAACAACTGCTTAAATGCATTGTTTACAATTGCTGTCTTAGTTTCGGTCTTGAAAATTTCCACTTGGTCGTTTTAAATTGAACTTTCGGTTTAATATCTGGCTATAACTTCTTGTTTCTAACAACCCAGATACAAATGCAAACCACTTTGAAATATTAAATATATGTGGGCTTTAGAAATTAATAAAGAAACTTTCGAAAATTTTCACGCAAACGGTGATTAACGGTTATTTTAAGGTGATAACATACCTTAATCGATATTTCCTGGTAAAACTAATGCTCAGCATGATAGAAAAGATTAAAAATGTATATAAGTTTATATCATTTTCTAAATTCAAATTAAAAATATTATTAGTAGGTAATTATTTATACTATGACCTTCAATCTGTATTCAATCTGCTATATACAGTGAAATGATTTATTAGAAAAAGAAATAACCTTCATATAATTGAATCAAACGAGGGTAGTCCATATAATGAAAAGTAGTATCTCACTGGTCATAACTGTATTATTTATCACCCGGTTTTGACAACTGATACTGTACCTGAAAGCTAAATGTATCTTCTGTGTTTCGAACTATTCAGCTTTTGACATTGTACCCACCTTAGTTTGCTTACAGCGCGACTCTTGACTACCCATTCATACTAACTAGTTGGAGAAAATTCCGGTGGTTGTTGTCACCCCGAGACTTTAAAGAGAGCTTTCACCTCGCCTTCAAAGTAAAAAGAAGTTTTTTAAGGTATTTTTACATCTTCGGAAAAGGGTGAAAGTAAAATATAAAATTAGGTGCAATCATGCCTCGCTGCTTTAATCTTTTCATGTGGGTTGCAATCATCTAAATTTCTCATTACGTCAATGACATTTGGGAACAAGGAAAACAAAAATATACAAACAAAAGATACACATAGCGTCAGGTACATCGATAATTTTTTTAAATCTTACAACAAATAAAAAATTATAGCTATGGAGGTATTAATTTCAACAAAGCCTACTGTATTTGGTGAAATTTTTCCTTAATTTCAAAACCTAAATATTCAAACGGTAACATACGCTTATCGCTAATTTTCTCTCGGACTAACATCCGGGGATTTCTTTCTGATTTTATGTTTAAGTTCTCCAATTATTCCCAATAAAATGAAACGTTACGATTCAAATTAAGTAAACATTGGAGTAAATAGAGGTAATCAAGTAGTATAAAAGTGACAGAGAATCGAATTGAAAATTAAGATTATGATAATAAGAAAGATGTTAGTGCGACGTGTGACGGACGAGGAAACGTTACACTAACGTGTATAGAGGATTTGGTGTGATTATGACTTAAAGCTGTAGCAGAAATTGATGGGTGTACGATCATCGTATTTCGGTAAGAGCATTCTTTGATAGATGATAGAAGTAGTTAGTACGCAAAAATAGGAACTCACCTATAGAGAACATTCCTATTATTTGAGAGTGAATAAAATATTTTTGGATGAAATTGACTGTTTAAATCATTTGTCTGAGCTTGAATTTAAGTTGAAATTTAAATTTTATAATTAGAGCAAACTTAAAGTTGATAGACAAGATGGATAAAAAACACAGCCACAGACTTGACTTTAATATTTAAATAAATTCATTATTTCGTAAATAAATTATTATCTTTTAAAACTAACATTAATTTTACTTTCTCCCTTTAAATAAAAAAAGCAGCATACAAGCTTAAGATGTCACAAACCTAAAGAGAATTTAAAACAAATTCCACAATCTTATTTTAAAATTTTCTCTGAAATGGTTTGTGATAAAAAAATAGAATCTTAATACACATTTTTAAAAAAAACAGTAAAACAGAAGAAAAATATAAAACATATTTCAATATATTACTCATTGCCTTTATGTTACTTTTTTAATTTCGTCTTTAGTTATATTTATCACTAATTAAATGTAAAACTAGAACATAATTATAAGCAATTTACTTGTGTATTATTTTCCCCTAGTAAAACGAAAGAAAATAAAATAAAAAATATCTTAGTTTACTTTTGACTTTCAATTAAAAAAGATCCATATATTTTTGCCTTTATTTTCCGATGAAAAATTGAAAGAGAGGATACGGATTTCATCACATATTTAAAGAGCCAAAGTAAATCAAACTTCTTAAATTAGATTTTCCTTATTTTTTCTACAGAGGACGTTACACCTGTGAAAAAAAAAAATTACTTTCAATTAAAATTTTCGTCATTTCTGATCAAAACTGTTTCACTGCTTCGAAATACACTAGTTTTCTCAAAAAAAAGTTTAGAATTTTTTTTCCCTTCGAGTCGTTCAATAACTCAAATATCAATGCTTATTTTTTTTTCACTGCAGCAGTCTGATTTGCACTTTTTTATATGCACATATTCTTGTTTTTCTTAATATTTTTTCCTCCTCGCATTTCTCACCTCCTTCGATCACCGTCACTAGATATTTCATCGATATCATCCCATTATTAGACAGTATTTGATGTCGCGTATCGATTACCTTGAATCGATTTTTAATTTTCATCTTTATCGTTAGCCTTCGTACAAAGAAGGGAAAATAAGTTTTGTGATGATGAATTTAGGAATATTCCTTTGGGATTTTTTTCCAATGAATTATAGGATGACGGATGTTGAGTTATTTTCAAGCCGTAATTTTAAAGAACCGGATATTTATGCTGAAATTTTACGTCGTAACTTAGAAACTTTTGTCTGAAAATGGAAGGAACTGTTTGTGGAAATCATTCATTTGTCTCTCCAGTATTTACCTGTTAAGTCTAGAAGTTCTGAAATTGCTTTTCCCTACTCTTCATTTTTTCCCCTTCTGAATAGATGCATCTTGAAATTTGGAAGATAGCGATTTTTTAAAATTAATATCGAGCATAGATATTATTTTTTGTTTCTAAAATTTACTCCGCCTCTTCCAATATATTAAACCATTATTGGCTTAATTTTGCACTTGGGTAAAAATTTATGTGTTCCATATCTAAAAAAGTAACAGTCAAGTATTCTTCAGATATGACAGATATTATTTCAGAATAAGTATTTATTCGAAAGTAACACATTAGTTTATTTCAAACACAAATAGAAATAATGGTTCTAGTAATAGTAATGTATAATACGGTTTTTTTCAAAATGTCAAATCTACTGTAAAACTGAAGACCATTTATTGAAATTTTTGTACAGGCAGGTTTTACTAATAGTATAAAATATTACTTAAAGAACTAAAACGTAACAGTTTTTGATGAAAATACAGCAAATATCCATAATTGTTGCCCTAGCCAAACCAATTTTAGGAATTTTGATTCAATATACGAATAAATAGATACATTTGACAATAAACTAAACTGATGTCAAAACTTGAGCTAGAACTGACTTCTATACTGATCAGAAAATAATGCAATAAAGTAACAGCTAAAATTAGAATTAAATTACGGGGCTTTTCAACAATTTTCTTAAAATGCATTATTTTTACGAAAAACAGATAATATGTAAAAAAATAGCAAGCAAAATATTTTATTTAAATAAAGATAATTACAAATAAAATTGTTTTATGTAATTTTTTGCAAAGAACGATTTAGCCACCGAATGTGTTGTTCTTTTTATAATTATCAAAGTATTCCTAATCTATTGATTAAGAAATAAAGTGATTAAAACTTTGTAACAAACTATTTATGAACAACAGCCTGCAGCTCAGTGTGGTTTATAAATACACCAATCTTAAGGTTTCTTCTGCCAAATCCAGTTCCCTTCCAAAACAAGAAATTTGCCTGCGCGCAACAGATAAATCCGAGAGCAGATGGCGTGGAGCAGCATTGAAACAATTATTTTACCAGAACACGTATGAATAAACATCTGAAAACAGAAAATTGAACATAACACATGAATGAAATATAAAAACGAGATTTTAAAAATGAAAATGTATTAAATTGATTTTAAACATAAGCCAACATAGATAGATGATGCTTGTGATATGACAATGTCATTATTTTATAAAAATACACATTAGAAAAATGAAAGATACTGAATATAAACCTAAACTTAGAAGATAATAACATAACACAAAATGTGGTCCCAACAATCTACTATATGTTAGAATTAATACAAGCGATTATTAAATTGAATATATTTTAAACCAAATGTAATTAAAATGAAAAGAAAACGACAAAACATTGTTTTTTATGTATTTATTAATGGAGTAAATTGAAAAATGAATAGGTCACTTTTATTTTGAAAAGTGATTAGGTGATCGATTTATTCATTATCAAAATCAATAGAACCAAGTTAACAGTTCTTATCAATGATATAATATCTAATAACCATAATAGCTTCAGGAAATTATTAATCAAAACTTGAAACATCAGTTAATATATATTAACTCTTGATTTTGAGAAAAATTGTGCATAAGCATCGTAATAACTGATATTTTTTAATTAATATACGTCCTCGTACTGAAATATTTATTATTTAATACCATTCTCAATGTAGGAAATGCGTAAAACCCAATAATATGTTAATGGAAAATGTTGGAGTAATAAATAGAGTCGTAAAAAAATAACTTCATTTTAAATCCTGAAATAACCAAATTTCACTAATGGAAATGAACTTGATTAAAATACTAATTTTATTAAACATGAAACATAAAAAAATCAAATGTTGCTGACTATTTTAAATAAAAAATTTAATGTCTTATATAATGGATTACGATAATTTGTATGTAAATCAATTTTTTTTAAATGTGTGCATATAATAATTTTATTTTTCCCTTTTAATAGTTTATTATTAATATTTAACTATTTAATATTTTTATTTATTTCATTTCCTGCCTTCATCAATATTTGATTTTGAAATTGAATTTAATTGTAATAACTTTCAAAGCATTTGAACATGGTGAAATATGTATTAATGATAAGCATTTATTCTCATTACAAATTTTAATTTTTTTTTGTATTTTGTCATAGATTTCTTTTAAAATAAAGTTAGAAAAAAAATAGAACGACTTTAATACAAAGTAAAAAAAAGAACCAACTATTTTAAATAGAAATATATGTTCATTTTCATCTGTCTGAAAAATAAAATGAAAGCACACATTTGGTAAAAGTTTTATTTTTTTTTAATAGTTTTCGTGAAAGGTCAATCGTAATACTTTTTATATGAAATAAATGTAAAAAATCTTATCGAGGTGTTGAAGAATTTTCAGGATTATACCAATAAACTATTTAAGGGCCAAAGCAAACACTATATCATTGAAAACTATAAATGTTTTCGTCAGATATATTACTACTTGCACTTTTAAATGCTATTAATACTTCTTTCAGTCCGAATTTCATGATTAGATAAATAATAAAAAATATTTGAAGAATAAAATAGTTAAAACTTTTTAGAAGAACCCTTAAAACAAAACAAAAAAAGACTAAGCATTTTATTTGATGAACTTAAAGATTCCTGTTTGAAAAAAAATAATCTCTGTCGTTGGACGTTCTTTGACAAAAATAACGATAGAAGATACAATTAAAATATTTTTTTGCCCTTACTTGTTTTTTCTAAAGACTTCAGAAGTAAATCCAAACAGTAGCAAAGAGAAGACTGAGGGTAAAAAAGACTCCGCCAAGTAAGTAAAGTATGAAGGTTTTTTATTCTTTTGTTTCTGCCAATTTGCGAGATCGACAAATTACATACAAATAAACGTGCAGCAGTGTAAATGATTATTACATTCAGTTCATTTACTTTGCAGCATTGCTGGCAATCGAAATCCAGTTCTATGTGGCAGAAACATCCTCCTTGAAAACTTTATTGCTCGATAAATTTCGCCGCAATGGTACCATAAATTACGCCAAATGTCGCGAAATGCCATAAAAGTGATCATTTAACACATTTTTTAGAAGCAGAAAGTGAATTATACCGCGCACACTTCGAAAATCTCATTACATCTCGCAGCACAAAAGCATCAATTCATTATCTCTGTGATTCTTTAATTCGGTATTGGGAACGTAGAAATGCGATCATATATTGCTAGTGAAACGAAACTGATATCGATAAGAAGACAGGAGAAACTTTATGAAATGATTATGAGATTTTAAATGTAAATAAGAGAACATATATATGGAAATATCAGGACTCATTAAATATGTGGGAATTATAGAACATCCATAATGCCATTTTCTACAAAATTCTTATAAAGTAATAAATCACAATTTCTTGAATCTTTTCTTTCGAAACATTTTAGGTTTATAAGAATACTAAATTTTTTTTGAGGTAGATTTTTTCCGCATGTAAATTGTATAAATTATTAAAGCATTTCTTTTGTAGAGTTAACTATTACAATATTATTTGCCATAAATTGAATAACAATATTAAATTTCATTAATCTAGATTTCTTATTACCGTTAACTACTCTTTTTGAAATCTCTTCTAGAATGGATAGATAAAAAAAATTCCTCAACCATGTGTGATATAAAAGAAGCTTATCAAATATTGAAGAAAACTGGAAAGATCTGAAACTGACATTTTGAGAACTTGCATTATTAACAATTTAAAAAAAAATCTTCCCTTTCTTTAGAAACCAATAAAAAAAAGCACTATTAATAGTATTATTTTGAATACCTATCAACATTTGTCAGAAAAAATCAAAAATAATACCATACATTAGCCAGCAGGGAAAATTATCTCTGCTTTATGAGATGTTTATGGAATTTAAAACGTAAATATGAGAATTTTATAATAGGCTAAATATTTGAATTATAGATTATTTTGTACTGTGTAATAGCGGCCTGCAAACGGAAATACTAAAGTTTTACAGAATTAGGAATAATATTGCAGTTCATTCGTCTATAGGTTTCTCCCATAGTATTAAATATAATTTTCTCGAATTTTAGTGCAATGTAGAAATATAAAAAAGATTATGTTGCGCCATATACAGTTAGAAATAACCTAACGGAAAACGCAGAAGAAACTGAAATATCTAAAATTTGAGTCGAAGACTTTACTTTAGGAAAATAAAGATATTTGTTTACTTTTTTCTGAAGTCATTCAAAATAAGCTGGTAATTTCATTGTTACTTTCACTGAATGGCTTACAAATGATTTTCTGAAAACATCTCGAAAACAATACGCTTGATGTATATATATGTATATTCATAGTTGCTTTTTCAAAATATGGTTTGAAATTAATTTTAACTTTTCATATAATTATTATTAATTATTCCTTGTTTGAAACAAAATCGTTTTCTATATTTTCTGTTCTTTGTACCTGTATTTTGTAAAAAATAGCTACAACTTCATCGAAGCCTTAATGTAAAAGTTTCAGCTCCAACGAATAAATGTTTATTCTATAATGGTCTGAGGAAATAAATTTCGATTATATGTGGGGAGATAAGTTTAAATAATTACTACACTTACATAAAATGTATTATATACTTTACGAAGTTTAAATAATATACGACTATTCGTTTAATTGTGATGACCGAAAAATTGTAAATCTGCATCTTAGAACCTCTGTCCTTTGATAGAAAAGTTGTAGTATTAAATTAGAGTAAATAACTGATGTGCCTCTAGTGAAAGTCTTAAACTACAGCTCTGAAATAGGTGTTATTTTCACCCACTGAAACCTATATTATTTGTGACTTTATATATATATGTAACCGTAGTTAAGGATGTATTTAGAGTACTTATTGTTAGAAAAAATATATTAAAAATTAGAAGAAAAATTGATTTAAATTATTTGATATATACAAGTGAACAACATTTAAAAAAAAAACTCAATACAATTGTCACAAAAAATTTTATGCGTATGTATTGGCTTTTACTATTTTAATGTGTGAGAGATTTGACAACAAGTTAATTCTAAAATTACGTTTTATTAACATTAATTTCTATAAATACTTATCATATGCTATCATCCCAAATATCATCACTTTAAAAAATCATCATTTTAACAACTCCTCTAATTAAAAAATAACAATGAAATAAATGCACTCAAATATTGATATGACCATCAATTTGTTGACGCATGTGCTCGCCTCCTCACCGGCTCTCTCTCTCTGTCAAATCCAGGCAGAAGCTGGAACGACTTTCAGCGATAACGGACGGGTAACTACTATCGCTCTGACACCCGCAATAACTGTAACAACTTTACTTAAGATTTTCGAATCACACTAATTATTATTGTACAGTTTTAATAAAAAATTAGTCGAAAAGAACTTGGTCAGTCGTGATAATTTTTTTCAATTAACGAACATTTAGTTTGATTTCCCAAATAGTTTCAAACTTGGTTATTTTCACATTACGGAGATACAGAAAATGCTACAAGTAAATTAACTGCGGTCTTCACCTTAATATCAAAGATCCTGAAGAACTAAAGAAATTTTGAGCACCTTTACAGGTAGAAAATTGTTCCTAAATTTCAGAAATGAGATGTTATAACACCTACATTTGTTTATGATGCAGAATCTTAAATTTTAGGGACATTCCTAAAAAATAGCCTTTTTTTTTCAGAAGAATAGATAAAATGTAAAAAAGTCCATTTATATCACAGTATATTAGGTGAAGAAATGTGGAAACACATTTTATTCCCAAAAAAAGATGAATGGTTTTCCTTATTATAGAAACTATAATTTTATAAAATAATGGCTAATCCTTAAGAGATGGAGAAGTCAGAATATAAAAATTATTGTCTTGAGCCGATTCTTCATCAGAAAAAAGTGTTCAAATTTCGGGTAATATTTAAAAAATACGCGAAGATTATATTTTAAGCTTCTCAAAAGATTTTAAATAAAAATGAATTAAATTTTGTTAATTTTATATCATCTTCTGAGGCTGGAATTTTATAATATTTTCACTCTATGCTACACATCTGAAATACTCTAACGCCAAGAAATACAAAGAAATCTCAATTCTCGAAAGCATTAATAATTGGGTATTACCCTTTACAAAGTCAAGGACCTTACTTATATGTTCATATCATCCCATAAATCGTATGAAGAAAGGCACCATAAGTATTAAATTACATTTATTCAAGTTTACATGCACTTTATTTCAGCAGATAATTAATTCTATGTCAGTGAGTTTTCAGCCAAGTATTTTCAATTTATTTCTGCTCTCCCGCCCTAGGGTTAAATGATTTGGAAGGTTGTAAGAAAAAGTTGTCAAAAGCCAAAGAAACCCATTTAATAATGAAGTGCATTTGTTAAAAGTGTGAGAAATAACAAGATGAAAGGGTACTTTCTCACTGAAAATGAATGATCTGAAATGTGTTTTCAGCTTCACAAATACGAATTTATTTTCAATGAATCTTCAAAAAGTTTTTTTTTCAATGAAAGAAATGTTAAGTTCTTGTAACGCGGAAAGGTTTTGAAAGATCCTTTGAATGTGCCCATTTTATTATTATCGTATAATACTGGTAAACACGTTTGGTATATTATTTATGTTTTAGATAAACGAATGTAACTATCTTTTATGTTGACACCCTGCATTTTTTTTATATCTGAATTCAGGGATATTCAAGCACAGTGTTTGGCATTGAAATAATGTTCGAACACTTGAAAAGATATGCTGAAATAAATTATGTTGGTTTGGAATTTATGTGAATAGAAGTATAGGATCATTATAAATTTTTAAGCACGCTATATATTTGAGTTTCCGTTATGTGGAAATATTTAGCAGACTACTAACGTTTTTTTGTTCAAACCCAAAGAAACTACGCTGCGTTGGTACCATATCAAGTGAAAACATTTTTTAGATATTTGTTTGCGTTAACTTTTGTATAATTTTTTTAAACATGTACTAACATATTGGCTTTTTTTTTTGAAAAAAATTACGTCAAGAATGGTGAGTATAAAATAAATAATACATGGCATTAACTGCAAAAGATTGATATACTTAAATTATGATTATAATATTACATTTAGTTATGAAGGAATATTTATATTGCTAAGGTATATTTATTTTAATAATTTTATTGTCTGCTTTATTTTAATAATTCGGAAGTGAATATTATTGTTCATTTCATAATTTATCGCTTGCACTCATTTTATTAATTAATTCTAGGAACTGGATTTGCATAAATTTTATTCTTTGTCGTTGATGACACAGTCACGTTTCTTTTGTACTTTAGAAAGTTTTGCTTGTGACAAAAAGAATTATCGTTAGGAATTTGAAGAAAAGTGTTTTTTTCTGAAAGTAATTGCTTATATGGGAGTCAGTACGCAAGCACACTTATCGTTTATTAATATCAATGGTATAATCTCTACTCCCTTTTCCGAGAATTTAACAGAAAAAAAGTTAGTTCATAATAAAATGAAAAAAAGCTAACATTTTTTTAAGAAAAGGAGCATTTTCATACTTCATTTCTATTAAAACCAGTCATAGACAGTTTTCTACTTTTTAATATGGTCTGGTAGGGTATTTATCTTAAAAATTAAAATTCTTGTCATGAATGAATGGAACTACACCTTTAATGACTATCTCAGGAAATTATCAGGACTACTATAAGAAAAAGTTTGGCCCTTAGTATGTATCAAAGTCTCCTCTTAAATTCATTTACAAAACTTTACGGTACTTAGTGTACATGATGATATATTAAAATGTTTGTTTAAATTCATTATAGAATATAATATCTTTCCCAGTTATAAATAAATAAGAGCTTACATGCAGGAAAACATATGTCAATATAAACACAATAGTCTTTGGAATTTTGTTTCAAAGGTCCCAGAAAGTTGTCTTTGTTGCTAGTCTTTGAAAAGACAGCATCGAGGCAACACAGTATAATATTTTATTCACGGATACCGATACTACTTCTTTTCATATGCTGCTTAACACTAATAAAAGAAAAATAAATCAAAATATAATTTATTATAAAAAAATAAGATAAATAATTGCTTTATTTTTTTAAAAGTTCTTCTCGTTCGAATTAATGATACATCTTTAAATATTTCAGCAGTTACTCAACATTACCATGAATCTTTTTTAAGACAGAAAGCTTTGTTAAAGATGGTAAAAAATGTAATTTCTATATCCTGTAATTATAAACAGCGCCTCATAGTAATATTACTTTTCTTTTTAAATAACAACGGCAACTCATTTATAGCGATGAATTATTAAAACAGCTATATTGTGCCATGTGTGTGTTATTAGAGTTTGGTTTCCATCCATAGGTAATCCCTTTCGAACCCATTTGGTCAACAAAACGCATTGTTCTACCATCTTGCCTTTCTTCTTTAAAATTGCAAAATCGCTTTAAGAATTGAACATCTTCACGAAATACGAAAAACTTTAGTACAAGCAAGCTAACATGGCTTTAATTACGCCGTAAGATACTGATTATTAAGTTAATTATCATTTTTAGTGCATTATTTTATCCTTTTGTAAAATTCTTTTCAATTCATTAGATAACACCTGTTGACAGTCCAACATGTTTTTATACAGTTAAAGATAATGTCAAAAAATTTGGTGGCTCTTTCTTCAAATGCCGCAAGGTTAAGGCATCTGTCTGCGTCTCAAACTATTCGGTGTTAATTAACTAAATTGATATGATGTGACCCTCTTCACCCTAGTATCAGTCCAATGAATTTCCTCGAGACATAAAAGGGGATCTTAATATGGAAACTGGTATTAGCGTATAGAGAAAGCAATTGGTTTACCTAAAGGAAATAATCTTTGCCTTTGTGTGAGCTGCATTATTAAAGGAAATCTCAAATGGGATTTGAACTTCTTCAATAAAGGATGAAAGGTTAACATATAAGTCTCTTCAATATGCCATCAAAATTATATTTAAAGAAAGAATTGCTACCTAACCCACATCACCATAATCTCCTCAGAAAAGAGCTACACGCTGATACAGAAAAAAAGTTATATTAAATTGTAAAATGAGCATGCGATAGTTAAAGACAAAACGAGCTCAGTTTTCTCCCCTGTATGCCTTTGAGCCAGAAATATTCGTTGCGTTGTTCTTTCTGTATTCATTAGCATAAAAAAACTATCTTCGCAGTCTGGTTTGAGAGTGCTGTCCGAATGGGACTAAAATCTTCCTTTAAAGATTGAATGGTTAAGATATTAGTCTTCAACGTGCCAATTTACGATGAAAATTATAGATATTAAGCTTTCAACCTATACCCAAGCAGAAAAGGCGTTTTTAAATGTCAACTTAGAACTGCGTATTAGCGATAGTTGCAAAATGAACGAATTCAGAGCCACACATTCATCGTGTTATTTTTTGCATACATTAGATAAAACCATCTGAACTTTTAACCTTGTTTTTATACGCTTGGTAATATAAATACTGGAGGGAGTTTTGAGCTTATTTTTTTATTAAAGCCTGAGAGGTTAAAACATCAGTCATTAACATGTGAATCTTAATATGATGAGGAAATAAATATAAATTAACCCCACTTCCCCATATAGTGTCACTTTGAAAGAGCCCCATCCTGAACAGTAAAGTGGTTATTTTAAACGACAACTGAAAAACTGTGCATGACGATAGTTAAGCATGAACGAATTGAGCATTTCATGTATGCGTTAGAACCAGAATATCTTCTGCTGTATTATTCTTTTTGTATTCATTAGAATAAAATCATTCACAGTCCATCTTGTTTCTATGTTCTATCCGAATAGTATTTGAGCTCTTTCCCCATTAATGACTGAAAGGTTAATACATCAGTCATTAACATGTTTAATCTAATATGATGAGAATTAAACATAAATTAAGCTACCTCTAACACACTTCCCCATAATGTCACTGAGTTCTACACTGTGACAGTAAAATTGTTAGTTTAAACGACAACTTCGAGAACTGTGCATGACGACAGTTAAGACGTACGAACTGAGTTAATGTATGCGTTAGAACCAGAATAACACTGCTGCATTCTTCTCTCTCTCTGTATTCATTAGATAAAAAAAAAAAAAAAAAAAAAAAAAAAAAAAAAATCATTCACAATCCATGTTGTTTATGCTCTGTCTATCCGAAGGATATTTGAGCTCTTTCATTAAAGACTGAAAAGGTTAAGACAACAGTCATCCACATGCCTATCTAATATGGTGATAATGAAACAAATAAGATACCTTTATCCCTCTTCCTCATAATGTCAGCTCGAAAAGAGCTGGAGACAAAAAAAAAGCAGATAAATTGACAATTGAATGGTAACTTGACATCTGAGCACAGCGACAGCCAGACAATATAAGCTCAGCTTGCCTGCACGTAAGCTTTAGGACTTGGAATATCTGTTATGTTATCTTTTCCCGTTAGAATAAAAAAACCCAAACACGCTTAATCATTCATTCACAATCTAGAAATCCAGATAGTGATTTGAGATTCTACTTAGGCTGCTAGCTTAACTCATCAAATAACAACATATCAATCAAATATGACTTAATTAAATTTATCAGGCTATGACGTAACTTGCCTAATCACAAAAGTTGTTCTTAAATGACTGTCCATGATGTTATTTCAATTTTGTGTCCGGACCCCTCAGTACCTCAACCTGAGCATCGCCAAAACATTGTGGACATTCTTTACTTTTCTCAAGGCTTCCAATTCTGAAAGAGAAGTTTAGCAAAACACGAGTGCATTTTCCCAAAAATGAATATATTCATTACTGCAAGAGGAGGGAATTTTCGTTTGCTAGGGGCAATCACGCGAACTGAAATATTCATGCAGTCCGTCTAGGGTTGAGATAAACAAAATGGGAAAGGTTCAGGGTTAATGCAACAACAAGCATAATTTCAAATTACTCCACGAAGGTAAACCAGGCCCGTTTCTCTAATAACTGACACGCAATTGGTAGGATGTTATAGAAGTAGACTTGCACTCGCTTTGAAAACTAGGCTAACCTGAAAAATTGTAATTCTATAAAAGTGAGTTCTTATAAATATTTAGGAAAATATATATATATAAAAGACACATGTTAAACTTTTATACTAAAATAACTGTTCCAAGAATTTTACTATGTAAATGAAGATAATTCAAGTGATTGCTTACGAGGTTTATACATCTTTCGTGAATTGAAATATAATTGCCTGATAATGATTTAAATGTGGGTAATATTACCGAAGAATATATTATAAATATTTATGTAATACATTCGTATCACACTTTTGAATCTAAGCTTTCGTTTCAATGATTCCGGCTGTCAAACAAACAAATCACGTATTATAATGAATGGTCTCATTAACCAAATTAAAATAAACTTTCGATGGGTTTTAGATATAAATCTGTATATGAGAGTGACATACCAATGAGGGGTAAAAGTGGTTTAAATATATTTAGTTTCAGCATTTCAAATGGCTTTAGTTCGCTTTTAAATTATTGTAGTCTTTTATGACTGTTAACTCAGTTTCGATAACAATGAACAAAATCTTATGATTCAATTTGCGTTGAATCAATTTATTTAATGATTTGGCGTAAAAAACTTTAAAACTAAAAATCGTATTTATGCATGATTTCTAATTATTTTTATAATGAGCCACTACTAGACGAAATAATTGATATAGTACGTTTTAAAAAAAATAACGTTTTATATGGTAGCAAAGTTTATTAAAGAAAATTATTGAAATATATTAGCTAAAACTGTTAGTTATTTTAACTTTAAAATTTACTTAAAAAAGATACATTTTGTGAGCATATTAAGAAATTCATAATACTCATAAAATCAAAAAACATGCATTTGAAAAGTTTGTAAGTCATTCTATTAAAAAAAATGGGAACCAGAATTCAGGAAAGGTTTATCCTTATGACAAGAATTTGGCAGTATTTGCCAAATGTGGCTACTCTGTTCCGTTTCACGGATTTAATCACTCAGCAAAAAAAAAAAAAAAACAATCGCCAAGTTTGGTGCCAATTTGAAATCGCGCCAAGTGTTTGGGCTAAACTGCATTATTAAAGAAAATATTAGTTAAAATCGTCTAAATATTGCATTGTTAGGCGAGTACGAACGATCTCAAATTTCAAAGCTCCAGCTTGATGGGAAGTTGGTTAAATTAACGATCGAAAATTTGATGACACACACACACACACACACCAAGGAAATTCAGAAAACGTTTTAAAAAAAAGGAGAAATTCGTTTGCTAACATTTATTCATGACTTTGACGAATTTTGCCGTGACATTCATAATCTTTAAACTCGAAGCATTGATAAAGGCATAGTTTTTTTTCCGTAAGCAAAATACGCAATGATAATACTTATAATCAATTGATATTTTTCAAAGATACTATTAAATAATATCTAGGAAAAATTGAATAGCTTTGAAACAGGACGTAAGCATAAGTTACAACAAAAGTTATGAGAACAACAAATAATCATATGTTTTAGAAAAAATATACCATCTTGAAGATTGCTTTACTGAATTAATATAACAGTTGATTATTGTTGTAAATTAAGCCATTGAAATTTCTTTCAAAAAAACATTCATCATAGTGAAATGGGTTTTGTAAACAAGAACTAGAAAATGATACTTTTCTTTATTAAATATGGTGTTTTATTAGACATCGATATTCAATAATTTTGAATACTTATTAAATCTTGCAAAACATTTGCTTTGAAATCTAATAAAATAACATTAAGGAAAATAATGAAAATTAGAAGCCATTCTTAATTTCAAAATTAATTGGTGATCCAAATTATGAGAATTTGCATATTTTGTCAAATTCATGAAAAGAATTGAACGAAA
The DNA here is from genome assembly GCA_019974015.1 of Nephila pilipes. Taxonomy (NCBI): domain Eukaryota; kingdom Metazoa; phylum Arthropoda; class Arachnida; order Araneae; family Nephilidae; genus Nephila; species Nephila pilipes. The sequence goes on from BMAW01022080.1 coordinate 52,000, forward strand.
TGTAAAAAAATAATGATTCGAAACAAAGTAAAATCTTGTACGTCAAATACGCAAGCTTATACGTGTGTGTGTGGGAAGAACTAGTCGAAAAATAGGACCCCATAGGGCGCGAGTGCCAAAATCCGCATCTGTTTCTGGAGAACATTTTGCCGAATTTCTTTTGCTGGTTTGTTTTATTTCAAAAAATAGTTTAAATTATAACTAAACAGTAAAAAATGAGTAACTTCTAATGTTTAGATGATGGAATGAGGTGGCAAATGTGGATAAGCCTACAAGCAGGCCGTCTCAAATCCAGTTTTGCAGAGAATCCGCTTTTTAACGCCCAGCACAAGTTCAACTTATGGAAACAGTTTCATGATACTGATCCGTCCAGAGAAAGATAGGCAAGGTCATCTGAGAGCAACTACTGCCAGAGAAGATCGCCATTCGTCCACATATAAGGAGTAAGCATAATATAGGGATGCTACAACTTCTCAGGTCTCACCGTTTGCGGCCACAGGAATCCGAGTTTCAAGGGTGACTGTTTCCAGAAGACTAGATGAGAGAGGTCTGTTTGTGAGGAAGATCTATTGTTTGCGTTCAGTTAATTTCCAGCTCAACAGGAGAGTCCGCTTAAAATGGCGCAGATAATAGAGATTGGAGTAATCAATTCTCTTAACTGATTAGTCCCGGTTCAGCCTAACCAGTGATTTTCGCCGTACTTTGATAAGGGAGAACCTAGAGCTAATCGACCAAATCGAAAATTCTTAATTTTGAGCACCAGAGCAGTTTTGATTACTTTTATGGTACCAATGTATCTTTCAAAATTATGGATTAAAAATCCAAGTTTTTTTGTATGAATTTAAATAGATAAGCATCAAGGTGGAGGGGGAAACATTGTTCATTTTATTAGCCATATGAGAATACGTTATCATCTATAAATGTAATCATTTGTAGGAATGGTTCTTCCTAACATTTTTTCGAATGGAATCTCTAACATATAGTGGTCTTTTCATGCAGCTTTTATGCATTTTCCATCACGAATTTTATAACCATCTTAAATTCTAACCAAATAGTCAATAATCTCAAAACTCCAATTCAAGATGCTAGAAGAAAAAATACACAGTTTATTAACTATTAATATTTTTGTAAAATCACGCTCTCTCTCCAGTTAATTTCTAGTTAAGTTAATTTTCATTTTTATTCCAATAATAAAGTCTTAGTTAACGAATTAACTCAATTAGCATACTTTACCAGTTAACTACTCTTAACTCTGATTTAATTCGATAACTTTTAATACCTATGTTGCGAATCATTCTTTTAATTTTTTAAGGATTACGCGACTAATAATCCAATATTTTAAAAAAAATAATTAATTAACTGTAGAAAGTTTTAGAATTTTAAAATGATTTTAAGGGATATTTGCATACAAATACAAGTGTTGAAAATGAACAACTTTTCATACTGTGCTCATCACTTAAATTAATGATCTGCTAGTGCTACAGAGTATTTTATATAATTCAAAGTTCTCTTGAATCTATGAAAATTTTGAATTGGTCTTATCTTTCAAGTTTAAAGCAATTTAATTTTCACAAGTAATACATTCTCTAAAGTACAAAATCATTGTCTATGTTAAGCAAAACGAATAAAAACAGACTATTCAGTCATCATAAAATCACTTTATAAAATTAAATATTAAAATAAGAGTGAATATATTACAAAGTAGGCAATACTATTCTGTTGGTATATTAAATTAAAAAAGAATCGTACAACCCTGAATGAAATATAGTTTTAGTTAACGTCATATAAAGCAAACTATATATGTAACTATTATAAAACATAAAAATATCATAATGTCAATCTTTTGAATCTAACACCCTCTAATTTTACTATGCCCGCATTTTGTTGACGCCAATTTCTCAAAACAGCAACATGTTAGCACACATATGAATATTTTTACAACATTTATCAAAAATCATTATTTAAAATTTTTTTTGTTTAAATGCTCAAATGTCTTAAAAATATCCACTGCACCACCAGTAATGTAACTAGCCTTTATTACAAAACATTTGAAAATACCAACCACTGTTAAAAAAGGTATATTTTATTGAAAAGTAAAACTCCTGCATAGCTTATTATCAAGGCAATTTGTAGAATCAGGAATAAGCCGCCTTAAATTAAAGTCGTTTATTACGGAGGATTATTTTGGCCGTTTGACATAAAGCGAGATGAAGTTGTTTAAACAGAAGATTAGTGTAATTATTTATGAAGATCTAAAGACGGTTACTTTTTCTTCCAACCACCATGTTAATACTATCATGGAAAGTGTTTGGGGTACAGGAACTCAAACTTGTTTAATTTGAAGGCTCTTGGTAAAGTATTAAAAATAAATTTCAATGTAAAAATATTACATGTTAACTTTGAAACGAAAAATAGCATAATCACGAAGGAACCATTTCCTGTAGAACAAGTGATATTAATTTGCATTGCTAATAGCTGTTCTTCATTTCCGATAATTTTCAGTCATAATTTCATATTACGTTAAAAAATGTAATAGAATTCTACATTTATATTAGCTCACGTAGTTACTTATTATTCCTGTGGGCAATGTTACTTAAAACTATGAATGACCAAGGTTTTAAGCTTACTAAAATTCTATTGCATTGTATTAACATTTATGAATTTAAAACAATTATATTTTCGTTAATTATACATAAATAAATATTTTCAATTAAACAATTTTATTAACGTTGATTTGTATCTCATTTGCAATGCTATTTTTAACTCATCTATAGCTAATGAATGAAATTTCCATTTAAAAGTCATTATTAAGGTTTAAATTTCAAATTTTCTTACTTACAGTAATGACAAAATTTTGAGTAATTTAAAATTTTAAGGTAATTTTCTGATTATGCATGTATTAGTTATACATTGTCTTCCCTTTTCAAAGGAATTTTGAACTTTCAAAGTTATAATAACCCAGTTCTTACTTAAATTACACATATGAAAAAAAAAAATATTTCAAACTGAAATCGATTAAAATGACATAAGGTTTATATAAAAAAAGTGGACTTGTTTATTAGTTTCTAGAGACATCTAACGCTTACACTTTTAAATTTATTTTAAAAAATGAAAATTTTACGCGAATTAATAATATGTGCATAAAACACCTTTTCATGTGACATAATTACAAATTTACAATGTTTTTTTACAAATAAGAAACGTAATCAAGAATAATTAAGTGATCTCAATCATTTATCGCCTTCGCTTTCTTCTTCTCAACAGTGTCACAGCATACATTCTTACTAACCTTTGGGACTCTATATGACGTTATTTTCATTTGAGAATCTGGCCTTGTGAATGAACAATGTTTCATGTAATAATATAGCATTAGTACATTGAAGGAAGTGTTTTAAGAGTAACTATTTTTTCATGAACGGAAGGGTTTTTTTCAGCAGCAAGCAAGAGTTTGACGTTTGGAGGCAAAATTGAGCATGGGATGTTTAATATGAATATATTTGATAGTCGGTTGCTGAGATTTAAATTTAACTCATTCCAAAATTGAGTCAATTATGCGGCTGTTCAGAGGCACAATTTTCTGATGGACCCATAATTGAGGCATGAAATCTTCACATTCGTCCTAACATTTGATTTCCTTCTGAATCATTTTAAAATTGAATAATTATCTGTTTAGTTTTCTTTAATGAATTACTTTCCAGAACTTTTGTGATCGAATTAAATTCATGACACCTTCTACTTTTTTTTTATAGCTACAAAGTTTGAAAAGTAGCCATTTTCTTTGATTTTCCTTTTGAATGTGCTGGTATAAACACCACTAACTCGAGTCACTAACAAATATTTCTTGTAGGTACTGATTTAATAACTGAGATTTTCCACTTTGTTAAGCATTGTTGATTTATTGACGGTATAGTGAATATTTAAATCAATAAAATATTCCTTCTTCCCTCCTTTTTTTTTAAACTTGTGCTAATATGTTGTTTTGAGAAAATGAGGTAAACAATAACGCGTTGGTGTGGAAATAAAGTATACCCGTTAGGTTCAAAAGTGTGACATTATAATGCATTATGATTTTTTATAATTACATTTAGTTTGCTTTGGGGTACATTTAGTAATGATAAGATATATTTAAATTGGGCATTTTTATCGTCTGCTTTATCAATGCTCTAAACAGATTGGGCTATCTTACTCAATAATTTTATCGTTTGTTTATTCTAATATTTAAATTAGTAACCGATTCTTATGGTAGAATCGTTTGTACCATTCTTCATTGGTTAATATGGTTAATAGTGTCAACATTTTGTACTTTTGAAGCATGTTTAACTCTAGAAAAATAAAAATGAATTAGACATTTGATGAAGGTTTTTTTTTTTCTTTCCTTGAAGGTGAAACTTTTAATTTTAGAGAAACCAAAGAATATTGCATCATAATTCGATATAAAAACCAACGTTTTTAAAAACAACGTTTTTATATGGTGGCAAAGTTTATTAGAGAAAATTATTGAAATATTAGTTAAAACTGTTAGTTATTTTTAACTTTAAAATTCACTTAAAAAGAGACATTTGTGAGAGTATTAAAAAATTCATAATACTCATAAAATCAAAACATGCATTTGAAAGTTTGTTAGTCATTCTATTAAAAAAAGAATGGGAACCAGAATTCAGAAAAAATTATTGTGATAAGACACGGAGCCAAATATTGGAAACTTTCTTTCTTGCGAATGATTACTGACTAAAAGTCAGCAACCCTTACTATCTCGGAGATAGTAAAGGGGAGATAGTATTTCCCCTTTGTGAGTACAAAAGGTTTACGATACCTCATGCTGCGTGGGGAGTGCCCGGTGCTCCCAGAGGGGAAAAGAAATTGTTTCCTCAATCCTAAAAGCGCCGAGAGGAAAGAATATTTTGACTTATTAAAATTATTGAAATATTAGTTAAAACTTGCCGCAAACGTCTAAATATTGCATTGTTAGGCGAGTACGAACGATTCCCAAAATTTCAAAGCTCTAGCTTGATGGGAAGTTGGTTAAATTAACGATGGAAAATTTGATGACACACACACTCACCCCCCCCAAGTGAAATTCAGAAAAACGTTGTAATATATATATATATATATATATATATATATATATATATATATATCAATAAAAAGGATGTACTTGATGACTCTTGGCAAGATTAGCAATATTTGGTTCAAAACTTGTTAATTTCAGTCTTACTTCACATTGGACCTCCATATTACATTTATTTCTCTTCTTTGTTAAAATTTAATTAACATAGCGGAGGCCGGATGCAACTATACACGAGATTGGGAATGCCATTAAAATGAAAATGTCGCATTACAAGATTTGGATATTTTTGAGCAATATTTATATTCCTACAAAATTTACTCACAGTTAAATTATTAAAAAGCATATTTCCTTCAAAGCCAACTAATAATTCAGAGACTTCATCTTGGAAATGACTGTTGTTATTTTTAACTTGAGCAGAAATTTGGGGTGTAGTCCATTCTAGAATATCTATATTTTTAATATCTCCAAAGCGCAATTTAAAATCATCGCTTAATTTTTGGAGATGATTTGTGTGTATTTCCAATTCTACGTTTGTTACATCCAATTTACGTAAATTTAAAAATTATTGAAAATCTTCATGTAACAATGAAAACTTAAACAAGTTCAATGTAACTTGAAAGCATGAAATAATTGTGCTTGCTTGACTTGATATAATATCTATTCTTGGTGACGTGTTTGAATATCATTGAACTTTACAAATATATCGGCTAAATAAAAAATATTTTTTTTTTTTTTTTTTTTTTTTTTTTTTTTGCAATTCGTTATTTAAGTCTCAATTAATTTCAGTGAAAAATTCTGCAATTGCTTAAACAATTCAACAAGTTTTTATTAAACATACTCCTTTTGACAACTATCGTATTTCGGTGTGTAATAATAATTGGTTAGGTTGTTTATCATTTTCTGCGTAAAGAGCATCAAACAGTCGTGATTTAAGAGGTTGAACTCTAATTTGGGTCACTTTGTAACAAAATGGAGCAATAATCATTTCATAAAGTCTGAGAACGAGAAACCATCACGAAACACACATATTTTAAAGGTAAAAAAGATAAATAATTATTTTTAAAAAAAATGTGCTGTAATTAGAAATCAAATAAGCTATAATCTATTTTAAAAACTTTACTTACTATAATGTAATTACAAATTGCATTCCAAATGAAAATCCTACATACTGCATTGCTGTCCCTAAATTTGCGATTAAATAGCTTTGGTATCCTTTCATCGACCCCTAATAGACCCCCTAGATCGGATCGATCTCTAATTATACTACATCGACCCCCCTTCCCCCCGAGAATCGATATGGACCACTTTGCCGACCCCTGCTCTAGATAAGAAGTTAAACACTTAAAATATGTATTTAATTCGCTTATTAGCATTTTGAACCGGAGCAGATGATGTAAATATGCAACAAAATTATTCCGTCTTATTCTAACTACTACAAAAATAAATTGAAACATTATTAATTTAATTGAATACGTTTTTCTGGATAAAACAGAGAACGAAAGGTAAATTAAAATAGTGCAAAAGTACTTAGATCATATAGAGACGAGCTACTCTAGCCTCATGCTTACACATATTTGTCTTATTAGCACTTCAAGAACACTTACTAGGCTTCAAGAATAATTTATTGAAAATTACACAGTATGCACATAAGTGCAATGCTGTACTAACGCTTAAGGTAACCCGCTAGAAGACAATGAACTCTGTACTGGAACGAAAACGGACAGTAGCGATAAACATTGTTTGGAAATGTGAATACCTCTGTGAAGTGACCTGGACGTCAAGGTTAAAAACTTCTTAAACCAAATAAAAAATATCTGAAAGCAAAGTCCTCGATTACAGAATGTACCAAATTTTCGTTTGTTGGACCAAAGAGTAGTTACTGTGTGCTAGTGAAATCAAATCTAATATAAATAATCATTTTATTATACCAAAAACGTAATTAAAAATTCGTCCTTCTTTGATTCATATACTATTCATTCTAAATGGGCATTTTAAACAATCTATAAAATTCGTCATTTTTGCGTACATATTCTTACTTTGGATTATAAAAACACATGTTCTGATTTTTAAGTTTTCTTGGAGAGAACTATATTTTCTAAAATAATTATATAAGATACCATTTAGTTTAGTTAGCGAACAAAAAATATATCTAAAATAATGCAGTTTTTTTTTTCCTTTTGAAAAAATGTTGTATACTATTCATTTTTCCTTTTATATTAAAAATATAAAATTTCTGTAGGCTACCGGTTTTGAGCTGACGTGACAAACCTAATTAAGACAGAAAACGTTTCAGTGAATAATTCATGTAACGTATTTTTTTCTCTCGTAATTATTTATATAAAAAATTATTTCTCAGTATGAATAATTTACCAGACACTCTTTTTTCCCCTTTATAATGAGAATATTTTAGTCATGAGCATGGACTCAAGAATAATTAAAGTAATTGAATCATCAAATTTCGTAGTAATTGTTGAACGAAAATTGAAGCTTCTGCATATTTAAGATAAGCCTGTCACTACAATACAGAAACTGTGAGGAAACATATATTAATATTTAAAAAGGAATGGACATATGTTAATTCTATTACGATAAAAAACTTTGTCTCTCTAATTTCTTAGATAATTTTGTTTAAGTTATTTAAATATATGTCTGCCATAATTTTTATTATTTATTTTATTATAACTTTATAATACGGTCATATTTTGTAATTATTTTTTAATTAATATTTTACGTATGATAAGTCATCTGCACATGTTTATTCACATTTATTATGCATTGACGTTAGGTGACATATTTTGTATGTTGTTTATTTATATTAGTTATATATTTTATCAGATTAATATCAGTGACATAAATTTCACTATAAATATTTTTTCATTAAAGCTTTTAAATATTGTACCTTATACTGGTATGCAGCCTAGGTTTCGTAAATTATTATTCGCAATGTTATTTTTCATAAATAAATTTATTTCTTATGGGTTGAATTTATTTCCTGTTTTAGTTATAAATTTAATCACTCTTTTGGATATTCATTATATAAAGTATTTTTATATATATTTTTAAACAATTCCAGACATATAACTTCCTTCTTTTTGGACAAGATTAAGATTTTGATTAAATACAGATGTGGTATATTTCGGAATTTAAAATTCAGTTTTTTTTAAATATATCCAAAATTCGATTTCCGTATGTAAGCAGAAATGAAACACATTTTTTTTTTAACTTTTGAACATCCAGCTAAGAGGACGAATATGTTGCTAAGTTGGTTTAATGGGTGAAATGTTTTCCAAATGAAATCACTGTAAAGTAAAACTCCTGACGCCAAAGAAGAGAAAGACATAACCTTTTAACCCTATCTAAAATAGGCTTATTGTTACCATTAAATTGCTGTCTTGTACACAATGTATGATTGTAATCCTATAAATCTATGTCTAAAAGAAGGGTAAGAATTGAAAATATTTTATGGTAAATTTCAAACTACACGGGATCACTTTTGCTGAACATTTTAACAACCACCTGTCTGTTCAGCCTTCTTTCTTTAGTAAAAATTCCCCCATAAACAGGAAATATATAAGTTAAAGATATAAAAACGTGCTACATTTGGCGATTTATTGCTAGCACACGACTAATGGAAAGTATCTAACTTTCCTGCATGCAGCGAAGTGTATGTAAGCCACATAATTTTAGTAAGAAAAAAGTTCAAAATTTGTGCTCTTATGTACAGGAATATATGGTACTCTAAACTGACTTTGAAATAAATATTTACATTTTCATCGGCATATATAATAGTTTTAAACAAAATCATTTAAGGATATTGAAGAACTAACCCATTCATTAAGAAAATTTCAATCCAAATTAAAAATCATAATCCCTTGCTGTAATTTTGGGAATGAAGCATTCAAATAACAGTAGGAAATCTTTCTGCTTAGTCCTTTTATTTCTGTTCGATAAAACGTTTTCATTAAAACCTATAACACATAGCAGTTTCAATTTATATTTTTACCATGATTAATGTGGGATACATTATTTGTATTATACTTTTAATATAAATAATGATTCACTGATAAAAATGCATCAACATAATATTGACCCCGTAATATTAATGAAATAACACCAAATATTATAGGTGTTTATTTTAGAACTATTTCTTGTCTTTAGATTGTATGCATTAATTATTGTTTTTCTTTTCTTTCAGGTATGTGGAATTGGAAGATTAAGGGTTGTTAATAGTTGAGTAAGATATTATTTATAATACATTATTTCCTCTAACATGCTTTTCAATTTCAAAAAGTATTTATTTTACTGTACCAATACAGTATTTCTTCGGAATTTATTCATAAATTTCAAAGAGCAAAATGAAGTAAAACCATTACTAAGAATGGTATGTCTAAACATAATATTATACATGTTATGTAACTTTTTATTTAATTATCAACTCATCTTTTCACAACACTAACGATTACCGATTACATAGCAAACAATTATCTCTCAACAAAAACATTCATAGATGGACGATTACTTAAAACTGCAATTATGGTGACATTTTCCTCATGTATTTTTTGATAGAATATCTAAAAGTGATACTTGAATAAATAGAAGTTTATAGATTAGAATCCTTCACAGGAAGAATTCAGCTTTCCTTAAATAGTTTCCATCATTATTAAAGCCATATTTAAAGATCGAGACTAGTTTAATTATATTAATAAAACCGGAAATAAAATTTTACGAACACACACAAAAATATATATACACATACTGTACATTTAAAACTAATAATTTGAAATAAAGACTAATGTAATGCTCCTTAATACAATAAATTAATAAAACTCATAGCATTCGTAATGTATCATGCGATAGTAACCTTTCACTCTTCAAAGTAAAATAACTTTTTTTTTTACTTCTAAATTATTTTGAAGTGTACCGTGTGCAAAAAGATATATATCATATGATTAATTATATTTGCTTAAAATTGTACTCCATTATACACGAAAGTTGCAAAACAATCGACAATAATAATAATGATAATAATAATAGCAACAAGAATAACAATATTTAGTAATTTCAATAGAGGAAATTATATATATATCACAAAATATGCAAAGCTGAAATAAGTTCAATTTTTTTTAGTGGCATCGTATTACTGAGTATAAGTATGGTATAAGTCATTTACGGATTTAAAATATCTCTGTAGGAGTTCGTTTCGTTATATGAATGTAATTTAAGATTCAATCAGTAACTAAAGCAGAATTCACATGTAATGCAGGAGCAGAGCGTGCAACCAGGAAGAAGCAAAACGAAAAGATAAAGTGGCGATCTAAATCGAAGTATTTATATATATCACGAGATTTATGATTAAGGACTGCCTTGAAAAAAGCAAAAGTTTCAGTAAGATTCGAGAGAAGATTGGTTGGGACAATTTCGTTGGGCGTTAAATCTAAAATTCATTAAAAAGTAAAAGTTCAATAAAATGAGAAACAAATTTAAAAAGAATATAATAACGAAGTTTAGGATATGCACGCAAGTACACACACACACACGCACACTCACTCACACACACACACACACACATATATATATATATATATATATATATATATATGTGGGAGAGCGCGCGAGGGTGTGTGCATGTATGTATGTATGTATGAGAAAATCAATACATCCTCTTTTTTTTTTAGCTTTTTTATTTTTCAAACCAATCTTCTCTCGTTAAAACTAAAATGTAATTCTACTTTCACTCTTAAGACTCTATGAATGATTTTAATTTGTAAGGTCTTATTAGGTTTATTGTTCTTTTCTCTGCTGCATAAAACCTCGCAATTTTCCGCCAGTTTCGATTTTCTCTGTGCTTCTTCACGCGCATGCGGGTGTATCGTTAGCTTCTGCTTTCGTGCCATGTTTATGAAAATATAATATGTAGTAACATACAACATTAATATCGATCTGAGCAAAAAATTATTTAATGTACCAAGAGACTGGTTTATAACCGAACGTAGTTGGAAATATCGCTATATATACATACATACATACATACATACATACATACAAACATATACATATACATATACACATACACACACATATATATACATATACATACATACATACATAACACATCGATCAATAACTCCCGAGTCTAAAATTGAAAACAACATTTTTTTTGCAAAATTTTTTTTTATTCATCAACATAACACCTTTTGTTAATCACCTTTTAGGGTGATACAATCGTTCCAACGCTTTTCCAATTTTTTTTTTGTTTTTTTTTGTTTTTCCAAATTTTTTTTTTTTTTCTTTTTTTTTCGCAAGAAATCTTTTTTGTTGCGAGTAAATAGCGATAAACAGCTTTCTGAATCATCGACTTGTTGCAGTTTTTGTTCCATCGAAAGCAATCGTGGCACCCACTTGGAAAAAACCTTTTTCACTTCACTTCAAAAAACCTTTTTCCTGGTCCGATCGACTTAAAATTTTGACACGTTTCAAGCAAAGTTTAGTACTCTAGAAAGACCTGGTTACTGGTTTACTACGAGCGCTATCTCTGGGTTAGTCTCGGGAGTTATTGATCGATGTGTTACATACATACATACATACATACATACATACATACATACATACATACATATATATATATATATGGGATGGCCGATATTACTAAATAATAAATCACACTTTCAATTAGCACACAGACATTTAATATTGACGTTTCACATTAACATAAAGTTGAACATACTGGACGAGACATTTCACAATAACATTTAAAAACATTAAAACAATACTCTTCAGCGTCTTAAGAAATCATCTAGAGTCATCAACAAGGGCGTCTTCCTCGTTCCGATGACTACCGTCGACTCTGCTTCAAGAGTGGACTCCCTTCAGTAGCAGAGGCCGCGCCCTCTATGATCGGGTGTTTCTACTACAAACCCACACTCGGCCCTCCTGGAAGAAGATGACCTCAGCTTCTTGATTCTAACAAAAGATCGTCTCAACCTAAAAAATAAAACTGAAAAGAGAAAATTCAAAAGCAGTAACAAGTTGATAATTCGAACAGCATTTATCTCAACATCATCGTCTTTGGAAACAACGTCTTAGAACATCATCGTCTTCGGAAATCACTATCGTCTATGAAGTATCATCGTCTTGTTTTGTCACTTCGTCTTCTTTCACTTTTCTCTTCTCTTTTTCTTTCAACGTCTTCAAAACACATAGATAAATCCAGTCATGTTTGGGGAAAAATAGTCATAATCGAGAAAAAGTCATAATTGGTAGATTCACAGTCACATAAATGAAGTATAATTAAATAGTTTAAGTTACACACCATCTTCTTATAAATTCTGCGCTAGTTGTAATCCGATGATGATTAATATTTTTTGTAGAACTTTCTAATGGTCCTAGGTGATCTGTACGATACTTATGTAAAGGTATATCATCTTTATGAATTGGATGGAGCTTCCTTTTTTCTTTCCTTCCTTCTTCTTTCTTTCTTTTTCTTCTGTTTACTTGAACACATTGCACACAATTAGCTATTGGTCTTTCAATCTTTTGTTTTTTGACATCTTTTCGTAGATTGTTACTCTGTTTTCCAAAATTAGCTTTAAATTCGGCTTCAATAGCTTCTTTTGATTTTTCAGTCTGCTTGATATTCATTGAAGAACAAGCTTCTATAACTCCCTGTTTTAACCCTTTAATTATTTGAGCATCAACAATCTTATTTTCTGAAAAATGTAAATGTCGCGGTCGTTGATATATTGGTTCATTATTTTTAGTTAAATTTCTTAATTCTATGTTAGTTGATTTAATCTTCTTCGGTTGATAATTTAATACAGATTGACGCACTTCATCTTTAATGGATTTTGAAATATTATTGCCTATATTTTCTTCAATTTCATCACAATTAACATTAACTGGCAAAACCGATATAATATTGTTTTCTTCACACAGAGACTTATTTTTTATTGTAAATCCATTTTCATTTATTAGAACTTCACCTTGCAAAATTACATCAAGTCCTATAATAGCATTATGCGGTATAGCATCATTCTCCACGACACATATATCAGTAGAACACTTAAAGTTATCTATTTGTATCTCTCCCGTAAATATACCTATGGGCTTTATTTTACAATCTCCTAATCCCGATAAAATTGAATTACACTGATTCAGTTCACAAATATTTAACTTTTCAAATATATTTTTAGAAATTAACGTAGCTTGACTTCCGGTATCTATCAATGAGTTAATATTTAAATTACCGAAACGTACCATTTTATACAAATATGTTTGTTTCGCAATATTGAGAGATTCTACGTTATCCTTGGGTTTGGTTTCCATATTTAATTCCGAACATTCAGACGCCTTATGCCCAAAGTTTTGACATTTGAAACATTTTAAACCTTTATTCTTATGTGAACAAAATTTAGATAAATGTCCTTTACCACCACAATTAAAACAAAATTTAGTATTCTGATCATAATTAATTGATCGTTTATGATTCACAAAATTATCTGGGTTTTGTTTTACTTTGCTAAAATTATATTTACTTTTTTCTCTCATAAAATCATTTTTTATAACCTCGTAAATCTTCAGTTTTTCGCGAAATTCACGTAAATCTTTGCAACCATACAAAACTAATTTATTTTCATTTCTATCGTTAATTCCCCGTATAATATATTGCATTAAAGCGGTATCTTCAATTCTCCCTCGATTACCCAACTCTTTCATTATAAAATAATATTCCTGTATAGATTCAGATTCTTTCATTTTACGCCTACTCAATATTTCATGCAATTGGGCTGAATTAGTAGTGACCTCGAATTCATCTATCAACACTCGTTTTAATTCCTGGTATGACGTAATATTTAATTCGCTTCTCACAAATAATAAGGCATTACCACCAAGCGATCGTTTAGCGAAAATAAACTTTTGTAGGTCAGATAAATTAAAAATATTCGCAGCGCTCTCAAACTGCTCTAACCAAACTGAAATGTTTTCATGCATTTCACCATTAAAAGAGGAAGTAACACTTTCAATGTCTGAAAAGCTTACAGAGATGTTTTGATTTCGTGTGGTGCCATAGTCATAACAACGCTCTTCTGAATGAATTGCTGACTCATTAATGTTCTGGCTTTGCACTGACGGGTTTTGTTTTGTTTCTACTCCCGTTTCGCTTTCTGATTGATTCGAATTTTGAATATATTGATAAAGCGAGCTAACATCATTTAATAGAACTAATATTTTCTTGCTTATTTCGGTTTTTGTTCCTTGGAATGCAATATTCAGAATATCACAAATGGTAATCAATTCATGTAATGAAAAAGTATCATTAATAGTTTTTAATTTAGACTTAAAATTAGAGTCATTTACTGTGAATTCGAAACCAGTAAAATTTCTTATTCTTTCCGTATTTTTAGCATCACCATCAGTATCAAATATAAACTTATGCAAAGTCTTAATTTTTTCTTTCTTGAGATTCCTAAGTGCATCGCCTAATACATTAATATCATCAATCTTCATGTTAAGCAAATAAGAATAAATCTGACTCACCTCAAAGTCTTGAATTTATCCTTGGTCAGCACACAGTTATCCACACTTTTTTTTATTTCAGTCAATGTTCACAATTTATTCATGAGTCCTACACTATCACGATTTTTATATCCTAATCGAGTCCTAATGTGCTTACATTCAATAATGCGCCTCAATCCCTATTTCTATTCCTAATCAGTTTACATCTAATTATGTCTAATTATGCTCCTCAATCCCACTTCTGATTTGTGGGATGGCCGATATTACTAAATAATAAATCACACTTTCAATTAGCA
>BMAW01022080.1:67276-78812 GCA_019974015.1 Nephila pilipes
TATATATATATATATATATGTATAAGATAAAGCAAATAATTTATCATTAAAAACACAATAGAAATATTTATATATATATATAAATGATGATTTGACTTTAATTTAATTATTTCTATTAATAATAATTTATATATATAATGTTGTATTCTGGCCTATTCTCTCTAACTCAAAAGTAAAGATTTCATTTTTATGTTCTGATCCGATTTTAAATTATCCTTTTATTTATTAGATACCACACTCATAAAATTTGTTTAATCCGCTTTCTCACGATCGTAAATCTTCCAAAATAATCCCTATTAGACTCCCTATTTGTAGTTGGAAATCCCTAGAATCCCTAATCCTCTACCACGTATTCTATTACGTGTTTCGGGTAAAATCCATTGTTTCTAACCTGATGTTCTGCAAAAAAGGGCGCTCTTACGCTTATGCTCTTATTGTATCTTCTTTTCTGACCTCTTTTGTAATCTTCCTTTAGACTTTCGCCTTAGCCAAGCCGGGCTAAGCTCTTTAGAACGTAACGCTCTCTCTGCTAGAATCAATGAATAATCTTATTATGAAAAAAGGACTGTTTATTTCTGCAACGCAATCGCAATGTCGTATTAATGTTAGAACAAACTTTTAATACATGTCATACATATATATATATAATTTGATATTTATGTGTAATTAAACACCAAGGCTAAAATGAGAAACAAATTAGGAAGTAGTAAATAATTAGAGATAAAACTATATATAAGATATTATTCATGTACCATTGAGAATAACTATATATACCAAATCAAAAGAATAAACAAGTAAAACATTGTACACGAAGAATAATGAATAAAAAATAAGTATTCTTATTCAAGTAACAGAATTACTATAAAAATAGATATAATTATTGAAAAAATGTAAAAAATAAAGATTTGAACAAAAGTAGAATAATGGAGTATAATATATTTAATGTTGTAACATACTTTAGACTGTAGGCGTAGTTATTCTAAAATTATTGGACAAACTTTCCCTATCAACAAAATATATTACCTAAAAACGGTTGAAAATGTGTTAAACAAAGACGCATTTAAACAGAGATCAAGAGCAACATCAAATTCATTATAAAAGCATTGATTAAAATGACAACAAAGCAAACCCAAAGAAATCAATAATATCAGAAACTTATGTACCTAATAAGGAACCTAAAATGTTATTAATAAATATATATATATATATATATATATATATATATATATATATATGCTCACATTGGATTTCAATAAATTTAATACAATTATTCTAATACTCGTATAATATACTGTAAAAATGTATGTCTGTAATATATATCTATACTATTAAATAACTATATGTCTGTAACAATTATTTTTTCATATATTTTAATGGAGTTATAAATAAGGTCTGACTTTGTAAAAAAAATTCATTGCGTCATTTAAAAGAGAAGTGTTTTTCACCTTTATAATGTGTTTTCAGTTATTTGAAACATTAAGTAAATCAGCATATTGTTAAAAAAATTAATTTCATATATTTTAATGAATTTAATAATGAGAAATGAATTTTTTAAAATAATAAATTGGTTCATGTTATTTATAGGAGATATGTCCCTTAACTTTATAATGAATTTGAGTTATTTGAGGTATAAAATAAATCATCACATTATTAAATATTTAATATTTGTTGTTACAAATAATTTTTTGTTTAAAAATTAGATTCAATAATACACTTAAATAAACTTTCTTTTCCCAATAATATTGTTAAAAACATATCAAACAGCAAAGTGATTAAAATATTTTAGAAAGAAAGAAGTTATACATAACATATAAATAAATAGAATTTGAGATAAATTCATTTTTTTCATTACTCTAAAGATTTACTTAAGGCATTCAGAAAATTTTAAATCATAAGTAAGTATAAAATATTTCCATCGGTTTCTAAATTTCTAATACGTGTTTGTGCACAATCTTTGGCTTTTAATTTCTTTTAGAATTAAATTTTATAAAATTATTATCCATTAAATTTTAATAATTTTCTCATCTTAACTATGAAAAATATCACATCTAGTTTACTAATTCTCTCTCTCCCCCCGTAGTGTCTGTAGCGATATTTTTTAAACGTGTCACCAGTATGTTATTCAATATTTGAATTTTTAATAAATTTTGAGAATTAATTTATACATTTTAATTAATTAGTTGTTTTATTCTAATATATACCCGAGAAAATTCCAATTATTGCTTTCTAATACCCTCCGGTTAAAATATCACACACCCACAGTATCATAAAAGATAAAATTACACTTTAATTTTCCTTATTATGAAATTATTTAACAATATTTTGCTCTTATTTTACATAAAAGAAATATTACAATTAGAGATAAAATGTATTTCTGAATTAAAAATTAAAGAGAAGAATATGTTATAAAAATATTAATACAATTTGGATTTCCAGTCACTGAACACGTTCATAAAACTGCATAAAATTTTAGAATAAAAAAATTAAAAATAAGAAGTAGATATATATTTATTTCACCGTCTTTCTTTGAAATTAAAATTAATACAACTTTAATGCAGTTTTGGAACTATCGAAATAAATACGTTTCTATTCACTAATATCTCTATAAAAGTATTTGCACTTTAAAATTTATATTTAATATCACATTTGTACATATAGAATAATTAATGTTTATTGATAACAAAATAATCATTTGTTTATTTCGTATAATTGAAACAGATGGATTACAAAATAAGCATCGGGTTCGAATTTACACTATTTCATAAAATATTATAAACATAAAAATGACTAATACTCCATAACAGCTTTTCAATTTTGCTTTCAAGCAGTTAAAAATATTCTGTATTTCTATCTTTCGCTACGAAACTGGCATCTATAAGCTAGTCCAATTCAACCCAGAGAGTTAAGGGCATGATACTGCCGATGACTAAATGAATGGTGTGCAGTTTCAGATCTAAATATGTGTGTAGATAGATGATGAGTGCAACACTTAGCTCATGATGATCAAGACTGTTGAATTCTATGGGCTCGGAGCAAAACAGTCTCATATTCTATGTACTATATTATGTGAAGCGTGCCTCGTTCTTTCACAGGTCTCAATTGGGCGAAGAGAGAGCAGAAAGATCTTATGCTATACGATACCTATTTTCTTCTGAATGCTTCCTAAACTTAAACAATTGATGAAGACTTCACATATTCTAAAACAAAAAAGTATCTTGGAGGTAGTTCGGTGAGATTTTGAGGTCTACGATGCAGAAAATAATCCGTTTTCTTACCAGTGACTTTGAACGCTTAAATGAATTGGGGATCATTTGATGGCTCATAAGGAAACGTGAATTTGTTTACTAACAAGAGAACTATTAAAGCCAAACTTCGTAATTTTGAGCCTCTGTCAATTGAAGAGGAAGAAACCTGCGCTAGACATCATTCTTTAAATTTCCACACCACGCCATTGGAGGATTTGAGACATCGACCACATTAAATGCGCATCCTCCCCACGACATAGTGGGTCTAATATATATGAAAGAATGGTTAAATGGGAAATTAATTACATCTGTCTCTTTTACCACCTATGAGTGCAATTTGTTATATTAAATTATAATTTTACAGCTACATCAGTTTAAAATCCAATGATTATATTATTAGGTCCCTGTATTAATTATTAATAACTTATAACGTCCATAATATTAAAGATTAGTAATAAAATAATTAATATAAAATCATAACTTTGATAGTCCCATTTCAAATGATATTTCCAACAGTCACATTATATATACATATTCTTTTTGTTTAATATGTAGGGATTTAACTTTCAGATTATTTTCAATTCGTATTTTTTTGTATTATAACCACTTTTTAGAAATAAATTTTTTTAGAGATAGTTTGGTCAATAACTGTAGAATAATCCAACTTAACGGTATAAAGCTTGTTATAGTTTAAAAGTATTACTTTCCATTTTTATGTTTTTACAAAAAAATATAATATAATTGGCTTATAAATTATTTTCTGTTATATATATGTGTGTGTGTGTGTGTTATATTTCTGATTGTTGGATTTCTTATCTACTTCCGTTTAAATGTATAATGTTTTAAAATTTATTTAAATAACGTATTCAATTTAATATATACATTATACACACATTTATATACATATATCAAAAGGTATTTATATAAATATACCAAATAAGAAGGAATAACAGGATTATAATTGATAAACTTGATAAAAATGCAACTTTTCTAAAATGAACTAAGCGTCATTCACCAAATCAGCCAGATTCCTAATTGAAAAAGCCCTAATTGAAATTTCAGAAATCAAGCAAACGTACACATTTTCTCCCTTCTTCTTTGTGCACTAATACCGTACCTTTTACTTGAGCTGTAAATCCTATTACCTCATTTGGTTTTTGCAAACATAAAAAGATATCATATTATGGAATTGCGATCATAAAAAATGCAATTATTCCACATCATGGTAAACAATTAATATTAGCTCTACTTCATGCAATAATTAAGCGCCAATTTCCCTCTATTATATCTCATTTTCGCTAGTAAATAAAAAAAACAAAAATTTCGGAACATTACTGACAACATCAAAGATCCGCTAATAAAAACGTTCGTTTTTTTTTTTTTTTTTTTTAAAGATAAGATTAAATATTGAACCATCTCATCATTATATGTTTCCATGGTTCAGCCAGATTGTATTTCGCCGTCCCTAATTATCTACTTATTATAGTGTTTCGTCCAATCCCTTGCTCGCTAGGTGATGGTGATATTTGGGAAAAATTGTTGGTAATTGTACCAATTATGAAGGATTTGTTCCAGAGTTTTTGGTGGATTGAGCAGATAGTAGTAAAGAGATATTTATTTCAAAATTGTTTCTGTTATTAGATAAGTATGGAAAGATTCTTGTGTCATATTATTTGGTAACTGTAACCGTAAGTAAATAAGGATTCTTAAGTTTAAAAATGCTTCCAATTATTTCGCTCGAATCTTTTTAATGTTGTAGTTTCTGAATTCTTTCCATGTAAGTCTTCTTGGAGTTTGCTATACTTATTTCTATAATACGAGTATTTTGGAATTGTATTACTTGCCGTGAGATGAATTATTTTCACGCGGTAATTGTAAAATGAGTATTTGACAATAGTCTGCACGATTTAGATAAAAAAGCAGTACCGCAGATATTTGGTAGGTGAAGTTACGGATATGTAAGAGATAGTTCGTGTGTCCCTTTACTTTTAACCAATATAATCGCAAAAAAGCCATGGTACTTTGGTTGATTTAGCGGTATTGTTTCGAACTTGTACATGAGGGTTAGAGTCATTGTGCATATTTATTTTAAACCTAGACAGTTCTATCTATGTTTAAAATAACGAGAGAAACAACAGAGATGAGGTTGTTTTGGTGTTAATGTTACAGCCATGTAGGATTAGTGTATCAATCCTTTCAACCAAGATAGGCTAAGAGACCAGCTATTATATGTTGGTTGGCTGTCACGGAGGGCTTGTTGGTAAGGTTACAGACTTGTACTCGATGGATTGTGTATTTGTGTGTCAGTAATTTTAACCATGATAGTCAAAGAGAAACATCAGTGTTGTGATTGTCTGGATGTTAAAGTGTGGTAAATTCATGGAGTTGTTCACGACGGTTAGTGTGTTGAAATGCATTTAATTAACTGTGCTTTTGTTGGTATGGTGAAGTTGAAGCAGGTAAAAATAGGCATACATAATTGTTCAATACAGTAATGTTCAAGAATTGAAAAATAAACAAATGCACTATATGACATGGAAAACAATGGTCTAGATTCACCTCCCATACAGATCGAGGACTTTTGTGAGGAATGTAATTCATATCACTAACTATTAATTTCATACAATGGTCTTTAAAGAAAACTAGATTGGAAATGTTAAAATGTGTATCTTTGTAGAACATGCCTTACAGCTCCTTATAAAAGCTTATTAACATGTGCTTCAGTAATTTTTGTTTTAGGTTAAATAACTCTTGAAGTTCCCTTTATATATATTAAAACATCTCTTCTTAGGATTCGAATTTTAAAAAAAAAAAATCTTATGAAATATTTTCCCTCAGTTTCACAGCCAATTGAAAGCTTTAAACCATCGACTTTCTCACCGAAGCGTAAATAAAAGCAAAGTAAAGGAAGTTAGTGGTGCATTGTTTTCTATAAAACACTAAAAACTTATTTTTATTTTTAATACAAATTATCATAATAATAATGACTTGTGAATTTTTGTAAATAATTCTACATAAATGTAATATTAATATTAGATAACTTTCATATAAAAATCGTATCACACAGAGCATTTTGAATACAAAATAATTTAACTTGGGGAAAGCGATTGTAATGATAAAAAGAGCTCTTTCTTAGATTTAAAGTGCTCAGTTCCATTTTACTAAACATGCATTAGAAAACTTATTAAACAATCCAATTTGAACTAGTATATAACCTGTTCTGGCAAATTAACCAACCTTGTCACTGAAGATATAATTTTTTTTAAAAAAAGTGTTTAAATTTGCATAAAGTTATTTTCATGGAGGCAATATTCTTCACTGCAGCTTTTAGTAGTTTTAATGCTTTTATTATCGAATATTATAGTCTGTAATTCCTTACAAGCGCATTTGTAATAGATATTACTAATATCAAAATTATACATAACACATCAGCATTGTGAATGCAACTGACAACTTAGAACTGAGCTAGAAAGTTAAGGATGATATTTGAAGGTCTGTAAAATTTAATATGCATCAGTTTCCATCATTTGGTCTTTAATAGCATCGGAGCTGAAGTTATGACCCCTTTTTTACATTACCACGAGGACATTGAGGTCGTAAATTTC
The DNA here is from genome assembly GCA_019974015.1 of Nephila pilipes. Lineage (NCBI taxonomy): Eukaryota > Metazoa > Arthropoda > Arachnida > Araneae > Nephilidae > Nephila > Nephila pilipes. Next base: position 74,127 of record BMAW01022080.1, read on the forward strand.
CATAAAATATGAAATTGCATTTCGATTTAATTCCAAAAGGCGAGACTTAACTCTATTTATTAGTTTCATTATATTTCATTTTTGAATAAGTCAAACAAATACTAGTACTTTTCTTGAGGATATTGTCAAAACCAAATGCGCGCGCATGAGCAAAAAATGGTAAAAAAAAAAAAAAAAAGCTCAGACATAATTATTTCTTTCGCTAAATAGCTAATATACTCTTATTTAAGAATATTTAAGTGGATTTTTTTTGTTATTCTATACTACAATTTTACATCTCTTAAATAAAAAGTTTATGTTTACTGAAGTGGAATGTGTATTTTGATTTACTTTTACCTTAATTACATTTTTTTTAGTTTTAGTTTAGTTTTTTTTAACTTAATTACAGTTTAGAGTTTAGATCGAAGATATTTTTTTGATTTTGAACAGGGAAATTTTCCTGAAATGTTTTTTGCGAATCCAGTAAATTTTTGATTCATATGATAAAATATGATAATTTTTTGATTTTATTTTTTTTCCTCCATCTGATAAAATAAAAAAAAATTACGTAAAGAGTTCTAACACGATATTAATGAGAACTTTTTTTACATTATTTATAAATTTATTTTCCAATTCAGGTAGTTTAGGAGAATGAGAAAATTCTTTAAAATTATTGTCTATCTAATAGTATTTATTTTAAAATCTATAAATTTCATAATTCGGAGTCATTTTTATTTACAAAAATTTCCTATATTTCTTAAATTTATTTGAAGTGATATGAGAGAACATCTGACGAAATTTAAAAATTAAGGATATTTCTCAATTGCATTTATAACATAATTTTGCAAGGAACTTATGTCATTTTCGTTTTAATATTTAACTTTTATATTTCATTTTGGTTTTGAATCCAAACTCTTATCATATAATCAGCGAAATATAATCTAACTTCTGAAAATTATAATCACAGGTTAAAATTACAATTAGATTGCAGGTTAAAACTACAATCATCAAAATAAATTATATAAATTAAAATTCATAAAGTTTTTATGATTTAAATAATATTTTTATAAGAAAATTGGAAAAAAAAAGAATTATCTTAATATCATTTACAATGTAACTTTCCAAGATTAAATTAATTTAAGTATGTTAATTTCTTTAATTATCTTTGAGACATTACATACATCAATATTTCAACTAATGTATTAAATACTTTTTTTACAATGTTTTGCTGAGTTGTAAAATTTCAAAGCTTAAAATAATTCACAAAATTACTACATCCCCAACTTTCTTTTGTGGTAATGATAAACATTATTTATGATTGCGATTTCTCTGTTTTCAGCTCTTAAAGAAAAAAAAAATTTTTTATCACAATTAAATCTGAAAGCCTTGCATTCGTGCCAAAAATTGGGACCTAATTTAAATAAATGAGAGCACTAAATTTTAAAAATGTGTTAAATTTGTAAAGCGCACATGGGTAATTTATCCTAGATAAGTAAGTCTTAGGGAAGAATCTGCGATATTTTGAGCACAGAAATGAAACGGTGCTAATTAATGGTGGAATTAAAACACAGTATCCTTATCGAATTTTTTTTTTTTTAATTTGTGAAAAAAGTAGCAAATTATACATTTGAGAAAAATATTTTTCCTCTTGAGTTTTATTATTTTTTTTTTATCTTTTATGAATAGTTCTGAGGTGTTTACGTTTTGCAAATATTAATTTCGAAAAATAGTTTTCATGGGACTTTGTTTCTCGCATCGTAATTGTTTCAGAAAAGATTTATGATCTATTTGACTTTAATTTTTTTTTCTTTCTCTTTTATAGCTTTACACCAGAATGTATATCCTAAGTGTTATGGTTTTAAAATACGTAATTTGAAAACTGGCTTCAAAAAAGATAGTTAAAAGTTCCAATTGTTTTTTTAAAACTCCAAAATCTTTCATTTGGACTAATTCTTTTTTTTAAGTACATACCTACCTACGGAGCACCTTTTTTCAAAAAAAAGGAAACACTTATGTTTTTAAATACAATGGTAAATAAAATGCTAAACTGAAAAAAACATTTTCATGAACTGTTTTTTTTTTTCAAGTTTGGGCCATATTTGGTTACAAATTAGTAAAAATTAACATTTACTCTAAAGTTCATGTAACAAATCATAAGTAATATATATTATTTTTGTTCCAAAAATATATTTAACATACATTTATCTGTGTTGTAAAGCACAAAAATCTAGTTCTCTTAAACTTACTGAGTTATTCCGAAACTTATAAACACAATTTTACAAAAAAAAATATATCACTTTTTAAATACAAATAGCTCCAAAATAAATAGTTATGTACTTAAAAGCTGTGTTTGAGGTCCACAGCATATCTAAAAATACACAGAACAGTGTAGTAAAATTTAATTTGAATATATGAAATACATTTTAAGAAATGGGATTATTCTTAATAAAAAAAAATTAATTTGTAGTTTTCCAGAAAATTAAAATCTGTAAATCAAAATTAAGAGAAGAAATAGTTGCTAAATAGACCTCTACAACAATAATAAATAAATGTATAAATAAAACTAAAATCTATATTTAGATAGTAAATTGTACATTCACATAGTATAAAATTGAAGAAACAACTGCTTAAATGCATTGTTTACAATTGTATGTCTTAGTTTCGGTCTTGAAAATTTCCACTTCTGGTCGCTTTAAATTAAACTTTCGGTTTAATATCTGGGCTATAACTTTGTTTCTAACAACCCTAGAAATAAATGCAAAACACTTTTGAAATATTAAATATATGTGGGCTTTAATAAAAATTAATAAAGAAATTTTCGAAAATTTTCACGCTTACGGTGATTTTAGGTTAGGCCTTACCTAAAATCATACCTTAATCGATATTCCCTAGTAAAACTAATGCTCATCATGACAGAAAAGATTAAAAATGTATATAAGTTTATATCATTTTCTAAATTCACGTTACGATTCAAATTAAGTAAACATTGGAGTAAAAAGAGATAATCAAGTAGTATAAAAGTGGCAGAAAATCGAATTGAAGATTAACATTATGGTAATAAGAAAGATGTTAGTGCGACGTGTGACGGACGAGGAAACATTACACTAACGCGTATAGTGAATTTGGTGTGATTAGGACTTAAAGCTATAGCAGCAATTAATGGATGTAGGATCATCGTATTTCGGTAGGCGCATTCTTTGATAGATGATAGAAGTAGTTGGTACTCAAAAATAGGAACTTACCTATGGAGAACATTCCTCTTATTTGAGGGTGAATAAAATATTTTTGGAGGAAATTGACTATTTAAATCATTAGTCTGTTCTTGAATTTAAGTTGAAATTTATATTTTATAAATAGAGCAAACTTTAAGATGACAGGCAAGAAGGATAACAAACACAGCCATAGACTTGACTTTAATATTTAAATAAATTCATTATTTCGTAAGTAAATTATTATCATTGATAAAACTAATATTAATTTCATTTTCCCTTTAAATAAAAAGCAGCATACAATTTTAAGATGCTCACAAACCCCCAAAAGAGGAATTTAAAACAAATTCCACTAATTCAATTTTAAAATTTTCTAAATGGTTTTGTGATAAAATAGAACTTAATACACGTTTTAAAAAACAGTATAAAACAGAAGAAAAAAATATAAAACACATTTCAATATATTACTCATTAAGCCTTTTACGTTACTTTAATTTTCGTCTCTTAGTTATATTATCACTAATTAAATGTAAAACTAGAACATAATTATAAGCAATTTATTTCTGTGTATTTTTTTCCCCTAAAAACGAAAGAAAACAAAATAAAAAAAATATCTTAGTTTACTTTTGACTTTCATAATTAAAAGCATCTATATTTTTGCCTTTTATTTTCCGATGAAAAATTGGAAAGAGAGAATACGGATTATCACATATTTAAAAGAGCAAAAAGTAAATCAAACTTAAATTAGATTTTCCTTATTTTTTTCACAAAGGACGTTACACTCAGGAAAAAAATTACTCATTTTCAATTAAAATTTTCGTCATTTCTGATCAAAAACTCGTTTCAGTACTTCGAAATACACAATTAGTTTTCCAAAAAAAGTTTAGAATTTTTTTTCCCTTCGAGTCGTTCAATAACTCAAATATCAATGCTTATTTTTTTTTCACTGCAGCAGTCTGATTTGCACTTTTTATATGCACATATTCTTGTTTTTCTTAATATTTTTTCCCTCCTCGCATTTCGGTAAATTCTTCGATCGTCAGTCACTAGATATTTCATCGATATCATCCCATTATTAATAGCATTTTGATGTCGCGTATCGATTACACCTGAATCGATTTTTAATTTTCATCTTTATCGTTAGCCTTCTCGTACAAAGAAGGGAAAATAAGTTTCAGATGATGAATGAGCGAATATTCCCTTTGGGGATTTTTCCAATGAATTATAGGATGACGGATGTTGAGTTATTTTCAAGCCGTAATTTTAAAGAACCGATATTTTATGCTGAAATTTTACGTCGTAACTTAGAAACTTTTTGGTTCGAAAAATGTAGCGAAATCTCGTTTAGAAATCATTCGATATTTGTCTCTCCAGTATTTATCTGTTAAGTCTAGAAGTTCCTGAAATTGCGTTTTCCCCTACTCTTCATTTTTTCCCCTTTCTGAATAGATGCATCTTGAAATTTGAAGATAGCGATTTTTTAAAATTAATATCGAGC
>BMAW01022084.1:0-11837 GCA_019974015.1 Nephila pilipes
TCACTGAAAATAGTACTTTATTTTAAACTAATAAATGGACTACTACTTTTGTATGTCTATTTCGGGCATAAACACATAGATTGAATGGTTTACCGATTCAGGGTCATACGCCATATAATTAATTTCGGAAGAAAAGCCTTCTTTTTCTTAAATTTAAATAGCACACTTGCAAAGACTGTTATTTATTACAAAACATTGAATTTACTTATATAGATATATAAGTATTACATTTGAAAAATTTAATATATTATTATAAGTAATTATAATCATAAAATTATTATAAATTATAATACTTGTAAAATTAATTACATATATATCAATTTTAAATAAATATAATCAAATATTATAAATAATTATAAGAAATACAATATAATCTTACATAACTTTAATTAGTTAATTTTGATTGATGTAATTATGCTAAGTATTTAAAACTGTTGATTATATTGCAAGGGTTTTTAATTATTAAAATTTGTATATTATATAGTATGAAATTAATAAATTGAGTAATTTAAATTTGCTTAAATTTTTTATATCATAGAAATTAAAACATGTATTAACGTTATGCATTAAGAATTATGCAAAAATAGATCAATTTTCTTAAGAATTGCTACGTGAAGAATGATAAATTCATTTATTCATTTCTCAAATGGAACAAACCCTCTTTTTTAAAATTAAAACTTTATTCATGCGTCAGTATGAGACACTTTCCATTCTTTCTCAACAAATCATTAAAAATAAAAATAAATAAATAACGTAACTCCTAATTTTCAAACATACTTAAAAGAATAATTAAAGAAGTTCTCAAAGGCGTTCAACAATAAATGATTTGGAAAAAAAGTGGTTTAAAACTGAAAATTAAATAAATAAGATATTTTTAAAATAGTTCCTATTGTTTTTCAAAAATTGTTTGCTATTTTCATGGAATAGGAATCAAGAGAAAGCATGTAAAAATTTCTCAAAATAAGAGCTATCAGAGTCACTAAACACTGGTTCGCCTGCTTGAAATCGTTATTATAACCAAAACTCACCAGTCATCAAGGGGCATTCGATATTACACTTTAACCAGGATTCCCCGTTTCCGAGGGAACTTTAAGATCAAAAGTACATAAAAACACGCACAGAATTGCAATGTTGTGTAAAAATTTCAAATTAATCTATTGAATACTTTTTCGAGTTTTGTGACCACAAACATGTGAAAGTTGATTTTTAAATAAAATGATAAACGAAGCCAAATTGAGTAGAGAAATTAGTGTTTAGAGACTGATTAATAGAGTATACTCGTATTTAACGTGTGTGAACTTGCATTGAAAGCTGACCGACTATTTTGAAGTATCATCTGCTTTGAGTAAACTTTAGTTTACTCAACTCGAAAAACTAGATCAACTCGAACAACTAGATTTTTTTTTATTAAACTAGCTCTCCTCCGAGGAGGTGGATAAGAGATTAATTTGATTATTATTTCTAGCTAGATTACAGACACTTTGATGGTTAGTAAGCCGAGATGGAGAGAAAGAGAGTGAGTTCTGATGGGGGAAGCAATTTATACAAACTAAAAAGTAAATCACCTATTTTCTCTTCATTTGACTCGGTGCTTTCTCGTGTTTAGTGATTTTTTTTTTCATGATGATCGGTGACTGCTAAAATAAATAATAGGAATGAGTTATATATCTAAATTTTACATGTTTCTTTCTCAAATATTCTTACAAAATCTTTGATTAAAATAGCATTAAGAAGCTGTAGAAATGATGTGTTTTAATTGCTTTTAAAAGTGTTTTTAGAAATGGGAATCAAGGAAAAATTTATAATCATGATACTAAAATAAGTAGATGCACACATGTTGAAAATCAAGTTTTGAACACTCCTCCAAGATGTGAAACAAACGCACTTTATTTAAAAAACCTTTAACCAAAATATTCAAAATTTTACGAAGTTCAGGGGATATAAATCAGATATATTCGTTATTATAAACATCTGAAGTATTCCGCTGTATTATTATTCTTAAAAATATCAGGAATTTAGTTTGATGAAAAATTTCTGACATAAACAAACACCATTTTTATTATAAGTTGCATGGCTAACACATGTAATCTTCTTATCTTAAACTCCAGTTATATAAAATACTAGCTGATACCCGCCCGCTTCGCTGGGCAGACGATAATATTATATTTTGGAACCTATACATAAAATATCAAGAACATTGGAGCATTGAAACGACCTTCATATCCTCCAGATGTTTTTTTTTTATCAGCATTAATTATAACCTTAAACTCCTTTTGGTCTTTAGGAACTGAATCAACAGCAGCTTTGAAATCGTGAATATACATGTTATGTTCATGTAGCGCCTTTTGCAATTGGCTAATTCTGGCCTAACACCTGTGAAAATACCACAATGCATGTTTTTTTCACGTTCATCAACACTGAGAAAGTAAAGCTAAAGCAAAGAAGGTTGTTGAGGCGGTTCAGTCAATAGGCTACCTATCCTGTGGTATACCTGCCCCTGGACTTTAAATGTTGGCATAAAATTTCCTTCCTTCAATTCTTTTGCTCCGAATGACGGCATCTGAAAACATCCATTATACTTACGAATTGTAGAAAGAAAATGTTCTGAAATCTGATCACTCATGGCTAAGAAGACTATTCAAAGGTTCAGGGTAGGATCTAATAGCAAGAAGCTGGACTTGACCACCACTGCAGCACATTCCTGGAGGTTCTTCTATCCATTTTAAAGCACGGCACCTCGAACAAGGCAAACGTTTTCCGATACTGACAATTCTATCATTTGAATATTCAATATATATTTTATATTTAGAACCAGACAAATTTTTGGAAGTCCATGGCGCTAATTTAACTTTTCATCTTTTTTCATAGTACTTAATTACAGCTGCCTGATTCACATGGGGGTTATTAGAAAAGTATTTTCTTACAGCTGCTTTATGTACTTCAGGATGGCTTTTAGTATATTTTGAAGAAGCTTCTCTTTGTACTTCAGAATGGTAGCAGCTTGTCTTACTTGTTTATATCTAATTGAATTTGTGAATTTTTTTTTTACCTTTATTTAGTTGAAGAGATATTACATCATTAATAATCGATTTACTTAAACTTGATAAATTAATGATAGATATTGATTGAGTCTTTGAAAGTAGTATAGATACATTTTCTTGAGGCTGAAACACTAAAGATGACACATTTTCTTCATTTTGTTTCACATTATCATCATCAGGATTAACATTACTTCTATTTGTTAATACAACTATTTCAATATAAACATCAAAATGACCACTATTAAAGTTTCCCGTAAAACGTTATCTTTTTTTTCCCCTGAATTACTTCACTAACAGAAACTATAAGGCAGTCACTTTGATACACTTCGAACTGATAGAGAAATAGCTCTGCCGCCGCCATAATATCGCAAATAGATCCATACGTGTTTGGTTTACACATTTCGGTAAAGTATAAATTGTTAGTATTATAAGAGGCGCCAGATAGCATTAGAGTGTAGCATTTAAGCCGATCCCAGTTGTTAAACACGTGAGAAACAATAATATTTCTCATTTTATGCGCCATCGATATGTCACCGAACACCAGCAAAGACAGAGACGAAAATAAACATGCTCCGTCGCCAAGAATTTTAAAAACTTTGAAAAGAGTAGGTATTCCATCTATCTAAATATATTCAACATCCATTATTAAAATGATAACTGAAAAGTAAATATGAAAAATCAATTTGTATTAACCTACAATGAAATACTTTTCAAGTTAAAAAATATAACAGAAATTAATTTTTTTAAATCAAATTATTTAAATATTCAACAAAAAATACTAACAAAAAAATAAAGTATAATAAAATTTTTTAGCAAAAAGTCACCCGTATTACGTTATCCTTTTTGCAAAGGGATAGCTCTATTACGCTAGCAGCTTATCAGGAACTGCAATTGAATAAGACAGAATAGCTCTTAAAAAATCATAGCATTAAAAACAATTCTGTATTCTGAAAACGATAAAATATTCGGCCATTTTAAAAAATCAAAAACATTTGTTTTCTAGAAACCAAAAACTAAAAATTACCAAAATACAGAAAAAAACCTTTTGCATAAACATTAGGTTAAATATTAATGCGTACATCGAAATAAATATTTTGATAGCTACTTATTTTTTTTATTAATGACATGAATAACATACCGTTATTATTTATTTGTTAAAAGCCAACTTCAATATCTTCGTAAGATTGCGTTTAGATTTACAAATGTAATTTATCAATCATTATTAAAAATAAAATACTTTCTCATAAATTCAAAACTTACGTCTAGGTTCCAGAACAATAAAAAATTATCGTTTGCCCAGCAAAGCGGACGAAATCAGCTGGGGTTACCATAGTATAGCTATTTAAAATTCAAAATGCAAGGTCATTGAAATGCTTCGATTTGGCGGTGGAAGATATTTGGTGATAAATCTCAAAATGTAGGAATTTCGGGGCTCAACATTTACATTATATATGATAAACCTACAATGCATCCTACTCAGCGGATTGTCTTGGGTGTGCGCTACTCCGTAAGAAGTCGCGATTTTAGTATTTTTCAAAATCCCGCTCCTGCCAATCCTCCATCAGCGTCTCAATATTAAATTAATTCCATTTTACACGCGCAAATCTCGCCAAGTAAACTTAATTGGTAGCAATGCAATGCACAGAATACATATAAAAAAATATTTTCCGTTTGGCGTCGGTCATGCCATTTTTGGCGATAAAGTCGCCAAAAATGACATAATTTATGGATAAGAAATTAAAGGATGAAAATCACATTTTGGATAAGAATTCCGTAAAATCCGTTCTTAGTGAGCGTCTACATCGCAAAATGAGTAACTATACTAAATTTCAAGTCAATCGGTTGTATAGTCTTAGAGATATCGTGATGGGTCAGTCAGTGGTATTTCGCTTATATATATATAATAATTTAAAAATTATCAAGTTATTAGAAATCAATCGTCTAAAAAGATGTGATTTTATGCGTAGAACACTAAGTCATTTTGATTTTATACAAGCAAGCAGTAAGCTAACCCTTTGAATATTAATGATCATTCAGATCCACAGTCTTATAAATTGAAGAATATGTCTCTTTATAAATGGGTTGGTCATTTTAAATACAAATATATTACACACAATTATTGGTAGTTGTTCTTATTTATGTTGTCCATACTACTGGAGTTGGTTTCACTTCGTTTGCACAGTGATATAAAAATTATTCTTCGAGTTTCTTTTTTATTTTCTTTACTTTTATAACTGTAATTATAATATTTGATAGCTATAAAGACAAAAATTTGGTACACATGTTCATAGTCTTGGAAAACTTTCTCACAGTCGTGAAATAATCCTGCAACAGATTTCTTGTAGGACAACTACATTCATATCTCTACATCATTTCGTCTATGTACCAATATCCACCCGCGTGAACAGCTCTTTTGAAGGTACTATTTAATCTCTCTCTCGGGATGCTCTTAAAACTTACTTTTAAGTACAGCAAAATTCTGTAATATGGTATTTATCTACATTTCAGTAGTCATAAGCGTGCATCACCACTCACATTCTGTTCTATATCTTGTTTTTAATATCTTAATATCAAAACTATACATTGATAATCTATTACGCATAGCTTATTACTTAATGTAATTACTAATAACAGATAATTTCTTTAACTCATTTGTGTTTACATACAAAATATAATTAAAAAATGTGATGTTATTTTAAAAATTATATATAAACATAATAATCTAAGCAATTTTAAATGAAATTTCTGATAAATAAAGCGGAGAAAATAGTAGAGTGAATATTATTGTTTTGTAGGAAAGGAATTTTAACATATGAAAAATATATTCCTTGAAAAACATTGTAATGCCATAATGCTATAATGATTTATTGCAAATGATTTATCATTTGTAATCATGTTTTTATTGTGTAAATACTTTATTGAAACACATCCTTTTTTAAAATGGGGGAATATATGCTGCGATATTTATCATTGTATACCACAAAAATCGTAAGTCATCAAATGAGCAGAAATAATCCATCTCTGGTACAATATGATTTATTTCCTGCCCATAGGAACTCTTCTAATAGCTAAAATATTTACATATTTTTACGTTAGAGCATATATATATATATATAACAAAAAACAACATTTGGATTGGTACCAGTGCGTTGGAAACATTCAGATCTCTAGCAACCGGATATCGACACACATATCTCCGTTTCACCACTAGAGCAAATCGTACAAGTCTCTGTCACGTGGTGCCATCTAGAAGTTGTTAAATTAATAAAAATAAATATAGCCACTGGTTACATCCTCCTCCTCTGGTTCCGACGTCATCCCGATGAGTAACCAAGAGGCTGTGGTATCTTTGGTGGATAGCCACGTCATTGTTACACGGAGTTAAAGCGGATGTGTGATAAACTCCAAGAAGTACCACCGGATTATCAGTACTAGCAATCTTGTGCAATGAAAGTGGCTTCTGTGTTAAAATCAAGTAAGGCCTATCCCTGCGTGACATTAGTTTTATAATTCTTCCTTTTGAAGTGTTACTCAGTGGATGTGATGCCACAAAGATTTGTTCTCCAAGCTGATATTTTGAGGCGGCTTGTCTCTTTTTATCAGCATAAGACTTCCTAGTATCTTGCTGTGAATTTATTGAAATGGAAGATATCTCTGAGAAAAAATTGTCATTTTAGTGGACGACCCGGATATCATTTATAACTTCTGTTGGAGTACGTATCTCTCTACAAAAGTTCAGAAATGCTGTAGTCTGTCCAGTCGTTTGGCATCTCGCCGTGTTAAGGGCAAAGCAGATGAAGGGTAATTTTTCCAAACAGCAGTCGTGCTTGTCCTGGACCAGAATAGCCAGTCGGGGTTCAGATCTCTATTATTTCATTCAACCGGGTTGGCTTAGAGATGGTGCACAAATATTAGTGATTGATGAATTTTTAGTAAGTAGCATATTTGTTGCATCACTGTGGACACAAATTGGATTCTATTGTCATTAATAAGGTGGCCAGGAATACCATACCTCAGTAAGACCTCTTCTATCAAGGTAATGGCCCATTTCTTTGCTGTGGCACTGGGTAGTACAAAAAATTCGACCTAATTGCTGATACAAACCTCAATGATGAGGATCAATTTACCATCTTTGCTCTTTGGTAGGGGTTCGAAGAGATCAACGACCAATGATTCAAAACGCTTGTCTGTTACAAGTGATCATAACAACTCAGATGGATTCTGATTGGAAGCTTTATATTTAAAGCAGTCTGGACAATTTTTTACACTCCCAGTTATTTATTTCCTCATACTAGTCCAATAATAAATTTAGCTATTCTGATATATGTGCTTTCGGAACCATAATAACCAGGCATGGGAGCATCATGGGAGTTTTTCTGGATCAAAGTTCTTTCATGACTAGGAACCAACCACTAAATGAGCATTTTCACTTTCAGAATCTGAGTTATATCTATATAGTACACCCTGATTCTTTACATAATCCTGCTAAACCCAATTAACATAATTAACATTTTTTTCAGGATCTTCGAAGAAAAAAGTAGTTTTAAACAGCTCCACATCCATCAGTTATTCATCCCGTATCTCAATAGGATACCTGGATGGGACGTCGGAGGATACAGTGCAAACCTTCATTTTCTTCATAACACACTATTCCAGATAGCATATCTGCAACACCATTACTCTTCCCAGGAATGTACTTCTTGTTACGGTTGAAGGATTGTATTGGCAAATCCAAAGAGACTAGTCTTACAGAAGGAGATTTCAGTTTCTTGAGCCACTTCAAGGGTTGATAATCAAATGCTACAGTAATGCCAAACCACAACCAGCGCTTCTCTTTGAGAAGTCGAGTAGTTCCTTTCATCTGGGTTTAACTGCCTTCTGGCAATTGGATGTTCCTTTTTATCTTCTCCTTGTAAGAGGAGTGCTTCTAGAGCATAATTCCTGGCATCAGTTCTAATCAGAAAAGGCTTAGAGAAGTGTGCTTGCTTCAAAATTGGTGGAGACACGAAACATTGCTTTAAAGACTGAAATGCTTTCTCCTCTTTCTCTGAGTAATTCCAAGAGGCCTTTTTTTAATTAGGTTGCTTAAGAGGTGAGAAAACTCATAAAAAGTATCTATAAGTTTGCGGCACCAAACGCCTGTAAGAATGACTGCAGTTGTTTCACATTTTTAGGAAGTGGGATTCTTAAAATAGCTGATGTCTTTTCATGATCAACTTCTATTCCTTGGGTGTGATTCACAAACCCAAGTAATTAACACGTAAGTAGGAAAATTGGCCTTTGTTTCTGTTTGTTGGTAGCTTGAAATTCATCAAGTGCTTCTAAGTCGCCTTGATGCTATTCCAATTTGGGGGACATAATGATATTATCATCCAGATATGCAAGTAATGGTAACCCTTTTCGGAAAATATCCATTAGTCTCTGAAAGTTTGCAGGTGCATTTTTAAGTCTAAAGGGAATCCTTTTGAAGCAAAAAATTCCAAATGGACAAACAAATTTTTTTTGTCCTAGTAATAATTTTAACATTCACCTGGTAGTAACCAGACTTTAAGTCAATTGGGGAAATGTATGCAGTATGTTTGGCCTCATGCAGTAAATCCTCCAATCGTGGAAGTGGGTAGGTATCAGGGATCGTAACTTCATTCAACTTACGGTAGTCAATGCACTGGCTAAACTGGTTGTTCAACTTTGGGATCAGCACAACAGGAGGTCCTTAAGGAGATTCACATTCTTCAATTATTTTTTTTCAAGAAGTTTCTCAATTTCTTACCTCAAGATTTCCTTCTTTACAAGGGACATTATGTATGCGGGTACAGAGATGGGAGAGATGGGAGAATTCCTTGTGTTGATGTGGTGCTCTAAAACAGATGTTGCTTCTCCTCCTAGTTCAAAGATATTTTCGTAGTATTTCAACAAGTTGTTATGTTTCTCCTTCTGGATCGAGATTAAACTTTCACCTTCTCTCTCATAATTAACAAGTGTTGCTGGACATCATCTCAACTATGGATGGGGAGTCCAATTCTTCTCCAAATGGGTATTTGGGGGTAGGGTGTTCCAAAAGTACCAACAAGCATTCAAGCATTCTTCACATCCAGAACCAGACCAGCATAACTAAGAATGTCTGAAACTAACAGAGTTCAATTTCCTTTTGCCTTTGGAAAAATGATGAAACTGGTTAGGACTGATGTTCCCTCAGTCTCCACTAACATTTGGATTGTGACAACCTAACCTGTTGTGTAGACCTCACCTGTACCATATTCTAAGATTATTATTAATATGGCGTCCTAGAAGATGAGTCCCTTATCAACATACCTAGTACATATTTTCTCCAGCAATTGAATGTGGAGGTTCTGTGCCTACAAATACGTGATTTGTTTTCCCACAGGAAGTCATGTCTATTAGGGTTAATCAAGGGCTTCTAATCCCAGTTGCTTAAGCATTGGCATGCTTTGTTGCTACGTATGTTCATTGTGAGAAGTTGGGTTGTAGGTAGGACACCTAGACTTTATCATCCCTGGGTTCCCTCAATCATAACATTTGAAACAAGATCTCTCACTTGAAATAACATGTCAATGCTTCCTTTTTGGAAGCCGTTCAAGTTACCTGGATATTAACTGATTTTTATCATTTAGAATTTCACTTGCCTTCACATGTATCCTTGGTCCACTTGTAGGATATTGTCAAAAGCCTCTCTGGTGAGGTTAGCTCTTCCAGATATCAAGGTAATGCTTCTTACACTCTGATGAGAACTCTTTTTCATTTGATCAGCAATCATCCAATTCTGCAAAACTTCAAATGTATGAATTTTAAGCTCATTGAACCAACCTGCAAAATAGGCTCGAATTTCAAAATAATAGTACTTCCAGGTCTCATTTGGGCTTTTTGTGTGTCGTGAAAACAGTTCCCGAAATTTGTCTGCAGTTAACTTGAACCGTTGGAGAAGTATTCCTTGAATGTGGTAGTAATATTTGTGCATTTATCCTCAGTCTCACGGGTAATGAGGGAAGTTACTTAACAAGGTAGGGCTGCAGTGAGGTAGGGGACCCGCAGAACGGCATCAAGATCCAGAAGCTCCCTTTGAGATTCAAATAAAGTTAGGATCAAATCCATGTTATCAACTTCAGGATTGAATGTTGGTATAAGAGCTTTCTTAATTCAAAACTTGTTTGGGGTAAGGTTTGTGGACTTACAACTTCCTCGGTCTTATTTTGCATTCGTTTTTTCTACAGCTCATATTTACGCAATGTTTGCTCTTTTGGTTCTTTCTCCTCCTCTGTCCTATTGGATACTATGCCTTCAAAGATATCTTTAAGGAACTTTGAATCTTCTTTATAAGCATCACTTGCTAAAATTTTTGCTTTTAGCTCAATTATCTTAAGTTCCTTCCCATGAGACTCAATTTCATCTAACTTAATTATAAACTTAATGAAATCAGCTTTTTTACCATTTTCCAGAAATGACATTATTCAAAAACTTTAATAAGCAAAGAAAGGAATACCTAAATTCAGGGCTTTATTAAACACAAAAGCTCTTGTAGATATGTGAATACACTTTTAAATAGAACTTAAACTTTATAATAGGCTAATCTTTAAATCTTATAAATTTTGTGCACCTCAGAGAAAAAAATGAAATTTAAATGTGCAAATAAACTAATAACATACTCAAAATTCCATACATTAATTCAAAAATCAGTAATATAAAGAAAAATTAAGATTTAGTTATATGTGTGTAATGATACAAATTTAAATTTTATAAAGCAGTATAGTAATATCATGAAAAACAGTGCGTAATGCTACATAAATTCAATATGATGCCACTCTATAAAATATAAAGCAAAATAATAATGAAAACAATATAAGTGTGGAATGATGAATTTAGTAAATATGTATACGTGTGAGGTGTTCTGACTAAACCAATAACACTGTAACGGGATTGCTGCCGAAATTTCTTGACACATCCAAGCATAAAAGAAAAAAACCCTGAAAACTATCGACAGGGATTAACAGGTTTGCTCGTTTTCCCTCGTCAGACAAATGATATCAGGATTTTTCACTTTCACTTTCGCTTTCGAAAGGTATTTAACATGAACGTAAATGGGCAAATATTATAGCAAGATGTACTAGCTATTCATATCATGCGTCGTTAGTCTTACAAGGCCGGTTTCACTTCTTCCGGGTTGAGTCTAACAGATCCGGTTCCAGAATTTCTTCGTGGCCGCTTGGGTTACGGCACGGATTGGACGCCATTTCTAACCCACTGTGATTAATCGTAAATCATCGAATGAGCAGAAATAATCTATCTCTGGACTAATATGATTTGATTCCAGCGCATAGGAACACTTCTAGTAACTAAACTATTTATCGATTTGTATATTAGAGCATATATATAACAAAAAACAACATTGGGATTGGTACCGGCGCGATGGTAAGATCTCCAGCAGCCGAATCTAGTTTTCTTATATCTCCGTTTTATCTCTAGGGAAAGTCGTACAACCATTGTCCGGTGGCGCTATTTAAAAGTTGTTACATCAATAAATAAGAAATATAGCCACTGGTTACTTTATTGAAACACATCAATTTTTAAATTGGGAAAAAAAATATGCTGCAATATTTATAACAGTAGACAACATAATTTCCTTCGAAAAACCATGTTTACAAAAAAATGTGAAATTTTTATGCACTATTATGCATTATATACAGTTATAAATTCTAAAAATACATTTTTTTCAAATTATTTTGCTGTATAGTGCTTTTTTTCAAATAAAATTTTCTAATTATACAAGAGTATTTAAATATG
>BMAW01022089.1:0-13277 GCA_019974015.1 Nephila pilipes
ATCCCAGATGAACTACAGATAGAGGTTATTGAATTGTAAACAAATGAACTAATACGGGACCAGATAAAAGAACTGGTGAGCTTTTAATAATTTTTTCCCGAAGAACACTTTCCTAATGTCCAAACTTTTGCGTCAATGTACCTTTCAATCTTTAGAACGACAACAAACTTGTTTTAACAAATATTTTCAAGAATGAAATACGTGAAGATTAATTTGACAACAAACATTTCTAATGATAATAACTGGTCACTGTTACTGTTAAGGATACCAAATCTGTCAGTCTGCTAGTATGGCATTTAGGAAACAATTTCACCTTTCCAATTAATACTGGTGTTCTTGTGTAGTTCTCTTGAAATTGTCGTTTCCGTGGCTAAAGATAGCTGAAGAGAAAGGGTTGATGCTGCGCTCCGTCTGCTTCTTTTTGCTGTTATTGCCAAAATCCGATCGTCGTTTCATGTTATGATTCGGGAAAGAGTTATACTGTAACATCTACGGACATTTCTGTCATTTTAGAATCTTTGCCAAAGTCTAGAGATGACACTTTGGGCGATTCCAAGATCCTCGGATACTTCCACCTGAATACGTCCATATTATAGGCGGTTGATAATTCTACCACATAAAAAAATCACCCACATGCGTCCTCCGTGTCATATTTATTTAGTTGAAGAACTGAGAAGCTTACAGAACACTTGAGAGCAATTATACATCTTTGCTACCATTCGTCTCTTATACTTTTGTCATTGCGACGTACTATCGGCATCATCTAATGGCTTCCTGTAATTTACATATTATTTTTGAAGATGTGTGCAATAAATCTACAGATGAAATTTTTACTTTTCAGTTCGATTTCCATGTGATTCTGAATCATCCTTAATTTATGGGCTTGAGTGTATTTGGTGCAATATGATTATATAAAACCTCTAGTTCGTGTTAACATTGATCTCCCCATACAAATTACATTAAAGTTAATTTTTTTTGATATTTCATTCTATACATGATTGTATGACTTATGTAAAAATTACAAAGGGCTGAAATGAAGTGCTTTTCCTTCCTAATTATATAACGATATTTTCATAAACATATTTTAGGAGAAAACGGTGTTTAGAATTGCACTTCTTAATGAAAATAATAATCTACCTCTTTCCCAATATTTCTTTTGGTGGATATAACCACTGGTGGGCAAATATTCAGGACAATGCCTTAAAAACATGCATATTAGCTGTTCAAAGAGGCAGAGCGGGCTAAAAGACTAGTAAGAAGATTAATTATGGTGAGGTACGGTAGCACACTCTACGATGTGCTGTTAAAAGTAATGGGGGAGTGTTGGAACGGGATTAAGTCCGTCGGAGGTGTAAGTTCAGCATTGATGGGAAATCAATTGTACGGCGTATATCGGCTTAAGCGACGTCAAGTTGTTACTTCAGAATGAAATATCGAACAATCAATACGTTAGACATCTTAATTAATTTACCCCGATATCGAATTGTTGGAAAGACAGAGTTAGGTCTAAGTGTAACAAGTGTGGCTGCGGATTTCGGAATTGCTCACAGTATGGTTTCTCGTTTTTGGGGAGAATTTCTTTGTGGAACCGTCAGGCAGCTGTCTGACGGTTCCACAAAGGTCATCCACGAGCAGCTACGCCAGCTAACAACCGGTGCATTGATTTACAGGCCAGAAGGAATAGGCGGAATACGGCGAGAAAAATTGCTAGACACATAGCAACGGGTTTGGAGACCGATTGGTCTGATATTACGTTTTACCGTGGCCAGGAGGCTGCAAAGCTTTGGTCTGTTTGCACGTAATCTATAAAGTGTGTACTCTTAACACCTGATCATTGGAGAATGCGTTTTCTCTGGTGCCAGGAACCCCAGAATTGGTCATATCAAAGAGGTCGAGTACTCTTTATGTATGGGAGAAGGTTTGGGTTGAGCATCGATTCTGGACGCATACACATCTGGATAGAGTAAGTAACAAGCAATAACTCCTCCATTATCATTGAAAGAGATAAGTTTTGAGCTCGCTGTATCCTCATTTGGGAAGGAATCAAGTTTGGCTGCTGTACTGACCTTCACATCTTCGATGAAGGCTCAGTCATCGGGCCCCGTTATTGTAACGAGATTCTCCTTCCATATGTATGTCTTTTAAAATTCTCAGTGTGTCCACTGTTCCTTTTTTGGATGTCAATGAGTCAGCCCCTCTCACAGTTGCTTTAAGAGAACTGTTTGACAAGGAGGATATTGGACGCAAGGTCTCCGGATGTAAATGCCATCGAGCATGTATCGGACTTTCTAAAGAGACGCTTTGCACCTCCTAACTTTTCACTATTAATGATTCTGGATCTCCGATTGATGATACAAGATGAATGGTATGCAATGCCTCAACAACTGATTGACAACCTCATACTTAGCATGACAGACGATGTGAAACCTACATAGAAGTCAGGGGAGATCATATCCCCTACTAAATGCTGGAAGTTTCTGGCTGTCACGTTAATGTTTCGGTCTTCAGTCGCACTGTGACCATTATACTTTTTCAATAAAGTTTCTTTTTATCCTTTTGATTTTGTTGGTTCATTTTTCTTACATTACACATGTTCTTATATCTTGGGGATCTTATGATATTATTTGAGTTGATTTGAAAGACTTTACACAATGTATGGAAAATACCTTACGAACCTTAATTTTTGCATATCAATGAATATAAACCACTGTGTGTATCATTTAGTGCATATAGAACCAAAATATGTGCTAATGTGATATGATTGCGTGATTTAAATCTACGATTGCGTGAACTCTGAATTAGAGCCATAGTGGATATATGCGTTTGTGGGAATTGTTTTCTGTTAAGAGGAAGTTATTGTATCTTCTTGAGAGTCACAGAGAGAGAATAAAAATTTAGAGATTTACTCCGAAAGAACATGCTTATTAATTGCGTGGACATTTCCTGCTTGTGAAAGTCGATCAACAACGTAACAATACTTTTCAAATTTATCTGGAAACATCCTGTATAAGAAGTGGGAAATAATCTCATATTGCTACCGACATCCATGCTCCTTCTGTTTCTCTTTAATTCTTGTAACAGAAAGCAGGCATCTGAGTTATATTAATCATTGCAGACCATTTTGTTCGTCATTATTCACAATAAAAAGAATTGCAAGTTTTATATTGACTTCTTTTAGCCATTTTAAATATTTTTTCTCTCTGCATATAACCACGAGGTGAATACAAAATAATTATCGAATTTATAATGATATATCTATAAAATTATTAATTATATATTTCAATGCTAATAGGAGGAAGAAGAATCAGTTATTATACTTTTAGTTTTAGTTTTCCGAATGAATCACCATTTGAGCGTGAATTCAATTCCTCTTTTAAAGCAACTTGAAATAAGTAGAATATTTTCTGCTTTCCATACTTCAAAATCGTTACAAACCAGTGGAAAGTATTTTGTGTTTTTGAATAGGCAAATTTTTCAACTCCTGTTTCAGAGCAAAGGACATTCAGAAGAAAATATGGATCCCATAGCAGAGACATGACTGAGGTTTTTCCAGTCGAAGAACATTATTAGTGTAAAAGAACGAGACCTAATAAACTAAGTCCTTCACACGATGTAGAACAGAGGTAGAGGATTGTTTTGGCTTGAAGACCACTTTGTGGAAGCGGAGTCTACTGCATCTTTTAAAATGATTGCATTCATTAGTTAACTTTACATTTCATAAAAGATATACATTGATCATTAAAATCATTAAATATAAATGAAATAAAATAGATATTTAAATCATTTTTCCGCTAATTTCATATCATCTATAGTTACAAGCACATTTAGTTTTAGAATAGGTTTAATGAGACAAATGTAACCTATCATACTTTTCTACATTTTTTTTGAAATCAGGAAGGAGACTGTTTGTCATTCAGAGCCTGCAAGTTATTGTCATTCAAAGAGCATTTACAATTATTCTTGTTGATCTACAATTAATAAAAATTTAGTTTACAAATATATGTATACCCAAATATAGAGAACATTTTCCCAGCAAATTTCTTCATACTTGGAAGATATTCAGCAGACTTTAATTTCTAAAAGTCACCATTGCATGAAACGTTTATTTCACAGTATGATCTGGCTGCATGTCAATAAGTTCAAGCTGCAGATCTTCAAGAGCTGTGTCAATATTTGAGTTATGCAATAAGTGGAAATTGAGTTAAGACTCAATTTTCTTAAATTCCTGATATCGTCTTGTGACCTTGATCTCCAAGACCTACTGATAATCCCTAATCTTAGCAGAAGCACCTTAAGGCATCTTATGTTTTTATAACAAATAGAAACAATAATTTCAAATAAACATAGTTTTGCTTTGAATGATTTTACGCACTGGAAGGTTATCTTGATTCAAGGTGGATTCTTCTCAGTGTTTCAAGTGGTAAAAAAATTTTTTAGACATTAGTTCAAAATTCTTAGATATTCGCATGCAACCCGCGGATTACTAAATGTCCACCCCTCATGTAGTACATAAGAATTAGAAATTGTTTCTTACTTAGCCTAAAGAAATCACGTTTTGCTTGTCTTAAGAGAGGGAACTGGATTTTCCAGAACAACTCAGTTGAAGAGTTTCACGTCGATTTTTAAGTTTGAATTTGCATCGATTCTACAAGAACGTAGACAACAACATACTCCAATGTCTCTGAGGAGTATTAGATTTCCGTACATATGTCTGCCATGTAATATAATAAAACTGTTGTAACTTTCCTTTTTTATGAGACATTGTTCATTTTCATTTATAATACTTTTAGAAATATAATGAATTTAATACTGATAATTATTTCGTAATCACTCTTTACTTAAGATGTTTCAGTTATGGAAGTAGATTGTTTTAATAGAAAAAATATTTTTTAAGAGCTTATAATATTAAAAAGTATTCTTTGAATTTAAAAAAAAAATGTGTTTACAAACATATTTATTTTATTTAATTCTTAATGAAATAAAGTATTTAAGAGTACTTCCTGCTGCTCTGAACTTCCTTTTATTTTTATATATCACATTGTTTTCCTTCTTTGTGATCTGGAGACATAAGAATGCAAAATTAATTCGTTAAAAATGCAACTCACGTAGGAAACTATCATTATTCCTCCTTTAGGTGATTAATCATAGCTTATGGAGTCAAGGAACATTAACCTCTATTATCCATTAGTCATTTGTTTGGCGAAAGAGAAATTTATTTATTACTTATTAAACCTTAAAAAAACACTATCTAATGCTTGTAACGTTCACAGCAGAAATGTGCCGAAATAACGAATTTTAAACTTAATCAAATGTACATGCATTATTATAATTGTTGTAGTTTTTATTTACTTTTCATATTGAGCATATTTATGCAGGAACTTGTTGGAATGTAGAACTAATTAACTATTTAGTTTAATGGTATTATCGTAAAAGAAGTAAGAATTTTAGAAGGGTTAGTTAAGAAATTTTTATTTTTTATCATGAAAACATATTGCGGCAACGAAAATTTTCTTGTTTAACTTCAGGCTATTTTCGCTTGATGTCAAAGAAACTGATCAAACTTTCGGACACTTCTAAAAGCTAAAATGTCTCCCAATTTTCATATAAATTTGAAACGATGTAACACGTTTTTCGTGTATGATGTAGTATTCTTAAAATTTAGAACCCTTCCAAAAGTACATCATTTTAATGTGAATACGTTGTTTAAAGGCTATTTAGCATAGGAGATGAAACAAGGAAGAAATTTTAAGTAAGAGGAAAAGAATTTACTCAAATAGAAATGAGTAATATTATAAAATATGCTGTTCCCTAAAGACAGTGAGGTCAGAATGTACAAGTACTTCTCGAGTGATTTTTTTTATTGGAAAAAATGTTCGGATTTCAGGTTCTGTTCTTTAACATTACTCAAAGACAACCTTAATAAGAAACTCTTGTCAAATACCAGGATCTGGTAAGGTAATGAAAAATGTATTGTTCTGTTACATTTAATGTATAATGTATTAGAATTCGGCTCTATTACTGTATGAGATTCGAACATTATTATGTATTATTTTAATAAAAGTTTAACTATAGTGGAAACCAAATTATGATGTCATGAGTTCGGGGCCGATATTGTATCATTCGAATCGTAGGTTCGAGTCTAGAGTTCACTAAATACCAATGTGTATCTAGCCAGAAAGTCCTTCAATTGCGAGAGTATTATATTTTAGAGAATGTGTGCCGGCCGAGGTCATCATTTGACCATGGTCGGTCACCAAAAGCTCTTGTGTTAATTCTTAGTTTGATGTTGATAATAAATCTGTCGAACCAGTTAAATGTTTCGTATTCAGAACTGTAACCGTCAATAAATGACATAAATTATCATTCCAATAGTCTAGTATTGCGTACATGTATTTTAAAGTACGATAAATGGATCGGGATTTTTAATAATAAATACGTGTATTAAATGTAGAGCCAGATGTATAAAAATATTCTTTAATATCTTACATAATTTACTTGACTATACAATATTCATAGTACAGGACAATAAACTTTTTATAATAATTAGCAAGTTTAACTATTTTATTAAACTTTTCATGATAAATTTTTCTATTCATATAAAACAAACTTTGCTAATAATTACTACCCATTGAAAAATCAGATATTCTGCATGAGTATCCGTTATGGTTCATGGTGCCAGATCCAAATTCGGCCATGCTGCCCAAACATTTGATTAAAATATCCCACTTTTTAAGAATATATTAAGAACAATTAGTTGATTAAATAAAACAATTATTACAGATATTCTGAATAAATGAACTATAGTGCAAGAAAATAACTTCCACAATATGGTTATTGAGATTGGAGAAATACTTCCATTTGTTGTATATTGAAATAAAAATGTAATAATTGATTGTTGGTCCCTTAATTTGTACATTTATATAATGTGTGTGATGAGTTTTCAAATGTGTGTCTTAAAGAACTTGTTAACCTATAGTTACATATAATACTGTTAGATGGTAGAAACATGCATTTTAACTTTTTAATATGCAAAATGATACAAAACCTGGAATGAGAAAGTTGCGGATCTGAAATTTTTCAGTTTAATAAATGTGCTTATAGCGTATTTTTTTGTCGGTAACATATAAACTCTTAATTTAAATAAACATTCATAAATGAATTTTTCTATTAGTATACTCTACCATGTCTTAAACAACTTAAATTTGGATGATAAAGTCAAATATCAATTTGATTTGAAGTGTTTCATTACGTACCTTCAATCTCTTTAAGAAAAAAAATATTATTACTTAAGAAAGAGCTCTTAAAATTAACCCGTGTAAACTAAATATTGTTTTTTAAAGTATCAAGAATAGCTACAAACGTGTTTTAAATCACGAAACTACAAATAAAAATTAATATTTCATATTAGGCATATTTTGAATCACTGATCGTGATATGATTTCTGAGTATTGAAGAGGATTAAAATAGTATTTTATATAAAAAATAATATAAGATTAAATTTTATAAAAAAAAGATTTTTTGAATATGAATGAGTTTATCGTATTATCCAAATGTAAATGCAACTGAAATAGTCGTGATAAAATGGTTTCTTTATGTAAAATGAAACAATAAGCAAGATTTACTACCAATGAAATATTTTATCATCATTTGCAACAGAAGCTATTATATATCAATCTGAACAAATTCGAAAAAATAATTGAGCACTCATCTCGCTCTTTTTAATCTCTTGCGAAAACAGAGCAAACGCAGCAAAATTTATTCGCATCTTTCAGCAGAAAAAATTGTGCCGACGCGATATTTTTATCCATTTTTTTCTTCTTTTCGTTTTAGATGATCAGATACCTCTCGTGTTCTTCCTGGAACTTGGAAAGGGACTTTTTTTGTAGGTTTTTATCGCTATTAAAAAGAGCTCCACTATTTCCAAACATAGAGCTTTGTTGGCATCTTTGCTGTCTCTAACAGATGTTCCACTAAAGTGTTATTTCATGAGCAACGGACATACATGGGCTTTTAAAAGCAGCACTGTTTTTATACCACCTCTACTTCTGCTTTCATGGTCTGAGTCGTAAGGAGCATTTTGTAATTTGTTTTCTGTTTAAAATCCTTTTAGCTACTTTAGAAGTTATTCATTCGTGTAAATGGATTTTTCATACAAAAAATGCCACTTTTAAAGGAAAAAAAGTAGTATGTGAAACTTATTCAAATCTCTTACGTAATTTTTAGATGTTTGATTAAAGTAAGAAAAAAATATCCGCGTGAAGATTTTTTGTTGAAGAATTTTAATATTCTGCGACATTTCAACCTTGTAGGAAATTTATTAGAAAGGTTTTCCTAACTATAATAACTTTTGAAAAAGTTAAAATTAGGAACGAAAAGCATTAAAATTAAGCAAAAGAAAATTATTTTCAAAAACCTTAAGAAGATAGAAGAGTTTGAATACTGGGTGGGGTAAGAGTAATTCATGACTTTTAAACTTTTTAGCAATTTATCAACCCCAATACTGTTACTTTATTACAGAAAATAAATTTATGATTATTATAACTAGTTTTTAAAATTTCAAAAAAATTCAGACGAAGCAAAGAATAAAACTGTGATAAATATTTTGATGTATATGTGGCTGTTTGCAACCTTATTCTCTTTCAGTTGGACGTGTGGGAATTTCCATAACATTCTTTTTAATCGGTAACTAACATAAATTAGTATTACTTCAGTGCTTTAAAAATTTATAACACTACTAACAAATTTGTATATTTCTCATGAAAATATATGCGATTTTTAAGTAAGTGTATTTAAAATGTTTCGGGAAACATTTTCAATACTAATTTCAACTTTAAAAACTAATCTTAATTTTATTAAGATCCATTTATTTTTCTTAAAATTGAATAAGGTGCTGGTTAAAAAAATTATAAGACCATTTGAGAAATTTAGCATTTTGTTCATTACATCAAAAACATTAAAAATTCATGCATTAATATTTCCTGACTACATTACCTTAGAATCAAAGGTGCATATTTTGTTGTGTTAACAACGATTTATTTGAAAATGCCCCTGATTTAAGAGTTAATTGAGGGCGAAGTGAGAAAATTTTTATTTTTTAGGGTACTGGTTATTCTGAAAGAGAAGTATCTACGTTACTGAAGCGTCCTTTACTGCAATTCGCAATGCTGTCATTAGAACAAATGATTCAAATGGTTGAAAAAGAATTGTGACAGCATGGCTCTATCGACTAATTTTTCCACTATTAAATAAAAAAAAAAGGTCTTTTGACTCGTAAGGTTTCAGAACGATTCAGAAATATAACTTCACGTTATGGATTGAAAGAGTCTTAAATAAAATATTAATAAAAAAATTATGTATTTATGTGAAAATGAAGAAAACACCGAATCTATATAAACATTTTGGAGAACACACATAGATTGAATTGGGCTAAAAGTGTCATGTCATAGAAGGATGAAAAGAAATAACTTATTTCTTTCGATGAAAAGAAATTTACCCTTGAAGATCCCTATGGTTACTAAACAATATTAGAATGACTGGAAAAAGGAACCGAAAGAATGTTACAGTCGAAAAATACGAGGTCGATCAATATTGGTTTAGGGAGCCTTTACTTATATCCACCGAGCCAAAATAGGGAGTGCAGTTATTTTAATCACACGTTTATTTACAGTATCCACGTGCCAATCACTTATAAACAAATATTTATACCATTTACAAAACTATACAAGCTTCCTAACAGTCCATATTTTAATTCAACCCGATTTTGCGGTCAGGAGAAATTATATCCAATACAAGAAAAAACCCGCCTTAAGCGGTCAAGATTCAAAAGCATTCTTTTTAATATTACCCATGAACCCATGCTCTCTCACTCACACGAGACAAGGCGCCTCCTGGTGGGATCCGAGTAATTTATTTCCAACAAGCTATGCTATATCATCATCTGATACTATTTGGGCTTTAATTAAGTGATGTTATTTGGATATTTCATGAGGACACTGTTTTTGGCCATACACAAAAATCCTCATTAGATGGGTTAAAAAAGAAACATACGCAAACAGTTCATGTTTTTCATGACCAAGTTGAAGCTAAAACTTGAACCACGAGGAAAATCTTTGGAATATATTATGTCACAAAATGTATGCTAATAACACTTTTCATCAGCCCATGAGCTGGGTATACTCTTGGTAAAATATAAGAACTCAAGCACCCGGTTGTATTTCAATAAAAAGCAAAATATTTGAGGTGACTGAGAAAAATAAAGTACCAATATAACATTTATTTTCATACTTTCAATTGTTAGATAAGAGGTATTATAGCCTGATAAAAGAGATGTTTTTCATTTATTTCTAATACTTTTTGTAATTTACTTCAGAATTTTCAAAATCATTGAAACCTTATTATAATAAATTTGTAATAATATCATGTCTCCTTTTTTTAAAAACTATGGTTGGAGCCTTTATATAATTCATAATTTTAAAAATTAAAATGGTATCTTAATTTCTTAACATTCTGTACCGAAATTGAAGTGTAGTGAAGTAGAGATGAGGGGAAAAGTGGGAAATTGATAGATAACTGAAGAAGAGTCAGGAATAGAATGGTTGTAGAAAGATGATCGGTAGTTCATAACACCGTTGATTTAAGCTGATAAGAATAAAGAGATAAGATAAGAAGATGTTGTAAACTGAAGGCACGTGAATGGGGATTGAGGCCGGTTTCATCTACAAATTATATTATTGCCTGGAACCTACAAGACAATAACAGAAAAGTAAGTTTTTGTAATATTAGTCTTTAGTCTTGGACTCATATTATTACCTAATTAATAAAAATGATAATAAAAACATTGTAATTTGATTAATCAGAGATTCAAATAAATCCAACTGAGTTCTAACATTATCTGAATACCTTTTAGAGATTGAAAATTCCACTGTTGAGGGAGCAATCAGTAAATAAAAATACAACCGAGGCGTCTCACTCATTTAAAAAAAATAATTCATAATTCTAAAGTCATCTGAAATATATATGAAAATTTGTATTTTGAATAGTTTGAAATAAAAATAGTTTTTAGAAAAAAATCTGTTAAGCACATCATCAAACACAATGACATAGTTAAAGATTAATTTTAAGTGTGTGTGCTTTTAAAATAACCTATAGTTTGGATCATAAAATGTTCCCAAATTTATGGGTTGACTTTCAAATATAATATTATGTTGAGACTAGAAAATTTTCTAGTTTATCTTCAAGAGAAAAAAAAAGATGGAGTTTTAACATTTCAAGAATTACATTGAAAATGTTATTTGAAGAAAAAAATTATTACTTCTAGAAATGCTGAAACAGGGCTTAAGGATTATTTTTATTTAATGTATTGTAATGCGACCTTTGGACCATAAATGCACTCCTTTTGTGCATTAATGTTTGTAAGCAAAAAGTTGCTTGATATGATCTTAAAATACTGTGGTAATTTTTTCCCTTTTTTAGTCAACAATTTCATCCTTTTTTCAATTTTTTTAATCTTTTCTGAAATCAAATAAACCAATATTATTAGTTGTAATTTATCATTATATGTAACTACATAAGGATCAATTAATATACAGAATAAACTTTATCTTCGTATCTCGGTTATTTCTAAGTACTAATGAAAATTTTACGATACCCCTCATACTTAGAGGTCCACTTCGATTTAAGAAATATCTATTCCTATTGCCGTAGCAGCTATGTTTAGCTTGTAGCAGACAATGTTTCAGTAGAGCCATGTGTTCAAGTCTTGATTCAATAAATATCCTTGTGTAGAGGGACTAATGAACAATAAATCTGTATGTAATCAGAATCCTTCCGTTGTCGGATATAAATATCGAAAGTGGGATAAACATGGCTCAAAATTACGAGGCATAGTGGCTGGTAATCAGAACTTATTTGTACAGAATTAGCTATTCAAAAAACATTCAATAAAGCAAAAGTTCATATAAAGAAATAATTGTCAACGAAGATGAAAACAAAGAATTTTTTTCTACCCTGTATATTAACTGTGCACC
The DNA here is from genome assembly GCA_019974015.1 of Nephila pilipes. NCBI lineage: Eukaryota > Metazoa > Arthropoda > Arachnida > Araneae > Nephilidae > Nephila > Nephila pilipes. Next base: position 12,027 of record BMAW01022089.1, read on the forward strand.
CATGCTTCACCCATGTGCTCCTGCAATCGTATACCAAAAATAAGAAGTTAACCAATAGAGGAATTAAAAGCTTAGTTCCATTTAATGTGCAACTTCCACAATAATGCTCTACACCAAGATGCCAAACTCACTGCTGAAAACGAATATCATTCCAGCCTAACCAACATAACTTAATGCAAAAAAACACTTACTGTATGTTACATATCGCAAGCTCAATTTTTGAAATTTCTAATTGTACACGATTACTGATAATGAACCTCAACATTCGTCTTTGAATTAGGTGGAATAAGAATACAGCCGAGGCATCCCACTCATTTAAAAAAATAATTCATAATTCTAAAGTCATCTGAAATATGTAATGAAAAACTGTATTTTTAATAGTTTAAAATAAAAAGAGTTTTTAGAAAAAAAATCTGTTAAGCACATCATCAAACACAATGACATAGTTAAAGATTAATTTTAAATGCATGTGCTTTTAAAATTACCTATTGTTGGGATCATAAAATGTACCCAAATTTATCGGTTGACTTTCAAATATAATATTATGTTAAAACTAGAAAATTTTCTTATTTATCTGTAAGAGAAAAAAAAGATAGAGTTATAGCATTTCAAGAATTACATTGAAAATGTCATTTGAAGAGAAAATTTATTAATTCCAGAAATGCTAAAACAGGTTTTAAGGATTATTTTAATTTATTTGTATTGTAAAAAAAATGCGACCTTTGGACCATTAAATTAATTAAAATTACGCACCATTTCCATTACCAACTGCATGGGATACTTTAGCCACCGATAGTACAATAATATCTACCATTCTATTGTCTAACCTGGTATTCCTAACATGAACTATTCCGCTTTGAAAGAACCTGAAAATAACTATTTATTTGGGTATCATTGTCAAGAGAGTAAATTCCCATTAAAAATATTGACTTTTATTAGAATTTTTTTTATTGTTTTATGTGAACGATTACTCATCCAGTTTAGATTTTCCCATTCATTATGCCTTTTTCTGAACCAGATGGTAACGTTAATAAATGAAAAATAGTTGACGAGCATCGGACATTTCAAAATAGGATGGAATTATTTATTTTTGCTTTTAAATATGGACAAAATAACATGTTTGATATATAAGAATGTACCAAAGTTATACATAAAATCTCACTGCCAACGACATAAATACAATGATACAGAGTACAATTACCAGAAAACCTACAACGAAATACATTGGAATAAAAAAAAACTAACATTTTA
>BMAW01022091.1:0-10107 GCA_019974015.1 Nephila pilipes
GGTGTTTTCTATTCACTCAGGCTTTTATTTTTTGATCAAGAAAAAAAACCTTGAATTTTTCTTTGTAGATACTTTCATGTACATGCATCACAAAAGTTAATATGACAGTAAGTCCGGGAGCTCTAGGGATCTTTCTAAAATGTCAAAGTTAATATTTTAAGAATTTTCGGGTTTTTCTCGGGGTTAGATATTTTGTAACAAAACCAATTATTAAATTTTAACAAGGAGTTTGGCTTTTATTTTAAGTCTTACTACTGTTTTCTCTTATTAAATATATAAAATTACTTAAAATAATTCTCAAAATTATAGTAAATTAGTATTTTATAAAATAATCTAAAAACTTCAAAATGTATAAAACTTTTTTAAGATCATAAAGTAATAAATTTTTTTTCGTAATCAATTTAATGATATAGTCTGAAAAAATCACTAATTGCTTTTAATAGCATTGTCTACAAAATAACTTTTAAAAAAGAATATCTTGTAGTCTGAAAAGAAGCAATTCATTTTTCACTGTAGCCCATATAACTATTTTATTTCGCGGACAGTCAAAACGTAAAATGGAATGTCTCACATTTTCTATCCGAATTGCAGGCTTTGTTACCACTCATCACAAAATAGCCATTTTGCGAACACTGAGCTGAAAAAGGACCGAGAAATGCCCGATGTTATAGCATTTCATTCCATCCTATACTTCTAAAATCGTTCGATGGTAGGAATTTTCTTTTTATAAGCCAATAACCATCTGTACGTCTAGCAAGTAGAACTTTTTTTCCCAAATTCTTATAGCCGCCATTTTCGTTAGATGGCGATGAAGAAAAAATGGCGATGGTTCAGAAGAGCGTGCAGGTGCGAAAACTTGATTTATGATTATGATACATGGATATACATAGCAGTGCGTTAGAGTGTGATTTATGGAATGATGTGACAAAAGGTTTTGAAGTAAGAGTTTCTTTTAGGAAAAGGCAGCTTCTCGTGAAGGTTTGCGGGTCAAATATATTGATAAATTGAAAGAATCCGTCTTCGTTTACGCTGTGGTTTGTATTGCTTTTCTTCTACGTTACACCGAGAAATATTGACGAGAGAATTGGGAGAAAAAAAAATAGGTTTTCTAAAAATAACTGCATATATTTCGGGTTGGTGGGAAATATAAAAGGGCTTTTGTTTGACACTTTATATTGGGTTTGAATGCATTATATGCGTAATGAAGTTTTATTTTTGTTCTCTTCGAATATTGCAGTTTCCGAAAATACATTACTATGGTTTCGTGTTTTGAATGTAGTCCTGTTTATACGTTAAATATTTAGTTCGTTATTTCACATCTCTCTCTCTCTCTCTCTCGATATATATATATATATATATATCAATTTTCTTTTAAATAATACTATTGAATTAAAGTTATAAAAACAGTCGAATACACTTTCAGTTTCACAGAACTATTTTATTTTAGCGGAGAGAGAGACCACTTCTACACGGCGGAAATTACATAACTCTGCCGTTGGATATAGATTGAGATAGCATGTGTCTAATAATGATAGTGAGCAAGAGAGTAGGAGAAGAAAGCGTTTTTCGCTGTGTTTTATTTGAGGAAAAATTCACTTTAAACGTCAGGGACCAAATGGTCTGGATGGAGGGACTTCAAGCAAATTTAAGTGTAGACTTTATGTCTGGTAGGGATAATCCCTACAGGTCTGGAGCGTGTGATCTGCTGATTCTATGAATTTTTTAGAACGCTTGATGGAATAAATTAAAAAGAAAAAAAAAAGGAATCGTATCAGGAAATAAGAATGAATACTATCTTTTAAAGATGAAAATGGGAAAATTTAGGAAATTCAATTATTATGGCGAGAAATTTATTGGAATTAAGTTAAAACAACATACACACATAAATATATTGAAAAATAAGAAATATTAACGAGCTAAATGTTATTGTTTCGGGGCTTGTCAAAAGTGTTCATTTCAAGAAAAAAATTTGTAATAAGATTTTTGAGGATACCAGAAAATGTAGGGGAAATATTATACCAAATTTAAGAGTCTGACTTTTTTGTGATTTAATATTTCCAAAAATTATTCGTAGAGCTTAAATTTTTTTGCTTGCATAATAATGATATTTCAATCATTTTATTGAACTATAAATTTTTTTTCTTTAGTCAATAAGTTTTTCTTTCCCTTTGAATTGAATATGGACATGATTTAATTTTTATAATTAATGAACTTCTTAAAAAAGTAATGTTCCATAGATATATAAAGTATTTTACTTCTCATACAACAAACAATGCAAAGAAAAGCCAGTGAATTAAATTTTTAATGATATTACAGTGTTTATTTTTTTATATAGAGAGTTCTTATAATTTTATAATTTTCTTTTTTTTCATACAGAAATTATTCTAAAAATTTAGGTAATACTTAGAGAAACAAATATTTTAGTTTCACTATATGAGTAAGTACCCTTTATAAATGCATAAGAAACTTGGAACCATTTGGCGTAATAGTGTTCTTTAAAATTGCTCGCTAAAGGCAAATGTATCTCACGAATGATGTTCATATTCAAAAAAGGAGGGAAAATAGTTTTTAACTAAAAAAAACTACTTGTATAATTCTGTACAAGCATTTAAATATCATTATCATAAACACAAAAATCTAAGCTGTATTAATATTTTGAAAAGATATATATTACAAAAAGGAGTCTTAAATATAGTATTCAACAATTCCTCGTAATATCCTGGTATCTTTAAACTTAGACTTGTTTTCTCGTATAGGAAATTTTGAAAGAGAAATTATTTCACACTTCAAGAAAAAAATTTAAAATTTCATTACATGTTTAAGGTATAGAAGCGAACATAAACTTTATATTTTTCAAAATAATTTATATTTTAAATATTTTGTTAATGATTAATACATTCTTGTGTTAAAGTATTCCAATTATGTATTTTAACCACTGTATACAAAGCAATAATATACATTAAAATTATTTTCGAATAAAGTATTAGAATCAATTATAGAATGCACATAATTTTCCAGAAGTAACTTAGATTAACAGAAGGTAATACATATAGTTCTACTCTAAATATAAATTTAGTACCCCAATATATTGCACTATTATTATATGAGAATAAAGAGGGAAAATTATTTTCAATATATAATAATATATTTGGAGAAGTGGTTTATATAAGCAAGGATTGCGTAAACACGAATATTGTTTATTAGAAAATCAATGTAGGCTTAAGTTATTCAATTTTTTTTTATTTAAAAAACCTACTAGAATTCAAGCGTTTTAGAGCTATTTGACTATTCATGGTAAGATGACAAATACATTCTAAAGTTATTTAAATTACATATTTAATAACGTTAGATTTAATTAAACACACTCAAACACAAGAAGCTTTTCAACATTTCAATTCCTAATTAGATTGCGTCAAGTAGAACCATCATTTAGAAAATTATCAAACCAATTAAAATGCATTTGCTCATTATAATTTTAGCTTAGTAAGCCTTCTTCTGCATAATGAAATCAACGATCAATGATATATATTCCTTATTATCCAATACATTAACTTTAACTTAATCCTTTCAAATAAATATTCACAGTGAAGTGTACCAAGCATGATTTGCTAAGTATGCCAAGTGAAATTATTTGGTTTTCAAATTAAAGAAAATTAACATTATTAACAAATTAAACACGAGCCGATGTTTGTGGACTTTGTTGTTTTTTTCATTTCCTAAAGAAAAAATGTTGATTTATTTAATAAGTAATTAAATATTTAGATTTACTTTATATATTTTAAAATTACTAAAGAAAGAAAAAATGGAATCAAATCAATCTATTGTAATTCATCAACCATATTTAAAAAAAAAAAAATTTCAAATGCTCAGAAAATTAATATTTTAAGTATTATATTTATTATATGTATTTATATTTTGAATTTTTTTTAAAGATAAATATTACTTTTCAGCAGTTTTTAGTCGTTTTCAAATTATATTTTGAGTATCTCTAATTGGTGTAAACATTTTTGGCATTACTTTTAGAATCATGCAATGCTCTTTCTCGGCGTAAGAAGAACTCCTGCAGCAAAACAGGTTTTACAGAAATGAATTTCTCATCAACGCAACCTTCGATAATATTTAAATACAATAATTAGGTTGTAAAGTGCTTAATGGAGTGCCACAAGTACGTTGATGTATAATTTTCCTTACTTCCCCGGCAAAAAACGTGAGTATCTTAAAAGTAGTTTAGGTCTCCCGTACATCAGTTCGTTTTTGATTTACTTGTAGTTCTAAAATGAAATCAAAATTCAAACTTCTGGCATTCTAATCTCAATTTCGTGATTTTAATATTAGGTTAAAGGCACTGTAGCATTTAAGATAATAGGAAAAAATTCAGATTCCATTTTATAATGATATGTGAAATAATATCCGTTCAATATGGTTAATATATATATCTTGTTATTAATATATATAATATACATATCTTGATTTTCCTCTTCAGCATTTTAGTTTCTAGTTTTTGCTATTGGGTTTTTAAAGATTCGATCATTTGTAATTCGGTTTTTTTTTTTTTTTTTTTATTGGTGATTTTTTTAGTTTTTTTTCATTGAATTTAAATTTTCAAATCTTTTAAATTTATATTTTTGGGTGTTACAACCATTTATTAATACTTTTTTGTTAATGATGATAGTCAGGCTTACAATTATGGAATAACCCAGCTTAACAGTCTAACACCTGTTACAAATTTAAATATATTTTTCACCTTTTAGTATTTCAAAGAAATTCCAGGTTTTTTTGAGCTTTCGAAAAATTTTTTCTTGTTTCGAGATATATTGATTTTTCTACTCTTCTAATTTATAATTTGACGTTAAAAGGAATTTTGACTTATTTGGTTTCATTACTTTTTAACATGGACTTATCTTGAATTTGAATTTCAACAATTAATTAGAAAGTACTTATGGGGAATGGGATTGGTGAAATCACTGCCATTCATTATCTGACCCAAACCTGTGACAGTAGTTTGAATTGTTTTATCTATTTTTAACTTAGCTGTGTTATGTTTCCTTTATCTTTAATTCTGTTCGTAGATTTTGATGGTGTTTTTGTCATTTATGACCTTAATAGCAATTGAATAACTTTACATTTCTTTTAGTTTTACACTTTTATCAGTTATACAATTTTTATAATGCTAAATTTGGCTGATTTATTATTAGATGGTATTCAAGGCTTATCATGTATTCCCGTGCATTATTGGTTTCGTATTATACATATACGGGTAATTTAAAATATTTTATTTTCTTGTTTAACTTTTTGTTTTCTTTAATGCGCAGCTAAATTTACTTATTTAAATTTATTGCTTCTGATTTTATTTTGTTGTATTATGTGTAATTCGTTATGTTTTCACTTGATTATAATAGAACTTTTATACTGGTTTTATTTTTATACTTTATTTCGCTTAATTTATTTTTGATCTCTCTCTCTCACACACATATACAATTTTTCAATTCTTATCGCATATGGTATTGTTTGTAATTTCTCAAAAGGATATAGATTATGTTAATCAACATTTTAATTAGGTTTCATTAAAGTCACACTAGAAGCTTCAGGATGTCTAATGCGACCTTCATGAGGTGTAGATTGACCTACTGCCGACTGACCTCTTAAATGTGAACCTCGGGTAAGTGACGAGGACGACACCTGAGCTGGTACCTCCTCTTCTAACTTCCATACCACGCCAACGGGAGGACTTTGGGTCCCGAACAGATTTAACGTGCATCAGCTCTGGCTACACAGCGAGTCTTTGGCTGCCTAGGATCGAACCCGCCACTGAACGAAATCCGCCGGCCTCGAGTCCACGACCTTGACCACTAGGCAACCGCGGCTCTGGGGAGGGAGGGGAATTAGTGGCATTAAGACTGGAACCTACATCACTACGCAAACTCCCAGCCACGAGTCTGCTACTATGACCAACATCGGACACATGTTAATGAAATAACAAATTAATTTAGTTAACTATGTTAATTAATTTCATAAAGATTTTCCAATACAAAATCCAATTCTTTTTGGCTGAATTAGACAGAAAAATTTCTTAATAGCTTATGTTCCATTTTTTTTCGAAACTCAGACATTTGGGGGGGGGGGTTTAGGAGGGCACGTACCATATTCTTCTTCGGTAACTATTTATAATTATTTCTCTTTTAGACACCACAGGTTAATGAAATCAATAATTAAATATAATGAGCATGTAACTTGCCCTTGAGGTTTTGCAGTTTCCGATCATAATTAAATAATAAACTAATTGCAATTAACAATTCTTTAATATTTTCAGAATTTTCGGAGGTAATTGCATCAAGTATTGGATAAAAGAGTTTCATGTCTTAAAAAATTTAAATGTGAAGAAAAAAAATCCGTTGATATTTGTAAAAATATGTAGTAATGTTTTTTCGCAACTCTTCTCTTTAATTATATGTTTCATAACAACGCTTCTTCAAAATAATTTCGTCTCCAGAATTGAGAAAAATATCAATTACTTAGTGCAGACAGCTTTTAAAAGAATAGAGCAGAGAATAATTTTTACTATCAAATGCTCTCTTGAAGCACTCAGTTTATATTAGATTATCCATTTTCTAAAACTCCTCATATCATAGAAAAGTTCAAGTAGAATTTTAGGAAATTAGTTTTTTTTTTCCCTTGATGAAAAATGAGACTTTTTTTTTAGCCTGGGCTCTACTAAGATTTAATTTCTATTACTTTAGAAGATTAGAATAGTGTTATTTCAGTAGAAATTTTTCTCAATAAAGATTACGTGACTTATGTTGATTAGGATTATTAAACACTAGTGGATAGGTGACAACAATTTTATTTTCTTAAGTAGCGAAGAATTTAATACTTATGTTCGTTGATTGATGGTAGATATAGTGAGATGAATTTAACAATAAAAGACTTCTGTCTCAGACCTGCGTTGAATTAGGAATGATTTCCAAGAAGATCGACAAAGAGTCATTGAATCGGACTCTTCTCTATAAACCTTTTAAGGACCCGAACCGATTAATAAGATAATATGAATAATTATGTGACGAACGTAATTAATTGATTAATTTTACAGTCATTTTTCCTTCTAATTAATTATGCAATAATTGCAGATTCCAACTGAAGACACGGAAGGACAAAATAAAGTACTTTATCAATCACTAATGAATAAACAAGGTCACTTTCTCTCTCGAATACCACTTATCTCGCCAATCCTAGATTATGATTTAAAAAATGAAATCTTAGCTTACCAAATCACTCGTTCTGATTCCAACCCATCGTCATCAACAGTTAATTAGAATCCTATTACGTAGAGGAAAAATAATTTCCATCAGTAAGGATCCGAGGAAATATCTAAGACTTGCTAACCATTGTGCTTCCGAGGCGATCACCTAGTAAAACAACAACAAGAGTGCTGCAACCGTGACTGAAAGAACGAGCTGGAAAAAGACAAATTGAGCTGGCGACGTAGGTTCTGGCCGATTAAAGACGAAATTTATTTTTGTTTCATTTGAAGTTTTCGCAGTTGGAATGTGTATTTGCCTTTAAGTTATCGTTACTTTATTTATTTAAAGTGTGAAATATTTATTTAAAAAAATTTTTTTTTATTTTTTCAATCGTGGCCATCTTTGTATCCAGAAATTTCAGTCAGTAAAACGAACGCATGTTTACTCCATCTAAAAGACTTATAATGAGATCTTAAATCCTATAATCCTTATTAATAACTAACAACTAAACGTTTTCCTCTTTTACGATATTCTTTTTATGTTTTACTATCTCTAATTCAATTCCCTGTCCATCTATCTCCATCTGATTTACCCTATCGCGTTACTTTTTGGTTAGAAGGAAATTGTAATTTTACGCTATTCAAATTACTAAAAAGCCCCCAAGGTTAGTAAAGAGAAGACTGTAAATAGCCCAGCGTCATAATTATAGAAAATCTTCAAATCAGACACGTTCAAGGACTTTTTCCGCAGATAGATTAGATTAGATATTGTCTAAGTATTCCAAGATGAGAATGAAACAACTATATCATCACTGTATGGAACTAATATTAATTATGAATTTTAATGGAAAGCCAAGAAAGTAATATTAGGGGAGGGAGGGACTTGGGAAAAAATTAAATTTCCTTTTTGAAAAAAATTGTTTTGGATATTAAGTATGCCAATAAATTTAAATTATTAATTGATTAATACCATGATTTAGTCTTTTCGAGTCATTAGCATTCCTAGTAATTTTGTCAACGGATGGTGAGAATTGCGAAATTTATTCATACGATCCCTTTCTTTTATGATTTTATACGGAACGTTAGTCTTAATTTATGAGTTCCATTCGTTCCAAATATTTGTTCTTCATGATATTTTTTTTTAAAAATATTTATTTTTTTTCAGCTGTTATAGTGTTGTAATGTTATAGCTAATGTTTCTTTTCCCGCATATTCATCAGTCATTTCTTAGTGAAAGAAAAAACCAAACGATTCGACATATGACGATTACTATAGCAATAACAATTCTTTTTTTTATTTCACTTTTTATTCTTCCATTTTCTCTTTCACAAAATATTAGATAAAGAGGTCATTCGACTACGCACAATAAGTAGGGAATTTTTTCCACTTTCTTCGAATATTTATATCGTCTTCAAATATTTCTATGCAATGATATCATTTATTGTATGGAGTAATATAAAATCTGACCTGTGATATACTGATTTTAAATGTTCACATGAAATTTCAATACTTTATGAAATATTGCTTAAATTCAATGTTTGTATTCGCATTAATTGGTGTTACATAAATCTGATAGTATAAATATTGATTCACATAATCTGTTGGTACACGTTCACAATCAGATAAACGTTTTTCCTTCAGAATGTACAATTTATATTACTCAAAGCAAGAAAATGTTCATAAACGTAATTTTACTAAAATTATTAAACATTCATTTATGTGCTCAATTTTTTTAAGGCTATTTGAAAATTGGCATTAAAAGAAAAACAGATTCTAATTCATAATAATTCCTGAAATTATGTCAAAATATGTATGAAATTAAATAATAATTTTAGCTCAATTTGTGACGTTGGGCTATTCGTGAATTTATCTTCACCAAACCTATGAGACTTTATAGTAATTTCAATTGTATAAAATTAAAAATTTCTTGAAACCTAAATGAACTTTTATTTGGTTAATTAGATGAAGATATGAAGTGCCGTGAAATGAATTAGTAAAAGTGATATATATATATAAATGAAATAGGATAGAAAGGAAAATACAGGGACATAGAAGATAACGTCAGGTCCTGATATTTTTTTAAGTTAATTTAAATAATCTCAATTAATAGTTAGGATAAAAGTGAATCTTCATTCAAATATTAAGAAAATAATTAGCTCTTTGCGAGAAAAGGATGAATTCGATCGAGTGCATTGGTAGGCTAAGATTTTATTAGTTGATACTAATTTAGAATTGGCGAGTTAAGTGGGATTCGAGACACAAGGACCTTATCAATTTTTCAGAAATTATTAATAAATAACTTTCTCTTGAGTTTCTTCAATTGGAGTCTAATCATTATTGACTATATAGTTAGAAAGAAAAATCAGTAAAATTAAATAGTGAAGAAAGGGTTTTACAAAAATATACAATAATATTATAATATAATTGTATAATTTTTATAAGGTTGTCTCAAAAAGTTTTTTATGATACCTTGCAAGAAATTGTAAATTTTCTGTGAAATTGGTCAAAAGTAAATATGTACATATAACACATCAATCAATAACTCCCGAGACTAACATTGAAAACAACATTTTTTTTGCAAAATTTTTTTTTATTCATCAACATAACACCTTTTGTTAATCACCTTTTAGGGTGATACAATCGTTCCAACGCTTTTCCAAATCTTTTTTTCTTTTTTTCCCGCAAGAAATCTTTTTTGTTGCGAGTAAATAGCGATAAACAGCTTTCTGAATCATCGACTCGTTTCTGTTTTTGTTCCATCGAAAGCAATCGCGGCACCCACTTGGAAAAAACCTTTTTCATGCTCAATTTTTCATGAAGGATAGTAAATACACTTCCATATGATATCTGTGTCATCTCAGCAATCTCAC
>BMAW01022092.1:0-21318 GCA_019974015.1 Nephila pilipes
GGATCAAGAAAGGGAAATCGAGTTGAAAAAGGAAAGACAAGAGTGCCATGTAGTTCCTTTATACAAGAAAGATAAGTGTTTTGAGTTTTCAGCATCTCTCTAGCCGGTAAATAGTGATTCAAAAAATTGTCCTTTCTTCTTAAGATTGTTTCAATAAGATTCAAAGCCATTCTCCATCTTATGTCACACAAGGGCTCCAAACAATTTTAAAGTTCTATAGCGACAATTAGTGTAGATATTGTACCACTGGTAATAAATCTCAGGGTACGATTTTGGAAAACATCCGATCTTTTCGAATTTGTCTCGGAGATTGTTATAAGGGACTCACAACCATATTCAACTACTGGTCTTCCATAGGTCTTAAGCAGTGTAAAGGACATCCTGGGTAGAGCCTCAGGTCGTACCAGCAAACGGATTAGAAGTTCAGACCTGCTTTCATCACGATCAACAGCCTTTTTAATCTGTCTAGTCCAATTTAATATTGAAATAAGTTCAAGTCCAAGTAGTAGTCAAGATTCAGTTCTTATTAATATTTGATCCTTGTAACTTAGGTTAATGTCTCGATGTTTAGAGCTAAGCGAGAAGTGTTGAAAGGTGGTTTTGTTCGGGTAATTTAATTATCTTTAATGGATTGCTTTAATTTAATTTGTTTTGATTATTTTTTTTCTTTGCTTGTATTACTGTTTTGAATTGGGATTTCTGCCCATACTTGGTTTTACACCATTTTGTTATAACGTAATTGTTGAAATGTGAGGTCAGATCAGTAATATTAGTATAACTAAGTTATTACTCAGTCCCAAGTCTGAGAAAGCATTTAGAATTATTTTATCAGCATTCATGACCTTACTTTCTTAATTCCTTTTTCAGGAGATATGCTTTGAAGGCCTTGATAAGGTTTTGGATATTTTGAAATTTGATGTAAATGTTTTATATTACTGGGTTATTTTTAAATTTTTTTACATGTTTAATACGTATTCTTGAATGTTTTTTAAAATATTATACTATCAGCAACTTACAGACTTTTTTACATCACGATTTTTTGAATGTTTTAAATCACTGATAATGTGTTTTGTTTTTGATTTGATTTTACCAGCTGGTAAGAAAGGTTGACGGTGGTCGTTCGAGGTAAACATCGGCAAGTTATGATCGATATATCATTTTGAAGGGAAAAAAAAGACAGGAATCGCACATCGGGCAACATTGCTTAGCAGCTACGAATGCAACTGGACGACGGGTATGACTGTTTTCAATGGCAAGACATATGAATAAAGTTGGCTTATTTGCCGAACGGAGCTCCATATTTTCGATAGCGGCTCACTTTCCGGAGATCATTAGTGCGATGAAATTATCCTCTCACACGTACTTCTGTTCTGAGATGCTTTTGGTCCATACTTTATTTTTGTGAACGAGAAAGAACTTTCACACGGGATCTCTGCTGTTAAGGGGCTTCTAGAAAGTGAGGATATCTGCAGAATGGATTGGCTAATGTGCTCCTATGATTCAAAATCCCATCAAACATGAATAGGATGCCTTGGGGAGACGCCTGGAAGCAAGATCGTGTCTTCCGAGGAACAACAGATTGCTGTTACAAAAGCTCCTTGAAGAGTGGAAACTCTTACCCCAAGAACTGCTGGATAATTTTTAATAAGCATGAACAGATGGTATAACGCAACTATTGCAGTAAGGGGAGTCATATCCCTTACTAAGGAACATTTGTTTGTTGTTCGTTCTCACGGTCAGACAATGTTTTTTTTATGACATTCTTTCAATAAGGCCTTTTTCTGCTTTATTCCATAATCCATGCATCCAGCTAATTTTTTGGCTACTATGGTCTCATAAACCTTTTAGTGCTACATTGTGTCTCTGTAGTGTAAATTTTATATCACCCAAATGATTTTCTTCGGAATTATGGTGCAATCTGAAAAATTGCTTAAAAGTTTTTATACCATAATATATATATATATATATATATATATATATAAAATATACAATGATAAAATATATTTTATCTGTTTTCATGTAATGAATCAATGAAAAAAAGGATTTTTTTTTACAAAAAAACTCACATTTAGTTTCAAGGACTCTTGTAAGTAATAAACTATTCAAAATAATACTATATATTTAAGAATTTTTTTTTCCAATGAACAATTAAAATTAAAAGACAGTATTGGACTTAAGCTTGCAGTTCTTCATTGATATTACATCGTAAAATTTATGAAATGAAATAAGCTCACATAAAAGCTTATAAATGGATATTTTTTTCAAGAATTAAATAATACTTCTTCAAAATTTGAGTTGTTATTATTATTTCTCTTCATAAATTTGTAATTTGTCACTCTCCACAATTTTTAAAAACAAACTAATTAGTTCCATCTAATGAATCGGAAGAAATTTCAAATCCCGAGTTTTGAATTAAAAGAAAATAAATTTCTAAATCTAAATTCTTATTTTGTCGGAACGTATGACTATAATTTTTTATTTATCACATAATTACTTTTGAAAATCTCAATTATACTTCTGTAATTGCTTTGAGATTTAAAATTGTTCCACCATTTTCCTTTCGAAAGATTTTTAAAATGTAAACTAATCTGGATAATTTATGAAATCCCAATTCGGTTTAAGATTAGAAACTTATGAAATGAAATTCGTGCTATACAAATTTAACTGGTAAGACTGAGAGAATAGAAATGGTAATTAAACTTTCTCAGCAAGATAAAATGATGAAAAGAATTTTAACTTTATGGGCAACGTAGACTAACAGATGAGACCGAGATAAAGGAAACTGCAGTTAAGGCTTTTGCTTCGAAATTTGTTAAGCACACAAATTGCTGTGCAAACTAATTTCTGAGTTTCGGAGTCTGATGAGGTGATGGTTTCAAGTGATAATTTGACATAATTCTCAAACTATGATAATTTGACATAACTTATCTGCTGTAAATTTATGTAATAAAATACAGCAGCTTAAACTTTTTGTGTATTATTTAGGCAAATAGCAATATGTACACGTAGAAATTGTAGCTTGAGTTACGCTCAGTATATTAGTATTGCAATTTAATTTATGTGTGTTGTACCAAAATGCTATAAAATTGATCTTAAGATTGTCGAAATACGTAGAAGCTACGTTTAAAGTTAAATATCTTTCCTGGAGGCGGTTTTAACGTTACATTACAGCTCCGACTGAACTTTGAATTCCGGAAATGATTGAATCCATCAGATCTGATGTACATTCGAACTGAATTTTCTTATTTTTTAAAAATACGAATATTTTTATTCTTAAAGTTATACATGTTCTCTTAAAAGTTTAGAAAAGTCAGGAATTATTCCGTAAAAATAATGCAGTTATGTACTTTTAAAATGTAGTAATATTAAATAATCATAATTGATTTTTGAGAGATCAAAATACCTTTCCTACTAAACTAAATTCTTCAAAAATTTCTTAAATTGATGAAATTAAATTTTTACTAATACTATATTGGTAAGGGAGAACATCAGAGTCTATGAAAGAATCCACAATTTTCAATTAGACTAACTAGATTTAACATTTTTACCAAACTAAAATTAAAGATTGTATATGTATTTTTTTTTTAAATTTGTGTATTTAAGATAAAAATAAAAGGAAATGATCGAGCACATTTAGTGATTTTAAGAGCAATATTATTTGTTTCTTTGAAAGAAAATGTAAAAAAAGCATTATTAGTTTAAATGGCTTTTGCATATGTAAAGATGTTTTCAAATTAAAAAAAAGGAAAATTAAAGTAATTCTTTCCTTTATTTATAAAAGAAATTACTTTCAATTACTTACTTTAACACAATATATTTTAAAAGTTTAAATTTACTCGTATAACTTATTATTTTATTATTTATTTTGATTTATGTATTGTTCACACACACTCTCACACACATATGCAGATGGAAATCAAAGTAATGAAACTACCTATCAGTATGAATAGTGTTTGTGAACACGCAGACTTTCTATTAATTACTTATGTTATTTGAAAATAGTAAATACCATATTAACCTGGATGTAACGGGACAAAATGTTTTTTTTATTAAGATAATTATAAAAAAAGAATGAAGAATTTAATGCAATTAATTTATTTTACATAAGAGAGTTCAATAAAATACAATTTCGTCAGATAAGCATTTATTCAAAATACACTCTATATATATATATATATATATAAAAAACGATGCACCATTAAGGAGTTGTCGGATAGAGACAAAAATTGGAGGATAGGAAAATTATGTACAGAATACAAAATGATGACAGTTTAGAAAGATTGAATGATTTATTTTAGAGTTACATAGTTACAATGCAGCGAGCTCAATAAGGTGTTGACCCACTTCTAGCCCAGATGCATGCTACCACACGATGTGGCATAGAGTGATAAAGCACCCTGATGGCCTCCTGCGGTATTTCTTGTCAAATTTGCTCCAATTGTCGGGTTAGGTCATCAGCATTCCCTTCAGCAGTTGCCTTCCCATCATATCCAGACACGCTCGATTGGAGAGAGATCTGGCAAGCCAAGAAAGTGTTTGACAAGCTGTAAGACAGTTCATAGCAACACGTGCCGTATGTGGTCCGGCATTATTTTGCTGAAAAATAAAGCTAGGGTACTGCAAAAAGAACGGTAGCAAAACAGGACTCAGAATATCGTTGACGTACAGCTCTGCTGTAAGTGTCCTTCTATTGACGACCAATGGGGCCCGGCTCTCAATGGAAATGGCACCTCAGACCATAACTCCTGGTTAAGGGCCGGTATGTCGTGCAATAGTGAAAGCAGGATTGGCACTCTGGCCTAGGCGTCTCCAAACATGTCTTCGACGATCGTCAGGACACAGTTGGAAGTGGGATTCGTCGCTAAACACTCTACGTCCCCAGTCAGCATCATTACAACCTGTCGAGCCAGGTGGCGTAGCGGTCGGTGCGAGCGTAGATTTCACTCTATCAGCCACCTGTGAATGGTCATGGTGGTCAATCGTGTGCAAGTCGCACGTCTGATGGTTGATAACGTTGAATTAGGCACCGTGACAGCTGATCTTACAATCCCTCTGTCCTCCCTGCTGTGGCCCTAGGTCGCTTAAATCTGCCATTGTCCACCCATTCTTGCCAGCATCGCTTCGAACTATATAACGAGCAATTCTCCGATTCGCCCAACCTGCCTCTTTCAATCCAATGATACGATCTCTTTCAAACTCTGACAGTTGCTCATAATGAGCTCGAATCCAGCGGAGAGGCATTTTTTTTCAGTCGTTGAAATGTATCCTAAATTGTAAAGCAAAAGAAATTGTTACCATCAGATTGAGCATTGCTACTTATATCATCCTGCCAAGTGCGCAGTTCCGATGCATTGTAGCTCCCACTGTTCATTCATTGAACACCGAATTTTAATCAGTTGCGAGTTAGGCTCAAATGTTTTTGCATACGAAATTTCACTACAATTGGGTACCTCCTTCTTGGTGCATCGTTTTTTTTTTTGTTATAGATTGTAATTCGAGACGCAGGTTAATATTACTTACTGTAAATTAGTAAAAAGAGTTGTTACATTCTATTACCTAGATCTCGAATTCAGCGCTAGGTAATATTTTAACGGGAAATAATGAGTTAAAAAGTACCGTGCGTTATATTCGGTGTAATATGGTATATTATTTTAAAATGTCTGCAAGTTATTATGACGATCACGGATTTTTTTTCTAGTTTTCTCATTCGTGACCGATGTCGGATCTTATATAATTTCAAGGA
Organism: Nephila pilipes; assembly: GCA_019974015.1. Taxonomy (NCBI): domain Eukaryota; kingdom Metazoa; phylum Arthropoda; class Arachnida; order Araneae; family Nephilidae; genus Nephila; species Nephila pilipes. Next base: position 5,744 of record BMAW01022092.1, read on the forward strand.
GGGCAAATTGTTTGAGCTCAACTGTAGGAGCATCTACAATAGCAATTGCTGACGTTGTGGGCTTTTCTAGAGGTATAGTATCGAAAGTCATGACAGCGTGCATCGTACAAGGAAGCACAACTTCCTCCAGATTCAACTGTGGACGAAGGTGAACGCTGACAAATATTGAAGTGGATTGTAGCAATAAAAAAGAAGACAACTGCAGTCAAAGTGACTGAAGAACTAAAAAAGTATCTGCAAATTCCTGTATCAAATGTTATCATTAGAAGAAAGCAGCATACACACAGAAATAACAAATCTATAGTAGAGTAGCTATTCCCAAGATACTTGTCTCAAATGTGAATGCATAACATCTTTTCAAACGGTGTCATGAACATAAAGACTTGTCAAAAGATGCATGGAAGAAAGTAATACGGTCAGATGAATCCTAGTTTACATCGTTTCTCACAACTGTACATAATTTACTTCTGGAGTATGCCAGCACGAGCGTATCATCCTGATTACCTTATTCCAATTGTGAAACAAGAAGGTGACACTGTTATTATTTGGCTTGAGATCTTGTGGTTTTCTTCAGGTTCTATCATAAACCTATAAGGCAGAGTAACTGCAACGGAGCATATGGACATTTTAGTCAACTAGATACACCTTAAGTTGCAAGCCCCATTTCCATCAGAAGATGCTTGATTCCACACTGATAATTGTCCAATCCATATAGCTAGACCTAATCAGGCATGGTTTAAGGAACACGAAGATGGAGTTTCACATCTCCGTTAACCGTCTCAATTCCTAGATCTCAATATTATTGAAACACCCTGGTCTACTTTAAAAAGAAAAGTCCGTAGCCGTTCCCCCCTACCATCCTCTCCCTATTTGATTTTCATGAAGAATTTTGTAAAATTCCTTTATACATACATCATACAGGATTTGAAAACTCTATTATCATATGTATTTAGGCTGATATGGATGCCAAAACTGGACCTATGCATTTTTAATAAAATTTGTGTTCTTTTGTGGTGTTATCATTATTTTGATAACCACCTATATATATATATACATATATATATAAATATATAGCTAATTTTTACAAGTTTTCAATGTGGACATTGATTTTACTATTATTCTGTAGTTTCTTGTACTGTTGTGTGTACTCAATAGTATTATTTTATTCTACATCTTTTTTTTTAATCAAAATATATTTTTATTTTTAATTTAGTATTTTATTTGTGTTTATTTTGAAATTAAAGTTGCACCTTTTCTTTTTTTATTTCATGTTTATTTTTATAGCATAATTATACTTATGGTAATTTACTTCAATTAAATCACACACACTTCATATATATATATATATATATATATATATATATTGTAATGGAACTGGCAATAAAGCATAAAATGCATAGAAAAGAGTGGGGCAAGATAAGTTAGTCATGTTTACCGAGGATACTTTCTGCTCTTCAGTTAATTACAAAAACATTTCCCTCATGACAGAATATGAAAGATTAAATTGATTATTGAACTAATTGGTAACTAAACTGAATTTATAGTTAACATAATTGTGAAATGCCTAAAAGTTAAAATTCTTAGATGTTTATTTTTCCTGAATAAAGGTCACATTACTATTTTTAATGCATTGTTCAGCATATTCTCTTTTACAGATTTAAGCATTAGTTCTTTTAGAAAATAGATTGCAGAAAGACTGACACATATTATTTAACTCAGTGAACCTTTATGCAGTCAATGTTACTAAATTCGACATTATCTGATCCTTTACCAGTCTAACAACATTCTTTCTTTAGTCTTTATATTTACTTTTAGTTTACCCAATTATCTGATAAGATATCCTTGTCATTATTTGACAAAGTCAGTTTAACCCTTCTTATTCTTAAGGCAGTTTTTTCTTTTTTTTTTTGGAAAGCTTTCTTCTAATCACTGTTTTGTTGTTGATGTTACAGAGAGTTTGATCTTATGTTTTTCAATAGCATGCAATAATAAATTAGTATCAGATTTCTCTGGAAATGAACATTTTAAAAAGCATACATTCAGATTTATTATTTTTTCAGATAATTTCGATATTGATTCGATATTCACTTCTGATAATTTCAAAGTTGAATGCTTGCAATTATGGATTTATAGGATACATTCTGAAAATGAAAAAATAAATATTTATTTTTATTGACTTCTAAAATTTGAATAATTAGTATTCAGAGTTTTAAATAACATAAATTACGCTGACATTTCCTTTTCAAAATATTTCTGCTTAGTCTCTTAAATGACAATCCTAATTGTTCCACCTATAAAAGATTACATTTTAAAATTGTATAAGTAGCTGTTTGAAGTACATACAGCAGAAATATTGTATTTTCTTAACATACAACAGATTTTTAAAGTTTATAGTGAGTATTGTTGGATGCAAAAACATTGCATTTTCTATTAAGAATAAATTAATTGTCAATAAATTATGATCAAATTAAGAGGTATGTTCACATGTTTGTTGCCACAATTAGTATGATTTTATTATCTAAAAGTTCTACTTCTTTGGGAGACCACATTTCTTACCTGAAATCTTTTATGCAAATACGCTTAGAGGAGAAGTTAAATCATTTTTTGTTCTACAAATATATATATATATATATATATATATATATATATATATATATAAATAATGATATTTATTAACTACAATTGAAGGGAGAGAACTGAACTCAATAGGAAATTTCGAGCTGAAGATTTATATTGTGTGTAGGAGAGATCCACGCACTCCAACATATTTAGCTGATGCAGATCTAATGTGGGTTATACGTCGAATCTGATTTGGATTTGTAGCTTTCGTGTGGTATTTCCTATTTCAGACTTTACTAATCTTAAATAAAAGGGTTACAAACAGCTATCTGAAGAAATCAAGATTCCATTTATGATGATAACAAATTTATTATCTAAAAGTTATAATTATTTAATTTTTATTATCTACTTTATTTTAAACTGCTTAAAGGCATTTAAACTAATGTTTAGAATACTATATTTAATATATTTCTTATCAATTCTCTCGGGATATAATGAGTAGAATAACTGGGATTCAGGGTTCGTGATTTTAATCCTAAATAGAACCTTCCTAGCTGTGATTTGGAAACTTTTTATGTAAAGTACAGACGATGTCTCCTTTCGAATACTTCAGTTAACTTTTTCTATCTCCACTTAACTAACTTCCAACCTCCCTATCCAATTCCTCGTAGGTTAAAATGTATAAAATTTATTAAATATATTCATTACTCTTCATGGTTTCAATCTAATCAACATAAGTCACTTTTCAATTCATTGGGAGGAATTTTGAATTCAAATACAAATAGGAAGAAACCCAAAGAGTTTGTTGAAGAGAAAAAACTATATATAGGGATCAGTATCACAAAATTAATTCTCTAACTACTTAATTAAGTTATTTGAATTTTCTTTCTACTTATGTTGATTATTTTATGAGATTTACTTTTTCTGTTCCTCTCAATTCGAGGGTTTTGTAAATTATTTAAGTAAATAAAAGCTAAATATTTAGTTCTAATACTGTCTCCCGTTAATGTTTAACATTCCAAGCTTGGAACTATTTGCATTAGTTAATCAGATAAATAAATCAGGCTCATAAAGTGATTTAATATAGATTCCTTTTCAAACATCTACTATTAAAAAGAAGGAAACAGGTACACTTCATTAATTATCCATCAAACAAATATAATTTCTTCTTTCATCTCTCATCACCAAAGTAATCTTTTGAAATCAGATTTTTGAATCTGATATGAATTGTGAGCTTGTTTTAAAATAGCATTTATTTGATTGTTAGATAAATACATTTTGTACGGATATAAAGGTAATTAAGGTGGCCTTAGAATTTATTTAATAAAATAAGTGGGTGTGCTACGTTAAGACACATGCTAGGATTATACACAATTTTTTTCCGAATTAACTTGCAAATGAAAGGATATTTAGTAAGCTAACCAAGGTATCTAAAGATGAAAATGGAGAAGTTGATTTGAATCCAACATTATTATTATTTTCTGTACATAACAATAATAATGATGGATTAGTGCAATCCTTAGTTACTGTGTTGTATCTCATGAAAGCTAGTTTTAACTTTTTAGTTAAAAATCAGCTTTAGTAAAATTAATATCATTATGAAATATAAAGCAAATTTTTTTTTATTTAACTTTGAGTCTCTACTTCACGAAATTAAAATTATTTAGTAATTTCAGAAAAAGAAATACTTCATTACTAAATTTCTCTTCATGGAAAGTTTATAATGTGGTCAATTTTTTCTGGAAAGAGAAATAACGTTAATGGATTTTAAAAATCTTTTAAAAATCACTGGATGGTTTAATTTGTGGTCGTCAGCACATATTTATTCTATATCACTAAGAAACAGAACTAGGGAAAGGAAAATATTCTTCATTCTCTTTTATGTAATCGTGTACAAAAATGAAGGAACATGGTCATGATAGAGAAAAAATATTTCCTGAAAAATGATCAAAGCTGAGACAATTTTTTGCTTGCCGATCTCTTTTCTGTAAAGAATGAATGTTCCTGTGATTAATTAGATTTTCTTTTCGAATTTTAATTAATCAAGCGTAGAAAAAGAGAAATAAAACAGCAAAAATTATCTTTTTATTTTATCTTTAAACGGATCCCCATTGATTGCCCTTAAAACTTTCTTAACTTTCTAACTGATGAAAGAAGATAGCATTCAACAAAGAAACATTTCGTCAATTTCTTTGTTGCTCCAGTTGGTGAATAGTAATAATTTCTTCTCCACATCTTAATCTGATATTTCCGATTCCATGAACAATATCATTTGGTAAGTTATCTGAACAGATAATTTTTTCTTTGGCGCTGTTACTAAAATAAAAAGAAAGGAAAAAAAGGGGCAACGATTACTTAAGTTAACGAAACTTTGCGTGCTCCAAATAGCTTCTGTTGAGCAAAATGAAGAAAAATTGCCTCTTTTTTCTCCTCCGGTTGTGGTTACTGTGACTGCTTTATGTTATAACAAAGCTTTTTGAACACTTTCTTTTCTCTTTTATTTTTCCTTTCGAAATTTACTCTATCTTAGTTGTCTTCGTGCTTTGAATCGGGGAACTGGTAATTTTATTTTTAATTAAAATAAGAATTGCGTAGTTTATCATTCATTGGTTCCACTAAAAGGAAAAATGAAGTTATAATTAATACCAGTAAATGCTTTTAATAAATATTCGGTAGAGATATATTTGAAAATTGATATTAGAAACTAATTTAAAGTTAAGCGAATTAAAAATATATTTCATTCACTTTCATTCACTTTATGCATAAAATAATAAAATACTAAAAACGAAAAAAAGGGAATTCTTTAAATGTAATATTTGATGTGTGAATACCAAAATGAGAAAACAAATGAAAAATATCTGATAAAGAAATTAAAATGTTATTATATGTACAAATTAAAATATGGTTTGTGTGTCAAGTAAGCAGTTGCAAAATATTTAAAATGATTTCAAAATATTGTAACTACGAGTAAATTTAAAATAACTTTGTGAATTAAATATTTTTAAGTGAGTTATTTTTAACAATTTTTAATATTTTTTCTGAAGTATAATTTTCGTATAAACTATTAATTTCTCTCTACGTGTAAAATATTTTAAATTCCTTAATTTAATTTTTTTAAAAGTCTGCATGATAATTAATATTTAATTTAATTAAAATTTATTTTCTATAATTTCCTGCCTCCAATTCTTCTAATAGGGTTAATCAATATTTAAGGGTGATTGTACACATTGAGACAAACAATATTTACTATATAACCTAGGTTACATTCTACTCTGAGTAGCAGAAAAATATGATTTTAAAACACAATCATTAAGCACAAGTCATTACTTCTCTGTCGTTTCTCTCATAGTAGAAACAATACAACTCCAAAACAAACCGTCAAGTTTTGAGCGCATGCAAATTTCAAGAGAGAATGAATCTAGACGGAGTGAGAGAAGTGCATAGCATCGACAGTGGCAACTGCCTGGCTAATCAAGGTTCAGTATGGAGGCGGTAAAAGTGAACATTGTTCTTTGAAGTGGCAGATCCTCAAAGCTGGATTAATACCATAATAACATCGTTCAGATGGAAAGCTACGATGGAAAAAAAGTAAAAAGCTACGATGGACTACACATACGAAGAGTTGGTAGATATGCTACTAATGAATGGATAAGCAAATAGAAATGGGCGCGAGACACGAAGGTTTCCAAAACATCCCACCTTTGCCACTGTTGATAACAGACTATGAGAATTAGGATCACTCACTATCTCATATTAAGGTATAGAACATGCGCCAGGCATACGGACGATGGAAATAGAAGGATACGTTGTGGATAGATTTGGAGTGGCTCCTTTCACAAGCACTCGAAAGATAGCACCCGGCATTGGTGTATGTTACACTACGCTATATGTGAGGAAGGCATGTAGCCTTTTAACATGCAAAGGGTTCAAAACTTAAGTGCTGCGGACTATGAGAGATAAATGATCCAAATGGAAACGTGCGATACTCATTTTCATACAATATTATTTTTCACAGAGAAGGCATTTTGAACACTCGGAATGAGCAAGCCTGGGCCGAAAGTAATCGCAACGTAACTGCCTCACGTGAATACGAGGAGAGATTTTCCATTAACATGAGGGAAGCTGTCACTGAGGATCGACTGGTTGGCCTTTACCTGTTGTCAGAACGTTTGAAATGCGAACAGTACCTTGTCTTTCTGGAGTAAGTGCTTTCTGGTACATTTCAGTGTGTTCCGTCCACCATACAAACACACATGTTGTTAATGCATGATAGAGCCTCAGATCACTTTTCTAACGATATCTTACCGAAGCATCTTACATGTTACATTTAACAGACGATGAAATGGACGTGGAGAACCCGTGGCTTGGTCTTCACATTCATCAGATTTAAATACACTAGACTTTTTTTTGGGGAAGACATGAAAGTATTGGTGTACGAATCACCTGAGGACAGCGAGGAAGTTCTCGATGCGAGAATCGATGTTACAGCAGTTAGGATGATACCAGAAATCTTTGTGAGAGTGGGCCAGTCATCAGTGATCTTTGGAACGCCACATTTGGCCGCCACTTTGAGCAGTTACTTTGAGTCCTTTTCTGATGCCAATTAATGGGTCAATACAACTTAAGTTCCATCATTTCATCATTTCTCTGTCTTTTAAAGTTTACAGTTCAATTCTGACATCGCATCGTACATTTGTCTTCTACTCAGAGTGGAATGTGACCCTAGGTTCCATAGTAAATATTGTTCGTCTTGATGAGTACAATCAAGCTTCTTATTTTATAAATTTTATAAAGGCTCTTTTGCAGCCCCTTGTGGGTACACACACACACACACACACACACACACACACAACAAATACTTTCACACACACACAACACACACACTACCAAACACACACACACACACAATACATAAAGGATGATACAAATAAAGGAAGATCATACATTATTTTATGACGATTAGAAGAAGGATACATTTATTTTATATATTTATATTAATAATAAAAAATGCCTAAAAGAAGTATTCTTTTTCCTGATATTAACATAGGATTAAAATGTGAAACTAACATAACTTTAAATTCATTCCAAAATTTATTTTATAGATCAATATTATTTATCGCTTATACGACGTATTTAATAAAATGCAACCTTTTCTTTCTCAAAAGAATATAATTATGTATTATTGAGCAATTAATAACGAAAATAACTTTAGTTGAAATAAAGCAAAGCTGCGTTCTTTTACTATGAATTATAAATCCAATTTTAAATGAATTTTATGTGAATGCAATATACAATCAAAATGAATTAATCTGATATGTTCAAATGAAATCAGTTAATTAGAAACTTATTTTGATTTTTTAAATGAACTAAAATTTAAAAATATTTGTAATATGGATGCTTAGTTATCCTATTTTAAGATTTTTTGAATCATTTTAAATAATTTATCAGAATTTTTTTCACTCTAAAGTAATTTTTCTAACTCATAATATATGAATTTCTCGTAGTTTAATTATGTTACGAAATTTTACAATAACAATCTCCGTTCCTTTTCTTTGATATTTAATTTTTTACAAAAAATTAATCGTTAACTGCATAAAATTAGACATTTATTTTGAACGATAACTGACTTTAATTGTTAGAAGGACCCATTGAAAACTTCTCTTTCTTTTTTTAACACTATTTTTTTTATAGATGTCAACATAAATGATGATTATTGCGGATTAATATCTACTACAAAATCGAATATTCGAAACATTGAGTATTATCATCACTAGATTAAAAAATATTCAAAATGTTCTTTGTATAACGTAACATTGATATGACAATAATGAATTTTAGGATTTATATTTGCAAGTTTTATTTATTTATTTTATCAAAAATATGTTTATTAATAATGCTATAATAATAAAACACCCTGTTCAGTATCCAGAAACTAAAATTATTTTTATAATTTACAAAATTACATAATATCTTTGTAAAGAATCTAAGAGAAACAACTAAGAGAGGTTTAACTGAGCAAAGGAAGATGTTCGGTATAAATGAATTTCATTCTCCTAAAATTATTTTAGTTACATGTAAATTTTCGACATCATGATTGTGGAATAATAAGAAGAGAGTTATAGATTAAAAAAGATTTAGGAATGTATAGCATGTTTGAATAAAACTCCTTTCTTGAAAAGGATAGTGGCTTTGATACCCACTATTTAATCTATAATTCATGTAGTAGGAGTGATCGGTTACTTATAAATCTAACTTTAATGTATGATGCTAATTTTTAGTTTGATTAGTAACTTTGGAACTGGGAACTTGTAACATATATAGTTGGTACAAGTTTTAATTCAAAAATAGATTCTAGGGATTGTTTAACAAATGTTATGTAATGTAAACGAGATGTGTAAAAACATTCCAGCACTAGTGAGTAATTGAGCCAACATCATACACTGCAATGTAATTCTTGCCAAAAATAATTTTTTTCTGCCCTACCGACTTATGCTATCATTTAACAAAAAATACGTTTGTATTATTAATAGTGCATATTGTATGTTAGAATTCTTATTTTATCCAAGCCCAAATCGAATATAAAATATCTAAAAGGGAGCAGAGAAGAATGTAAATTATTAGAGGTATATTAAATTCAGAAAAAATTAAGAATAAAAATATCGAGCATAAGCTATTGAACAACAAAATTGTTTTTCGGCGTGTTCCTAAATTACCAACTCCATAGGGCTTAGAATAAAGTCGAAGTTATGGGTTTTAAAGCTGATGTTGTTTTAACTATATTATTTATGGAAGCTGAACTTTGGGAAAGCTCAAGTATTAGCTTTTCCTAAGATTTTGGAGAAGTTGCAAACAGAAAGTCTAATAATTATTTTGGCATTACGGAACTATGAGAAATTTAACTTTGTAAAAATAATTCAAAAAGAATTTTAGGATAAATATATTTTTCCTTTCAAAAATCTTTGCGTTCATTAGAAAATCCAATAAACCGAACAGCAGTCTATGGGGAGAAAAGAAAATTATTATAAATATGCTTAAATCACGAATAAGAATTTTCATTTTAATAGCTAATTAGAATATAACTTTTGTACAAGATCTTTTTTTTCTTAAACTATCTTTATCATTATGACTGATTTAAAAACGAATAGGGCAATCAGTCATTATAATATTATCTAGTAATCGTAAGGTTACCAGAGCCTATATACGTAAAATAAGTTATAATGATCACTTTCATCCAGTACTTTAAACACATATTTGTTCTAGATTCAACTTTGTACAAATCAAAGTCAAGTAGCAATCGTTTAGTAAATTTTAAATTAAAATTTTGATTTGTGCAATACGTTTTGTTGATTCATTATAATAAGTAAAATAGAACGTAACTCATTAAAATAACCAGGAATACCATGTTTTCCCAAAATAAATATGAAGCCGTAATTGCTAATTGAGTGCTTTTAGAATTCGTACAGTTTCTAATAAGAGCAAAAATTTTATTAAGATAAATTTATATTATTTCAAAGAGAAAATAATTCCAACAAATGTTATGGAACGGGAAGAAATCTAGTGTTTTATTAAACATCAGATTTCTAAGCAAATAATCTTCATAGCAGGCTGAAATTAATGTCAATCAATAAATTTTATTTGAAAAGTAAATTGCATTTTCTAAAGATTTAAGTTAAATTCAGGAATGTCGCATATTATTTTCGCAAATCCAAACATTTTTTGAAATATTCTTTTATACGTTTACTTTAAATGTTTCTTAAAAAACTGCAAAATATTTTTTTCCATTTATTTTATAAATCAATCATTTACTCATCTTCCTCTAGGCTTATTAAAATCATTTAGCCATCAATTCACGTAAATACATTTTATTTGTTTCATTTATTCTGAATGAATTTAGTAGAGCATTTAGATTAAAATTTGGAAATAGTGTTTTGATTCCACGATTTATTTTAAGGAAAGAGCAAGCAGAATATGTTGCAGACTGAATGGAAATCCAAGTTTAAGATAAGATCGAATCTGCCGTCTGCGATCCAAAAGATCAATTTTGCTGAATTTTTTTATCCTGGCCTGTTTCTTTGCAAGAAGTTCTTAACGCAACGCTGGCCTTCAAGGTTCATCTTTCTGTTTCGAGTATTCTTCCCTTTGAACTCATTAAACGTAAAATCGTTGAGATCTCTGAGAAAGTTTTTTCTTATCCGAAGTTCTGGATAATCACGCATTAAATTTAAAGATCGAAGAAGAAAATCCAGTAAGTCTGACTGCATTTTAGAGTTGCAAGTTTATGATAGCTTCTTTATGAGCTTTCTGTTTCGCCATCAGACTGAAATTAAAGGTTAATTTTTATTAGATTTCATCATGAATAAAAATTTTTCAAGAACAATTGTTATACTAACCTTTTATCTAAATTTTATCTCTTCCATTCTTGCATTTTTCATTAGTTTTTGATTTATCATGAAAGATTTCCTATTTATTAAGACTTTCCTTTTCTAAGAACATATTAATATTTTCAAATTTAATTTAAGAAGTATGTCATTAAGTTTTGAGAACCTTTAACCTATAACAAAAAAGAAACCCCATTTACCTTTTAGAAGATTAATAATTAAATAATTAGAGAAGAAATCAAAATAAGATTAGATTAATTGTGAAGGACATGTAAGTCACTTTTACAAATACAATTATAAAACAATTTACTTTAAAAGACAGATGTATTTTCAAATTATTATTTAATTTGAAGTATAATGATATTTTTTTTCCATCTTTACTTCGACAATCTAATTACAGCAATTTCTGGTTGCAATCTTTTCAGTTGTACAAGCAAAACTGAAATCATCCCAAAAGTTTTTACGTATATGACTCACATGCACGCACAAATACGTGCTTCCGTTTACTAAAATATAGAGAATTGTTTGTTATAAAAAAAAATCATTAGAACGTTACGAAAAGAGAAAAATGTAGAAAATAATATTAATTATATTTTGAATCTAGATGAAATGTACAAAAGAAATACTGTAATTTATTATGAATAAAATTCTAAATTATTTACTGTTGATTTTGTCACCTGAGCGATGTTTAATCTTATGAGGTCCGTTGCCACAACTTCTGTCGTGTTGTCATACTTTAGTAATAAAATCAACTAACATACGTCAACCAAATTTTAAATAGAATCAGTAAAATATAACAGTATTTAAAATAGATAAAATAATAGACGCACTTATTATTTCTCAAATTGTAGAGTACATTTATCAATTTAAATTTGTTATTTAAGAATCTAATTTAATTATAGTTTACATCCTTTAGAATTTAGATGGTAAAGAAAAGTAAATATTCAATCATGTGGACTGTAGTGTGTATAAAGGGAATGTGTATTGCCTATTCTAACTGTGAAATAAATAGTTTATTGTAAAATTAATGAATGAGTAGTTCTTCTGCCTTTGGAAGATCACTTTTCCAAAAAATGTTACAACCATCTAGAATGAAAATTTCTTTTTAACTGCGAATCGAGAAATTACGCGTTTAGTTTCACATCACGTGCTACATTCAGTCAAACTTAAGAGCTGTAGATCAATACGCATGAAAGGCATCCTGCGCAAGTTGTTGACGTAATTTCAGCTTTTGCAAAGGATTAAAACCGTATCACAGATCCCTATAAGCTGTAGGCTGTACAAAATCCGATACCAATTAATTAAACGTTTGTAACCCAATCTGCCAAACGGCGTATGCCTGAAGACGATCCGATCGTGAAAATATGAGTTTCGAGCGACCCTACGATATATTGTTACGTTTCTTTAAGAGGATGTGTCTTGTATTTTTTTACTTGAATGCAAATTTTTCCTAAGTATATTTTTCGAAATTTCAGAAATTAAGACTGATTTCAGTGAAATCATTTTTCTTATTTTTTTAGAAATATACTTATTGAAGATTTTTTTCCAATTCAGTCTTAGAATTCTTTTAAATCATATGTTTTATAAAAGCAATTGTTTAAAAACTAAGTAACTAACTAAATATTTATGATAGACGAAACTGATTCTCCCTCATGTGATAACTACCCTGCATGGTATGCTCTAGTAAAATAATTTAATAAATATTTACATTGTGAATATGATTTGATATTTAAAACTAATCCACTTACTTATCAAAATAATAAATGATAATTGATAAACAATATATTTTTTTCAGGGTTGCTAAAAGCTATCGAAATACAAGAAATGATAGTACATGTTGACACACACACACACACACACACACACACACACACACATGATCAGTACAACATTTATATTTCTCTTTGACCAAAGGATATGGCGAAAATATTTTGGAACGAAATTAAAAATACAATACTTATGCAAACACTAACATTTAAATATGCTCTAAAGGGAAAAATGTATTTCGAACTTAGGATATTTCTTAATTCACATTTTTTTTTTTAAATTTTGAGTTTCTCTTGATATGAAGTCACTTCTTTGTCTTTATAATTACGAATAGCATTTTAAAATTTTAATGAATATTTCCTAATGATATTGAAAAAGTTAAATGCTGTAAAAGTAAATAAATGTACAAAGCGCTGATTAAAGAATTTCAAAGGCCGACTATTATAAAGAATAAATATCGTTATAAAGTTATTATTATATACCATTTACAACATTTTACAGGAGCATTTTTTTGTATTAGGGGAAATTAAACATTTTTATTATGTTTTATAGTTGCTTGATATATGAGTTATAATTTTCTGTAAATTACTTTTTTCAAATGATACATATGAGCTTAATATTTTTATAGAATAAAGATCTTTTTCTAATATAGATATCTAAATGAAAGCGCTTTAAAACTATCAATGTTACAAAACCATGCTTCATTGCATTATTGAATATTTTGAATGTTTTATTGCATCGTAATGCAACATAATTTATGAATTTCAATCCCCTGCTGATTAGTGAAAGCTTATACTGCGTAATTAGATTCATAGGGAAACTATCATATATGTTGCAAGTTATTATGACAGTAATAAAAATGCTTTTATTTCAGCTTATGATCTCTCTCGGACATCGACAATAAGAAAATGTTCCTGAGAAGATAAATAATTTTAATAATTTTAATTATTTTTTGCAACTGGTAAAAAGATAACTGGGAATCCTTAACTGGAAAAAATTGATTTTAAGAATATTTTCTCAAATTGAAGCACAAAATGTATTTTTGAAGTAGAAAAACAAGAAAAAAAAATGAAGTTACGAAAACTATTTTTTTCTCATACAGTTTCAAAATTTCGGTAACCGATTTAAGAATTTCTAAAATGAATTAACGGGGAATTCTCTAAGATTTGAACTTTACAAAAGAAAATATCAGTTTTTCAAACAAATCGTGATCAAAACAGAAGTAAAATTATTATTTAACAACTTACTGACACACACACACATTTATATAAATATAACATTTTTTCTCTTGAGCATATTTCTCAGCAAAAATTAAATTAATCTTTTTCAGATTTAAGGTTATTCATATAAATTGCTAAAAATATTAGAAGAGCAAGCAAAGAAGTGAAGACAATTCGCGAAACAAGCCATGCATGGGCATAAAATAGAGAGCGCATGTATCGTAAAATGCAACACAGAAAAAAAGACGCAAGAAATTGCATGAGTGTTCAAATTCTTTGAAACATGAAATGAACTAAAAGATACTTCAGGGCAATAATTTGTTACATGTTAATATCAAAAAAAGTATTGTTTGGAAATGATGCAAGATGTTGCAAACGACGTCTAATCTCCTTGACCAACTAAGACTCCTGCACACTTGTTTTGCATGAATGCGATAGGTTGTCGATAAGACAAATGAAAGCGCCTATACCACTACAGAAGAAGTGCAATACATAAGTTCCTGTTAGAAAAAAAAAGTCCTTGGTCGCACTGCAATGTATCGTCCCAGTATGTCCCAAACTAGCTCAATCGGACTTAGGTCCGAAGAGTATGTTTGCCATTCAATATGTTGCTCTGTTTCAGCTTAAAACATGTTTTACACAAGATGAGGTGTATCAGGCTTTGCATTATCATCCATTAAAGGAAAGCAAGCACCAGTTGCTGCTGTGTAAGGTATTACATGAGGTCTCAGCATCTCGTGAGCTAAAATTCTGATCGTCAAAATGCCCTTCCAAATGATATTCGTGTCTGTAAGTCCACTATGCTGATACCAGCTCATACTATCTTTTCTGACCAAATGCGGGATTATTTTGCGTGCCCCTTTCTCTCCATACCAAAACAAGTTCAGTGTCACACTACAGACTGAATCGGACTCATCAGTAAACAGCCCTTGACTCCCGTAATTTTGTCTCCAATCTCAATGTTTACCAGCCCAAATTTTTTGGGCCACACGGTATCTTGAGATAAATGGAATACACATCATTGATACACTCGAACTCTGATGAAGCTAATTTCGGACCATTTGATTTGACACTCTTTGTCCTGTTGCCAAAAGCAACTGTCTTGCATCAGAGTAACATTGCCGATTTTGTCTTGATGAGCCGTTAACAGGATAGATTGGTCATCAATTGCTGAAATAGTACATACACATCCTCACTTTGG
This sequence comes from Nephila pilipes, assembly GCA_019974015.1. Lineage (NCBI taxonomy): Eukaryota > Metazoa > Arthropoda > Arachnida > Araneae > Nephilidae > Nephila > Nephila pilipes. The sequence continues at coordinate 20,869 of BMAW01022092.1, forward strand.
TTGGCATCTAACATTCCTTTTTCTTGGAATCGATTCCATAGAATTGAAATGACACTCTTTGTCACTTCAACAACGTAAGCTATACTTTTTTGTAATTGCCTGGATTAAAGTCTCCCGATAAAATGCTAAATCATAAACTCAAGTAATTAATGCTATGTTTTCCACTACGCTTTAAATTATATATGTTTTATTTGACGTTAGAGTATTGGTGCAAATATCTTCATATTTTCGTTAAAACCATGTGCTCCTTAAAATTTTTGAGCAGTGCATATATATATATATATATATATATATATATATATTGTTAATTAGATATAATTTTAAGTTACACAAAATCATAATAAAATTACAAATGAAAATCAATATTAACAAATTTAAATTAATTTATTAGAACTAAAAAAACAGAAATAACACAGAATTAATTGAAAAAAATCACAAGTTTTATATATA